>CM069916.1:63909114-64005041 GCA_036172215.1 Camellia granthamiana | reverse complement strand
GAATGGTAAACCGTTTGTATTCATTCGGATACCCAGATTCAAACAATGTACGCATGTTCGACTATCTACAACCGAACATATTGAAGTTGTTTGACAGAAACAGTCTGGACAAAAGGTTAATGTTCGACAGACCAGTGTCAAACGATTCGCAAAATCAGACTTCCATATACAATGCCATTGGTTCGCAAAATCAAACATTCATATACAATGCTCATGGCAATGGAAAAACGTACATGAAATCTTCAAATCCTAAACAAAATGAGAATTCTCACCTACTGTATCTCCAATGTGGAGTTGTTTCCACCAGTGTCTTTGATGAAATAGAGAATGGAGGAGAATGGGTCTTCACCACTGCCGTCTTTGATGAAACAGAGAATGGAGGGGGAGATGAAAGATCATGGGTAGGGTGTGTGAGTAAGTAAGGATGAAGATGGAAGATGTGGCTGGGGTGTATGAGTAAGGGTAAAGATGGAAGATTGTGATGTGTATTGAACAAATTTTGTATTTATTAAATCAGTAAAGGTGTGCCTTAAGTAGTGGTGTGCCTTGAGATGAAATGTGGTGTGTAAATAAGGGCACCCCCCACCTCATTCATTTTTTTTAATTCCAATTTTGTCCCAATCTAAAATTCCACTTTTACCCTTAGTCCTAACTTCTAAACCTATTTTTCCAAACTTTAACCTAACCCTAATCACCTCTGGCAATACCACCATCTCCGACCACCTCTCACTGCCACAACCACCACCATTTTCGACCACCTCGCATCATTGCAGCCTCTACCATCTGTGATCACTCCTCACCATCACAACTACCACTCCCTCTGACGCGATCAACCATCACCTCCACCGACAAGCAATCCCATCCCCTATTGCAGATCTGAATCAAAGAAGAAAGATCGACCCATTCAATACTGTGTTATCGAGCTAAAAGGATTTGTTCAGCATTGTGTTTAGGGCTGGGCGTAGGGTTATCCGACTCGCCCAAACCGCCCTACCCGATCTGAACTGTACACGTGTGGGCAGTTTCACAAACACATTAGGGTAGGGTGCGGTTTGGATTTTATATAAATTTCGGGTTGCAGGCGGGTTGCGGGTTTGAACCGCACCCGCCCAACCCACCCGCATTAATACATTTTTTTTTCTCTTTCAAATCTTACGATTCATCTCACCATCTCACCTCATCTACAACAAAAAAAACAAAAAAACACTAATCTATCTAACTCTCAAACTCAAAAACACGAATCTGTCTCCCTCACTCTCTCATCTCATCACTGTCTCTCTCATTTTCTCGTTGTTCATCTTCTGCACCGATCGTCTCACTCTCTCATCGCACTGATCAACTCACAAGTAAGCCTCTCTTTCTGTCTCTGTCTCTCTCTCTCTGGCCCCGATCTTTGATTTTTTTATAACATATATATATATGTATCATATATCTCTCTGATCTGTCTCCCTTACTCTCTCATCTTATCAGTCTCACTCTCTGGTTTTGCATCTGCATCGATCGACTCACAGGGAAGTCTCTCTCTCTCTCTCTCTCTCTCTCTCTCTCTCTCTCTCTCCCTCCCTCCCTGATCTCTCATCTCATTAGTCTCAGTCTCTGGTCTCAGTCTCTGTTTATTTTATGCAATCTGATCTGTCTCCCTAGAATCTAATTTGTGTTTATGCAAATAGATCTCTTGCTTTGTTTTTTTTTTTTTTTTTGGGAATTGAATCTGTATTTTTGGAATTGAATTTGTGGTATTGGAATTAAATCTGTTGCTGAATCCGTGAGAAGTGGAATGATGAATGTAGAATTTCAATGTAGGATTTTTTTATTTGGGTTATGAATGATGAATGTAGAATGAATGCAAGTTAATGATGAATGTAGATTTTGAATAATTTGTTTAGGTTACGAATTGAATTTGTTGTGTTTTTATTTTATAAGTTTTAATTCATTAATTATTAATGTTGGAGCATTTTAGAAAATATGAGAAAAAAGGTCCAAAATAAAGATTGACAAAATGGGAGAAAAAAAATGTTTAAAAATAAATTTTTGAAAAAAAAGCCAATTCGCAAACCGGCCGCAACCGCCTGCACATCCGCGAACCCTATTCGCACAAATCACAAACCGCACTGCGGGCGGTTGCGGGTTGACTTTTCCCCAAACTGCATAGATGCGGGCAGGTCCAAACCGAACCGCAAACCGTCTCAAACCGAACCGCGGACACCCTTAACTGTGTTTCCAAACATTCAAGATTCGTTTAATACTGTGTTGCCGAACATTTAGAATTTGTTTAGCACTGTGTTACCGAACCCACTCTGCCATCGTGACCTCCTTATCCATTGCGAGAGAGAGAGAGAGAGAGAGAGAGAGAGAGAGAGAGAGAGAGAGAGAGAGAGAGAGAGAAACCTACGGGTTTTAAAAGAAGAAGAAAAGAGAGAAAAGGGAGAAAGATTGCAAGGAATCATTTGCCATAGCCTGTGATAGAGGTTTTAATGGTGGCCATTGTTGATGAGTCTTTTCTCTTGTTCTGTCTCTCACTCATACTTGATTTGAATGCAAGAAAACAAAGAAAATAAAGAGAGAATCCAGATTAGAGAGAGAAGTGCAAGGGGTTTGGGTTTGGGTTTCGTTTGGGTTTTGGGATTAGGGTATAGTTGGTATTAAAGTGGGTGTTTAAAGAAAAAATGTAAAGACTTTATTTTGTTGAGTGGGAGTTTAAAAAAATAAATAGGCCAAAGAAATTAAGTAGGAGTAAATATCAGCCCTCTTCTTTTATTAAAACTTTGGATAATTAACTTATTGTAATTGATGGCTTGGTTTGAGGTACATTATATAATTCACATTTTTATCTTTTTATCTTTTTTCCATCACATCACCTCTCTACTTTTTTCCACATCTTTTTGTAAAAAGACAAAAAATATACTTTTTTAGGACACCTCAAACCAACCTTTATTTTTTACCAAATAGTTAGAAAGAAAAGTTATAACAAATTGGCTGCCACAAATTTTAAAACCCAAATAAACAGCCGCTTTGAAGTCTGTACATTTCATCAACGCGATTTGTAGGAAGCGATGGAGGACTTTGTTTGAACAAGACATGAGGGATAACCATTTGAACCTTATTAGAACCCTTCCAACCCGACGTCAACGCGGTTTGTAGGCAGAGACATGAGGACTTTCTTTGAACTTACCTTGAACCCCATAATAATATATGGGAAATGTGTGAGAGTGCCAATATATAGAATTCGAATAGTTCGAAATATTATCTTACTGGTAAGAGAATAGAAAAAACCCCAAAACGACGTCGTTTTGAGGTTTTCGGGCGATTCGAGGGATTGATTTTCGAGCTACCAATCACGACTGATAATATATTAGTGGCTCGGAAAAAAAGAAAGGGAACTGTCCAGTTGACAAGAAAAAAAAAATTATAAAATTATAAAAAAGTAGAGTTTTTTAATTATTAAAATGTAGGGTGAATTACACTAATGGTCCCTATAGTTTGGGACTTGTGTTATTTTAGTTCCTGACTTTTTAATTGTGACACATTTGACCATGAATTTTTGAATTTTGTTCCAAATAAGGACAATTGTAAATACTATTAGATTTTTCAAGGGTAAAATCGTCAATTTGATAAAATATAAATTAATTTGACAAAAATAAAATGTCAAAAAATTATTTTTAAATTTTTAAAATTATTTCTAGCTACTAAAGATGAAATTATATAAAATTGATAAATCTTTTAGACATTTATTTATTTATTTTTACCAAATTAATTTTTATTATGTATTTAGATGATGATCATGTAAAATTAATTTTTAAAAATTAATCATGTAATTTTTATTAATTTTACATAATTTTATTTTTGGTGGGTAGAAATAATTTTTAAAAAATTTTAAAATATTTTTTTGACATTTATTTTTGTTAAATTAGTTTATATTTTATTAAATTGACGATTTTACCCTTGAAATTAAGCAGTGGTATGTTCAATTGTCTTTATTTGGAACAAGATTAAAAATTCAGGATCAAATGTGTCCAATTGAAAAGTCAGGGATTAAAGTGATACAAATTCCAAACTATAGGGACTAATAGTGTAATTTACCCTAAAATGTATAAGTTCTTTCATTGATTTGTAAATTATTTTATTTTATTTTTTTTGCATTGGACATTTATTTTTCTCAAAAAAAAAAAAAAAAAAAATTGTATTCAGGCCATGTTTCAAGACCAGCTTTTTTGATTTTTTCTGATTACACTAGCTAATAAAAATAATATAAAAAATAAAATAAAATAAGTAATAAGATAAAATGTCACATTCTACACATCAATTAATTATTTGTTTCTCTCATAAACATCTATTCAACTATTAAAAAAAAATTATAAATCATCTTGAACATATTTTTTTTTTCATCTCATAAAAAAAAATTATAAAAAAAAAAAAAAAAGGTCCCAAACCGGCTCTTAGTGGTCCCCTTTCTTGGTTTACTTATAAATAAAGCTAATGACCCGGTGGGTCGAGGTCCCCTGATAAGTTATTCTCAGAAAATGGCCGAATCTGATGGATATAATAGCCCTTTTCATTACAGTAGCAGCGATGAAGAAGGAAGACAAGCAGCAATTAGGGATAAAGAAATGGCCGAGTCTGATGGATATAATAGCCCTTTTCATTACAGTAGCAGCGATGAAGAAGGAAGACAAGCAGCAATTAGCGATAAAGAAATGGCCGAATCTGATGGATATAATCGCCCTTTTCATTACAGTAGCAGCGATGAAGGAAGACAAGCAGCAATTAGCGGTAAAGAAGGAACCATAGCAGCATATTTACCTGACGATTTCAAGCAATATGCGGACACTCAACTCAACCGCTGCGGAGTGGTGGATGTTGATTGTTATAATAAATTCTATGGATGGGTTTTCTGGAGCCGAGAAGACGACCAATCCGAACATCCTCCGAGTGAGTGGGACTTTTATTATGTCTCTTCTCTTTCTCTCTTCTTCTTCTTCTTCTTCTTCTTCTTCTTCCTTTGAATATGGCTTTTATTTATTTAATTTGTAATAATGGACTTTAATTTTTAAGTCAATTTTAAATCAACACAGTTACTACTACCTGCTTTTCAAATCTCACTTCTCTCCTCCAATTTTGTTTTTTTTTTTTTTTGTTATTATTAATCAGATATTTTCGATTTAAAAAAGAAGATCAAATATGTCCTTCGAAAGGGTTTACTCGATTGGTTTCTAATTCCAACACTAATTCAATTTTGGTCACCCACGATGACAATGGATGGCCGGTCTTATCTTACAACTCAAAACCAACCTTTCGCTCTTTCTACATTTGATCCAAGAATTGATGGTTATGTTAAAGTACCTGTTAAAGGACTTTGTGGGTATAGGATGATCTCTATGGACTATAAAGTTTACATGGATAGAGAGAGTTCTGATGAACAACTTGGGGTTCCTGGCCGTGTGTTCAAGCATGGATTTCCCGAATTCACTCCCAATGTAGAATATTACTCTATCAAAGAGTATCCATTGTGCGACCATGCTTTACTTTGCCAACTTAAACTATCTTGGGCTATCCCACTATTTGATCCTTCTACCCACTTATGTGTTGGTGTACTTGAGATAGTTTCAACAACGCCCTCAAAGGAATTTCTATTGTACAGGTACCCTGGTTGGCTGCTTACGCTTAAGGTTAGTCCCCCAACTCACAAATTGGCATTTTTTTTTTTGTCTTTCAAATCTTGATTGATTAACTCCCCTCTCTCCTTTCTTACATGTATGCAGAATTGTGCTCCTTTGATAATTTAAATTTAAAAGAAAAAAAAATTATCAAAAAAATAAAAAAAAGAAATAGACGAGTAGTGTGTTTTTAATAGGGCAAATTACAAAAATATAGTTTGTTTAAATTACATATTGTCCCCTGTGATTCTAGAAAGTACATCACGTCTCTTCAAGTTTCTAATTGTATAACAAATGAGTTTTTTATTAATAAATCATCAACTGCTGTGTGGTATCTATCTGGCACATTGGACCGACTAATCCATTAGATCAACAATTTTTTCCTTTAATTTTTTAATTTGTGCATATTTGATCCTATTATAATGCAACGTGGCTACGTGCTTCTCATGTGTCTATTAAAATTCATAGTTTTTTAGACCAATAAACACAAATTACAAAAATCAAAGTGCTATTCTTTTGAAATCGATATTAATCAGATTAAAAAAATTAATACAGGATGAAGCTAGATGGACCATTAGCACAACTATTATTTGTTCTTTTTTTTCATCTTGTCAGTGCCGAATGGCATGTGAGGAGTGTGTAATTGCATTATTTCCTCACGGTTGTTATCAATATCAATGTGACACAAAATGTAAAATTAAATGGTAAATTGTTATGATAAAATTATAAGATCCAAAAAGATACAATGAATGAACTATTGATTTGAGGATAAGATTGTTGTTTATCTTATCAGCATGAGCTTCTATGGTAGAAAGAAAGAAAGCAAAGCAAAACGTCAAGTTGTACTTTTTTATTGCATTCCGTGCTCATTTAGCTGTGACTGAATTGTTTTTCCATCATAGAGTCTCTTATATGCTTCCTTTTCTTGGCAAACAAATATTCTGCATTTCAAAGTGTACAAAGATTCCTTAGTCGCATCTTTCCATTCCCCTGCAGGAGGTAGGTCTGGAATCTTCAATTTCATATGCAGACCATCCCATGGATTTAGTAAGTGGTACACTGTAATATAATGTCAAATTTGGTATTTTATTTTATTTTATTTTTTAAACTAATATGATGAGGAATATCTTCCGACAATACTTTTCAACCAGAATGTGAGACAAAGTGAAGCCGTCGATGAAATCAACAAGGTGTTGGAAGTTTTGCGTGAAGATCATGATTTACCTTTGGCTCGAGCATGGGCCCCATGCGAGGTTGACTGGACATGCAAGGCTCTGGCTAAGGGTGACATTTTCCATGTGATTTGCACTTCCAATTCATTTGAGTACTGGAAATTCAATCGCCTTAACACTCTATCTCACTTAAGAAAGGGGCAAGGAATTGTTGGGAGAGCATTCTTGTCCCCTAATGTATTATTTTGCAAGGATGTAACCCAACTTGGCATAATTGACTACCCATTGGCACACTATGCACGAGATCATAAATTAGGTTGTTGTTTTGCAATATGCTTGCAAAGTAGTTGCACCGGAAATGACATTTACGTGTTAGAGTGCTTTATGCCGCCAAGCAACAAAGACTACTATGGTAATCAACAGACTGCATTGAGGAAAATATTGGAAACGATGAAGAAAATCTTACATATTTTTAAGCTTGCTTCTGGAGAAGAACTTGGGGGACATTTATATATTGAAGAAATTCCTTTTCAGAATGGTGAGAAACTTGATTCTGTTCAAATGTCCCAAACTACTAAATCTTTGCCTAGGCTGGAGCCCATACAACGTGGAGGAGAGATGACACAACTGGATTTATCAAATCAACAATCAATGGATGCATTAAACAATAAAAGCAATGTTGTAAGTGCAGAACGAAGCAACATTGATGTTACTTGTTCACAGGAAAAAGGCAAAGCAAAGAGGCCAAAAAGAATGCACAATAAAATTGGAGTTAAAATTGAAATTCCTTTAGATGATATCCTACAAAATTCAGAAAAGAGCATCCAGGTTGCTGCAGATAACTTCAAAGGTATCTGCACTCTTAACAAATTAAAATAGAATATTGCTTGTGATTTTACTTATTATTTTCAACTCAACACTCTTCTCGTAAAGAAATATTTGACATTTTGCACTAACAAACATAAAGTTGTGTCTCTTAGCTAGATTCTTCCTTTTGCAGTTAGCCGATCTACACTGAAGCGTGTTTGTAGAGGTTATGGTATACCGAGTTGGCCACCACGCAATAAGAATATGGTTGGTTGCTCTCAACCTAGTGAATCTTCCCCGGGTGTTGATCACAAACAAATGCCACAATTAAGTTCTGATCAGCCTTTTAGTCAAGCCTCAGCTAATGTTGTTCATGCAAACCCACGTAATACAGTGATCCGAGATGCAAATATCGTGACTGTGAAGGCAAAATATGTCAATGATATTATAATAAAGTTTCCGCTGTCTTTGTCATCGGGACTAGTTGAGTTGCAGCAGCAAATCGCCAATAGACTGCACTTAGAGGATGGATCTTATTATGTCAAGTATAAAGATGAGGACGACGACTTAATTGTAATAGCTTGTGATCAGGACTTACAAGATTGTATAAGCAGTTCTACATCGCCGGGCAGCACTACCATCATGGTATTCATTGTTCCAAAGTAGTCAATTATCAGTGCCCAACTTGAATCATCTCAGTTTTTTTGTTGCTGCTATATTTTCTTTTGTTCTATCTTTTGATTCTAGAGATGGTTGTTGGACTATCATGCCTTGTTTCCTCTGTTTCAGGAAGGTTGGGAGTGTTTTGGGTTTTTTTTTGGTTTCCTCTTGGCAGTTGGATTCTGGCCAACTGTTTCATTCTCCCCTTTTGTAATGTTGTATTATAAAATGTTACTTTCTTTGCTGATCAAAAAAAAAAAAAAATCCTTCACTTCATCAGAATGAACCTAAAATGATGCAGTTATTTCCTGTTTATATGGAAAATGCACAATAGCAGAAGTGTTCATTGAGTTGGCATGTCAAGCAATTGACTCCATCATCAACATTTTCACCTTTTATAGCTAGGACAGAAATGAAAGGCAGGATACAAAAGCCCCATAAAAATTCAAACTCAATTAAATGCAAAGGCAAAACATACCGTGAAGCACAAAAACAATTTAAATCAATTATGGTTGGGACCAAAGCTTGTAAAAAAATTTAGGGTAAATTATGTTGGGTATGCAGACAACCTTCAATAGAAAGCCCAAGCTTGGGGGTGGGGCCCCTACAACAGAACTTTTTCCAAGCCTGTTTGGCTATTTTCGGCCCATAGACTTTTACCCTATATAATGTAATAGTGTTTATACATTTTGTGGTTAGAAAGAAAAGAGATATTTCTACCGTTTTTTAGTGTAAGGGAGAAGAAGAATGTTTGTAATTCTATACTCAATATAGTGAACTCATGTGGCTCCTAAAAACATAGGCATGTTGCCGAATTTTGTATATCTGTATGTTTTGTCTTTTTTTTTTTTTTTTGTGATTCATAATTTCTAAGATTCATAGGGTTTAGGAATTGAACAAACAGTTTAAATCCTAACAAATTACACTAACCTCTCCTAAGTTTTGGAGAAAATATAATAAGTCCTACAAGTTTGGTATAATTACAATGGACTCCTTTATGGTTTTAATTCATATCACTCTTACCTCTTTTTTCATAAGAAATTCACTAGTCATATAAATGAAAAATATTGTTTTGATCTCTCTTACATTAAAATATATATTTCACCGTGCATATCTTTTTGTCTTTATACCATTTACATTAATTTTGGTCTCTTTAATTTTACTAAAAAGGAGATCAATGTAATTGTTTTAAAAAACCTCTATCCAAAAATTAAATTAGAGTTAGAGCTTGTAAAAACATCTTTTCAATTAAAATATATATATATATATAATTCAAATTAAAAATAACATTTAATATTACAAACTATTAATAAAAAAATCCAACACCTCTTACTCAAAAATAAATGTTCAGAACTTGAATAGAATACCACTGTTAACAAAAAAAAAATATGTTATGCATTATGAAAATATAATCTAAACTTTATTCTGAAAAGTGAGTGAGTGTACAATGTAAATTTAAAATTAATGGAATATAGATCACACACACAATAAATGTAATCTATTGATTCAGTTTTGTAGGTAATTTTTTTATGAGTTTATAGTATTGTTGTATATTAATTATAGGATCTTGTATTACAATATATATATATATGTGTGGGAAATTTTATGATACACACCCTTCCAAGGTTGTGTACCATAATTTTATCACAAATGCACCCTATCACAAATTAGCATAATTTTATCACAAAATTTTGTAACATCAACCACAAAATGTGTAATCTCGTCACAAATTGACGTAACAAAAAATATTGTAACCAAATCATAAACTTTTGTCACATGAATCACTAAATTTTGAACATTTTGTTATGTTAATTTATGATGAGAGATACTTTATAATTGATATTACGAATTTTTGTGATAATATTATGCAAATTTATAATAGGGTACATATGGTTGCAATTTCCCTATATGCTGAATGATCTTCATTGTGCAAACATGGCCCTGTGGATGTCATTGGAAGTATTATTATCTTTGTCATTGTACTTATTTTTTTCTTAATAGATGAGAATCATAAAATGAACCATAAAGCAAATGGAAAAACCCTAAATTTGGTTTAAATGTGAAATGTCACTATGCTAGATTATCTTCAATAATATTAGGTATTTTATCTATCTAAAAGTTATTATAATGTACATACTTTATTTTACCTATCTACCTTTTTTATGTTTGCACTATAACCGTGCTTTTTATTTTAATTATTCATTCAAATATTACTCACTTTAAAGAATGCCACATCAGAAATAAAGATAGAGGGGAAAAAAGAAAATCACAAGGGTCAAAAATATTTTGCTTAGCCTTTGAAGGTTAGTTTCATTTAGCTAATGAATGTGAGTTGAGGTAAAATGCCTAATTATAGACCTAGTGCATTGGAGTTTAAACAAATAAATTATACTATGCATTTTAAATAACAGATATTATGCATTTCAACTCTTAAGAGCAACTCCAAGATTGTTATACAAAATGCCTTGTCAAATACCCAAAAAAAGTACTCCTTTTATTGAGTTGATCATCATCAAATATCAAAATTAAGTTATGATTTGCCTTTCAATCAAGCCTTAGCTACTGTTGATCACGCAAACCCAAATAATACAGCAATCAAAGATGCAAATATTGTGACCATGAGGGCAAAATATATTAATGATGTTACAATAAGTTTCAGCTGTCTTTGTCATCAGGACTGGCTGAGTTGCAACAACAAATAGCTAAGAGGCTGAACGTAGAAGCTAGAAGTTATTATTGCAAGTATAAAGATGAGGAAGATCACATGATTTTAATAGCTTGCGATGACGACTTGCTGGATTGTATTAGCACTTACAGATTGCTGGGAGCTTCTATCGTGGTATTGCTTGAACCAAAGCCAATTACCATTGACCAGCTTGAATCATACTAAAATCTGCTTGTGTTTATCCATTTTTCATTTTTATTTTATTTTTTCCAGATAACACTTTTTATTTTATGTGTTTAGATGTCAACTCTTTCACTTTATCATAATGAACCCCAAATGATGCAGTTATTTCATGGAAAATGCACAATAGCAGCAGTGTTCATTGAGTTGGCATGTCAAGCAACTAACTTTCCTCAGCTGCACTTTCACTTTCTTACACACGCAATCCCCACCTTTTATAACTAGAACTGAAACAAAGGTTAGATAGAAAAGCCCTTGTATAAATTCAAACTCCATTCAATGTGAAGGCAAAACATACCCTGAAGCAGAAAAGCAACTCAAATCAATAATGGTTAGATCAAAGCTTGTAGAAAAAAAAAATTAATTTGAGTTAAAGCTTGTCAACTATAGTGTCAAGCATGGTTCTAAATCGAGATATCGGGTAACGTAACAGTATCAATCGTGGAGTACCGGTATCAATAGTATTGGCAGGTACGTATCGTGGGAATCAATTGTTGCGGACGTGAAATTTTAAAAGAAAAATGCTATGGACCCCAAATGAATTACTAAATTTTTACCAAACCTCTCACAACATGTATGTAAGAGGTTTGGTAAAAATTTAGTAATTCATTTGGGATCTCTAGCATAACTCATTTTAAAATCGTTACTTTCTTTCCTGTACTACTATTCTAGTGAGTATCCAAAACAGAGGCTCGATTTTCTGTTACGTAACGACCATTTTTTATTGGGAGAGCGTTCTACTCCCCTAATGTATTATTGTGCAAGGATGTAACCCAACTTAGCATAATTGACTACCCATTGGCACACTATGCCCAAGATGTTAAATTAGGTGGTTGTTTTGCAATATGCTTGCAAAGTAGTTGCACCGGAAATGACACTTATGTGTTAGAGTGCTTTATGCTGCCAAGCAACAAAGACTACTATGGTAATCAACAGGCTGCATTGAGGAAAATATTGGAAACATTGAAGAAAATTTTTCGTACTTTTAAGCTTGCTTCTGGAGAAGAACTTGGGGGACATTTATATATTGAAGAAATTCCTTTTCAGAATGGTGAGAAACTTGATTCTGTTCAAATGTCCCAAACTACTAAATCTTTGCCTAGGCTGGAGCTCTTACAAAGTGGAGGAGAGATGACACAAATGGATTTATCGAATCAACAATCAATGGATGCATTAAACAATGAAAGCAATGTTGTAAGTGCGGAAAGAAGCAACATTGATGTTACTTGTTCACAGGAAAAAGGCAAAACAAAGATTAAAATTGAAATTCCTTTAGATGATACCTGACAAAATTCAAAAAAGAGCATCCAGGTTGCTGCGGATAACCTCAAAGGTATCTGCACTCTTAACAAATTAAAATAAAATATTGCTTGTGATTTTACTTATTATTTTCAACTCAACACTCTTATCGTAAAGAAATATTTGACATTTTGCACTAACAAACATAAAGTTGTGTCTCTTAGTTAGATTCTTCCTTTTGCAGTTAGCTGATCTACACTAAAGCGTGTTTGTAGGGGTTATGGTTTCCTGAGGTGGCCACCACGCAAGAAGAATATGGTTGGTTCCTCTCAACCTAGTGAATCTTCCCCGGGTGTTGATCATCAACAAATACCACAATTAAGTTTTGATCTGCCTTTCAATCAAGCCTTAGCTACTGTTGTTCATGCAAACCCACATAATATAGCAATCGAAGATGCAAATAGTGTGACCATGAGGCCAAAATATATAAATGATATTACAATAAAGTTTCGGCTGTCTTTGTCATCAGGATTGGTTGAGTTGCAACAACAAATATCTAAGACTCTACACTTAGAAGCTGGAAGTTATTATGTCAAGTATAAAGATGAGGAAGATCACGTGATTTTAATAGCTTGCGATGACGACTTGCAAGATTGTATTAGCACTTACAGATTGCTGGGAACTTCCATCGTGGTATTGATTGATCCAAAGTAGTCAATTACCACTGACCAACTTGAATCATCTCAGTTTTTTTTGTTGCTGCTATATTTTCTTTTGTTCTATCTTTTGATTCTAGAGATAGTTGTTGGACTATCATGCCTTGTTTCCTCTGTTTTCAGGAAGGTTGGGAGTGTTTTGGGTTTTTTTGGTTTCCTCTTGGCAGTTGGATTCTGGCCAACTGTTTCATTCTCCCCTTTTGTAATGTTGTATTAGCATTAATAAAATGTTACTTACTTTGCTGATAAAAAAAAAAAAAAAAATCCTTATCTTCATCAGAAGGAACCTCAAATGATGTAGTTATTTCCTGTTTATATGGAAAATGCACAATAGCAGAAGTGTTCATTGACTCCATCATACACAAGCCCCATAAAAATTCAAACTCAATTAAATGCAAAGGCAAAATATATGATTCTTTGAAGCATAAAAACAATTTAA
The DNA here is from genome assembly GCA_036172215.1 of Camellia granthamiana. Taxonomy (NCBI): domain Eukaryota; kingdom Viridiplantae; phylum Streptophyta; class Magnoliopsida; order Ericales; family Theaceae; genus Camellia; species Camellia granthamiana. The sequence continues at coordinate 63,991,449 of CM069916.1, read as the reverse complement.
ATCAATTATGGTTGAGACCAAAGCTTGAAAAAAAAATTAGGATAAATTATATTAGGTATGCAGACAACCTTCAATAGAAAGCCCAAGCCTGGGGGTGGGGCCCTCGCAACAAACTTTTTTCCAGGCCTGTTTGGCTATTTTTAGCCCATAGACTTTTATCCTATATAATGTAACAGTGTTTATACATTTTAGGGTTAGAGAGAAAAGAGATACTACGGCCGTTTTTTAGTGTGAGGGAGAAGAAGAGTGTTTGTAATTCTATACTCAACATAGTGAATTGGTGTGGCTCCTAAGAATATAGGCACGTTGCCGAACTTCGTATATCTGTGTGTTTTGTCTATTTATTTTTTCTGTGATTCATAATTTCCAAGATTCATAGGGTTTAGGAGTTGAACACGTAGTTTAAATCCTAACAAAATAAACTAACCTCTCCTAAGTTTTAGAGAAAATATAGTAAGTCCTACAAGTTTGGTATAATTATACTGGACTCCTTTATGGTTTTAATTCATCACTTAACTCTTTTTTCATAAGAAATTCATTAGTCGTATAAATGAAAAAATATTGTTTTCATCTCTCTTACATTAAAATCTATATTTCACATCGTAAATCTTTTTGCCTTTATACCATTTGCATTAATTTTAGTCTCTTTAATTTTACTAAAAAGGAGGTCAGTGTAATTATTTTAAGAAACCTCAATCCAAAAATTAAATTTGAGTTAGAGCTTGTAAAAACATTTTTTCAATTAAAAAAATCATTCAAATTAAAAATAACATTTAATATTACAAACTATTAATAAATCCAACTCCTCTCACTCAAAAATAAATGTTCAGAACTTGAATAGAGTACCACTGTTAACAAAAAAAATGTTATGCATTATGAAAATATAATCTAAATTTTATTATGAAAAGTGAGTGTACGGAGTAAATTTAAAATTAGTGGGATATAGATCACACTCAGAATAAATGTAATCTATTGATTTAGTTTTTTAGGTAATTTTTTTATGAGTTTATAGTGTTATTGTATATTTATTATAGGATCTTGTATTACAATACATATATATATATATATATGTATATATATGTGGGAAATTTTATGATACACACCCCTCCAAGGGTGTGTACCATATGCACCCTATCACAAATTAGCATAATTGTATCACAAAATTTCATAACATCAATCACAAATGTATAACATCCTCACAAATTGGCGTAACAAAAAATATTGTAACCAAATCACAAAATTTTGTTACATAAACCACTAAATTTTGAACATTTTATCACGTTAATTTATGACGAGATTACATATTTTATAACTAGTGTATGCCCGTACCTAAAGGCACGACGTAAATAATTTTGGAATTAAAATGCAATTGTAATAAAGGCACAGCCTTTTTTTGATAAAGATACTAAAAAAATATAAGTAAATATTATTCTTCTTAAAAACTTTTTTTTTGATCGGCAAATGTTAGTTGTTAGATTAGCACCTATGGGAGCAAAGCTCCCCACCCTTGGCAAAACTCCCTTAATTCAACCCCCCTAAGGGGAATTGAACCCATGACCTCCTTGGGACTAAGTCCTAAGGAAGGCATGGTGGCCAACTAGGCTAAGCCTAGTTGGTTATTCTTCTTAAAAACTTGTAACAATTTTACTTGTACCACATGCTATACAGAACTCAAATAAAATAACAACTCACCCTAATCTTAATGCAAATTAAGAAACAAACATATAAGTTTTATAGCGTTCAAAAAAACATAAATTTTATAAAATTTACTAATATTGCAAATCAAAATATAAGAGCAAGTAAAAAAAATAAATATAAACACTAAACAAAATACAAAAATCAAAACTGTTGTATACTCGTTAACATTCTATAATAAAAAGAAAAAAATTACTAAACACCACATAAAGCACACTAGCAAATGCTCTGTAATCTCAATAAATTAAATTGAAAAAATATCAAACAATACATACCAACCTATGCTTTGCATTTCCAAACAAATCAAATATAAAAAAAAATAAAAAATTAAATACCAAACAATGCACACCAACCAGTGCTCTGTAATAAAAAAAATTAAAATTAAAATGCACACTAGCTAGTACTACTATTGCCAATCAAATTATAACCATATAAGCAAAACAAACATTATATTGCCATACACCTAAGCCAATAATATATGTATCCTTTACAAAAGAGTGGGAAAAAGCTTTACAAAAGATGTGTTTGCTTTATAAAAAGTGGGTGTATGCTTTACAAAAGATGTGTCAATAACATGTTTTCAAACACGTGTTTACCTAAACTTCCTCCTCATTACTTTCCAATAAGTCTTTGTATCAACTGGTATGTATCCCTAATGAGGAACATGCACAACAATCTAGTAATTTGTGGAAGCAAAAAAATATAGATTAGTACATTTATTGAAAAAATATATATTAAAATACTTTTGAGATTGAAATTACCTTATTACATTAATTGGGTTCACCAGTACCTATATAATTTTATCTATATAGTTGGTGCATAATTTCAACAATATTTTCGCTCGAGTCTAAAGGCACTCTCTTTCCAACCACTCATACAGTTTGTGAAACTCTAAACTTGAAAGGCATATATAGTATACATCCAAACCTAAGTCGAGTAATCCATTCTTTGATCCAACTTGCCCAAATAAGTTGTCAACAAAAATCATCGCATTCATATAATGGTTGAATATGGCTAAACCAAAGAATTATTGCAAAGATGATTAATGTAAAAAGTCATCAATTACATTAACTAAAACAATTTTAAAAATGAAATTGTTGCCCTAAAAATTGGCTAAATATAAAAGGATTTGAAAATCGTTCAATAGCCATTCTAGTATCGATACTTGAAATTGAAAAAAAAACAAAACAAAACAAAAATTGAAAAATAATAATAAAGTTAGATTAGATGGATTAAAGCAAAAAATCTAATTAAGAGAAAAAAAATGCCTAATGTTCAGTATTTTCAAATCAACGTCACATAGTATGTAATAAACTTTCTTACTGCTCAAAAGCATCAATCATTTATCAGACACCATTTGCCATCACACACAGTCCAACTCACTTTCTTCGAATGTTTCCTTGTCTAGTTTTTCTACCTTTACTATGTACTTGACAAAAAATGAAAACACATGTTTTTCTTTACTAACTAAACCAGGCAAGAAAAACAATGGGAAAACAAAAGCAATACACCACAATTTTGTTGTCCTCGTATTCCAAGAGAATAGGTTAAAAAAGAGAAGACAGAAATAGAGAGGAAAAAAGAACCTGCAACTTTAGTTTTCTCTTAAATAAAATGTAAATTTATAAATCCAATTTAAGAGACAATTAGACATCAATTTTTATTTTGACAATAGGGGATTCCAAAACTTAGCACAAAGTTATGTCCAAAGTAACTCAAAATTTACCAACGTATATTGTTTTAAGAAAAACATTTATTTTGTTACTGAGATTAGTCTATGTATTCACCAAAAACAAAAAGAGATTTATCTATGCTCATCTTCCCTTTTTATTTTATTTTTTCAATCTTTTCAATCCTCATTATGCACATTTTCTTTTTGGATTAAATCTTCAACACATACTCCCAACAATTACCAAAATATGTAATGGTCAGGCCAACACTTTTTTATGGGGAGAAAAGATATCTAGTGTATAGTGCATGAGTCATTCAAATAAGCCATTCTATTAGGTTTCTCATAGGTCATATCAATCCATTTTATTTCATTCCACTACTTTAACATTCACCAAAACCACTCACAAAAAATCTACAAAGACTACTACAACACCCTTTACTAAGCTTCATAAGAAAGAAAGAAAGATTAAGAAAAATAATCTAGTGGAAAAAGCAAATGAAAGCAAAAAGTTTAAGCAATACTATTTTTTTTTTTTTTTTTTTTTATCACGGTTTACTCCCATTTTGCTAATATCTTTTATGCAAACAGAGAGGGAGCTTTGTTTAAAACATAACAACAAAAGTAACAAACCAAAAAAATTAACTTTTATCAAAATTATATGATTAATGAAATAGATGTAATAAAGAAAAATTGTGTGAGAGGGTTTATACCTTTGATTATAGACCTACAAATTGATGACCACCAGCAAAAAACACAGCACAATATGAAAGGAAATGATATATTTACCAAAACTTTAATGAAAAATATTATCAAAGAAATCAAAAAAAATTAATATCTTTAATTATAGAAACTGATGAACTGTGTCAAAAAATGATGAACTGCAGCAAGAGGAAATCAGATATTAGAAATTGATTTATAGAAATATAGCAATCGAAACAATGGAAAGAAAATAATAAATAAAAGTAACATTAATGTTTGTAGACAGTGCAAGGGAAAATATACATGGACATCCATTATACACGGAGTAACTAAAAGAAAATAATAGTATCTTAGGTAACTGTATCACGGCTTGAATCACTTTCATAGTTCATTATCATCAACATGGATGTCCATACTCTACAGAGTATATTTATTTCAAAAAAAAAAAAATCACACCTAAAACACTAACTAAAGAAAAAATTCATTTTGTTACTAAGATGAATGGAGTGATTGACAGAAAAAAAAAAAAAAAAAAGTCATTCAAATGTAAAGCATTACTCAAATCAAATTGATTTATTAAAATCCAAATTCAACTGAAACACATGCATGACAAAACAAATGAGAAAAATGAAATTGTTTGAGCTGTAAGCACTGCTTGAGTTATCGAGTCTAAAAAGAAGGAAAAAAAATTAATAAACAAAGCTCAAAGTATAGTTTCTATAACAATATACCAATCCACATTCCCAAATAATAATTAAAAATTAGGCTTCTTACATATTTGTACTTGAATGGAGGCTTCAATTACAGTCATCGGCTGAGTCTCATATTCTACAGGATTTAACCACTGTCATCAACATCTATAAGTAAACCTGAAATGGTAGCAAAGTCATGCCACTTGAGGAATAATCAAATGAAGCAACCATATGGATTGAGAAATCTACGGTCAGTTGAGAAACAATAAAATTAAAATAGCACTCCTCAACATACTTGAATTCAAATGTAAAACAATAAAATTAAGGATTAAGAATTCAAACACAAAAAAATGATATGTCCATATTCAAACTAAGTTACACTAAGGTATATTGCAAAAACTAAGGTACACTAAGATTCATGCTCACAAAGAGAACAAAAACTAAGGTACATTGTAAAACAAAAAGATGGTATGCTCACAAAGAGAATATAAACTAAGGTACACTCACTCACAACCTGTAGAACATTGTAAAAAAAAAAAGATTGCATGCTCACAAAGGGAAAACAAACTAAGGTACACTCACCCACAGCTGGGGAACATTATAAAACCTGACATGCATTTGGTAGTGGGTCTAATTTGTGGTTAATTTTTTATTTTTTTTCCTAGATTATTAAATCCCAAGGGAAATAAAGAAGAAATAAATAATTTTTTTAAAAAAGTTAAACTAAACCAATTGGAGTAAAAAATAATGAAAACAAAAAGGAAACTAATTCATATAAATGAGATGGAAATCTAAACAAAAACAACCAATAAAAGGGGAAATAGCGTAAGTTATGCGCCACTGTCAATTGAGAGAGAGAGAGAGAGAGTCACCGGAAAACAACTCCATTGAGAATCTAATGATCTTCAAAATAGCATAAGTCACCTGGAAAAAATGAGAGATCACACAGCGTTAACAAAAATCAAATTGACAACTCATAACAGGAAAATAAAATGAAAAACCCAATTTGATAGTGTTTTTGTGTATTATTGAAGCCTGCAATATTCTCAAGACACATAAAAGGGGGAAAAAATAACACAATTATTATTGTCAACTCAAATTGCTACGGAATTTGTTTCCCAATGGAAGCCAAGCACCCTATAACCAACAAATAATAATAATAATAATAATAATAATAATAATAAAAACATCAAATAACTTTAACTATTAATAGGTACCAAAGGATATAGTTCAAATTTGTCACAATTTTAGCAATAAAACAAACTAATTAAAATACAAATCCAGCATAATTAATTACAAATCTAATTAATTAAAGTTTCCAGCAACTTTTTCCATGGTTTGAACATATCCTGCATAACTAACTAATTAAAATACCAAGACCAAGACACTGAAACAGAGCTAGCAAGACCAAGATGAACCTTAATATGCTCCATTGTCGCCGTTGAAGTTGTTGCACCATATGAAGCAAAAAACATAATGGTGCTTAAAGATAGAGCAGAAAAAATATAAAGAGATAGATTATTGGTGCTCGAACAAATAACCAAGTCGATTAAGAAAAATAACAATTAAGAACATCAGCACTTGTTTTTGAGTACAAAACCCAATAAAAAAATTAATTTTGATAAAAATACAATCATAACAGACCTTTTAGTCAAACCCAGAAATGACAGTAACTAAAATTTCATTTTCTTTACTTTTGCCGCCACTTTCTCAGTAACCGAATAGGACAAAAATATTTTTGTAAAACTACATCTAATAAGAAGAATGGTTTCTGTGCTGATAACAAAAAAAAAAAAACCAAATAAAAGAGGGGAAAAAAGTGAGAGAGAGCGAGAGAGAGGCAAAGATTGATTATCATATTAAAATCCAAAACCCAAATAAAAACCCTAGATTCTCACACCTTCCAAGAAAAAAAAAGAAAACAACAGGGAGGATGACTTTCTACCTTGGAGCTGTGTAGAGAGAGAGAGAGAGATAAGGCAGAGATTGAGGCAGATGGTAGAAATCACCCCCTCTCACCGGGGCTATATTCTGGAAATCACCACCGGAGATTAAACTTCTAGAGAGAGAAAGCTTGGTGGAAAGAGAAAGATGTGTGGTGGGAAGAGGGAGAGGTGTGTGTGAGAGAGAAGATGTTTGTGTGAATTGATTCAATCCTGAGAGTGAGAATCGAAAAGCTAAATGTAAAACTAATCTGAAGCATTCATATTCACCCAAAAAATCTAAACCATTGAAATGTCCAAGTAGGACAAATGAGAGTAAGACATTTTCAATCATTGGATTGAATCAATCTGATGGTGCACATTTGTTCATTCTTGAGGAGAAACTTTCACACAAGCAATAACTGATGCATCTATCTTTCATTGAAGGCAATGAGCACTTTTCCTTTTTGAATCAAACACAAAAGTACCCAAAAAATATAGAATAAAAAAATCAAATTGAACCTATGAAACCCAAGTAGAAAGAATATAGGGGGGAGGGGGGGGAGAAAGACCAAACAGATTGCCCTATTTTTCAAAGATTAGTGAAATTTATTTTGATTTACACATGTAGCATATGCCATTATCATTATTTTTTGCACTCACTACCTGATTATAAAGCACACAATAATTACACATCGTCCAAAACCTAATAAGAAAAGAAAGGAACATTAATTTTTTACAAAAATCCAGTAGTACTCATTTTGGGGGAAAAGAAGCATGACAATCAAAATCAGATATTTGTGCCCTGTTATGTAGAAAAAATTCAAGTTTGCATGTGTAATGTTTATGCACTGTTATGCCATTTTGTGGCTTTTTTCTTTTAATGATTCTTGAGCATGTGTTTGACACCAAACGCCCCCAACACAGATTTATAATTGAAAATCATATTTAACACCATCTATATAAAAAGAAAAAAAAATAGAAAATGAAATAGCATCAACAATATACTTCATAACAAAAAAACTCAAAATTAGTAACCAAAATAAAATAGAAGAAAATGAATTATACCAGCAATAATGAATCTATCACATATTGGAACAAACTGACCAAGCTACTGCTATTTATAGTGATGCATCTAAAAGTTACAAATAATAGACACACAAAATGAAAGCTAATTGAGAAAGTAGATGTAGAGACATACCTTGACACATATAGAGGAGATATAAAGGCAATTGAGATGGTTTATTTCCTTACAATGGTTACTCTTTTTATTAAGCAATGACATTATTGAAGGAGAGAAAAAGAACAAACAAAATGAATAATAAATGATCAAAGAAAATGACACAAATACACAAAATAGGAGCAAAAGTGACACAAAAACCAAATATTTTAAGTTTGAATTAACTGATAAACCTTACAAAACCCTATCGAGGCTCATATGGCCTTCACAGGTCATCATCATCAACATAGATGTCCATATTTTGCGGACTGGAATATCTTCAAAATCAGAAAATGATAACTAGAAAAAAGGAAACAAAATCTCCAATGCAAAAATTAAAACCTAGGATTAGGAAGAGAAACATGTGCATCTAAGAAAGGGAATAAGATGATGGAAACATAATTGAAGGTCTATGACACTCCTAATTCCATAATTAAAATAAACACAACAGAAAGTAGAATAAATGAGCCAGTTATCAACAATACATCATGACTGGAAAAAATAATTATTATAAACTCAAGGATACATCAATAGCTCTACAACAATCTCCAAAATCCCAAATTGCAAGTTAGTTTCACAATAGATCTAAAATAATATATATACACAATGCTGATAATAAATGTAAAAAAATAAAAATAAAAATAAAAATTAGAAACACACATGGCAAACACATTATGTGGAACCACAAAGAAAATGACACAAAAAACAAAATTTAAATTAAATGAAACTCAATAAATCATATATTATAACAAAGATCGTTACCTCCATAGCGCAGTGGGTTTTCCAGTGTGATCTGCAAAACATAGAGAGATGGAGAGATTTGTATAGTAAGTTGAGTCCAAAAGAGGAATAGTTGACCCTCATATCTAACTGAGGAGAGAAAGGGAGTGTTTTGCTAGAAGAAAATCTGAAATTGAAATTAGTCTCACCTGTTGTAATAGGTTGACTTCATCGAAGACGACTTGCAAAGCCCATCATTTGATTGATGACAACTTGCTCGACTTTGAACGATTGAATGGAGTGGTCAAGGTTGCAATGGGCAAAACCGAGAATGAATAGGGGATAGGGGTAGGGATTGGGGTTGGGTATCCCGCATAGGATGGGCTCCAATGGGGGGTGAGTGGGAAAAGAGAGAGAGAGAGAACCAAAGAGTGAGAGAGAGAGAGAGAGAGAGAGAGAGGGTGGAAGGGAGAAGAGAACGTCCGTTAGAGAGAGAATGGCATCAAACCCTTGAAATGTTTGAAATTTGAAATCTGAAAAAAAAAAAAAAAAAAAAAAGCCTGAGAGAAAGAAAAATAATAAAAGAAAAGTATGATCTCAACCTTTAATTTGTATGCTACCTAAGACAAATAATTCACCAATTTAAATCTATGACACTCACCAATTTAAATCTATTGCCACCTAAGACACATGAACAACAATAAATAAAGCCAATCCCCAAAGATATCTTATATTTACCATAGGTCTTAACGGCACTTCAAAACACAATCAGACTCAAATCAAAATTGAGTGAATTCCTGTAACGAAGCTAATTAATTCGAGAACTTGACAATCGTTATCTAAGAACTGGAACACATCGTATAGAACCTGGAACACATCTAAGACATGAAACAAACAATAGAAACCAGTACGGTGGATCAAAATTATAAATACTCAAGATATCCAAAGATACACTGCTTTAGGCATTGATAAATTGCAAATAATGTCTTGCTCATTATGATCTTGTGCGAGAAAGTAAACACGAACAATTTAATTCTTTGAAATTGTGTTTGGATCATAAACTTGAATATGGATTTGAAAAAGGAAAAACATAGTTGTTTTCATCAACAATAAACACCAACAATAATGTTGTTTTTATTTTTAGAGCTATTTTGGCTTCTATTGTTATATAGATCATAATGAGCTGTTTTGAAAAAGGAAAAACATAGCTGTTTTGCAATTTATCAACAATGTAAATCTATTGCCACCTAAGACACATGAACAACAATAAATAAAGCCAATCCCCAAAGATATCTTATATTCACCATAGGTTTTAATGGCACTTCCAAACACAATCAGAGAATTTAAGAAAGACTTTTGGTAATGAGATTAATAAAAGCTTGAATAGTATAATACCACAAATTCAAACCAAAGTATAAATTTAAGAAATCAAACAGTATGATACCATAGTATGAATTTAAAAATCAATTAATTTAAAAAATTAACTCATAAATTCTATAATTTTGTTAAGGGCCTATTCGTTGAAATAGAAAAATGAAAAAAAATAAAAAATAAATAAAAAATGATAATTGTAAGGGGAAAACAAAACCAGACTTATAAACCAGACTTAAGGAAGTCCACAATGCTTCAGACACAATGTTTCAATCACAAACTGTAGACCTATTGTTAAAATTAAATTGGATAAACCTATTGTCAATATTATTGAAACAAAAGATTATTGAAATTAAAGATTATTGAAACAAAAGATATCAAAAAATTAGGGTAAAGATTATTGAAACATTATTGAAACAAAAGATATCCAAAGATAGAAATATTAATACTCAAGAAAAATCAAAGCCCAGGTTTCAATTTTCCCCATTGTTTGCTCACCTGAACAGTATTTCTACCAGATTCTTCCTTGGTGGAGTAAATGTAACAACCCTCATTCTTGACTTAGCTATACTTGCATACATTCATGTATGACCTTGTCTTGATATGTTACAAATCTTGTTAATCTTGTTTCGGCTTGCTTTGTTATGTGTTACTTGCTTGATCTTGTTCCTCGCTTGGTGTGTAGCCGAGGTCGGCTTAGTCTAGTTCACCTTTGAACCTTTGTGCTTAGAACCGTTTTGGAACCATCTGTTGACCTCCATCTTCACCCCGGCGTGTTTGCCGAGATGTCACCATCCAGGCCGAGATGTTTTGCGCTTGGTGATTTTGTTCCAGCGCAGGTGTGACCTAGCCCGAGGTGTGGCGCAGCATAATCAGGAGTCGACCTCCCTAGCCGACGTCTTTGTTACCTTTGCTGAGGCTTTGTCTTTAGCCGATGTCCTTGATTGCCGATGTGCTTTGCCTAAGATTACTGAGTACGCCTTGTCAGAGACTTGTCTTATCAATCAGTCACCTTTTGAGTTGAGCCAACCCGGTTGAGCCACGTGTCCGAGCTGTGTGTATAGACAGCCGGCAGACTTTGAGACAAATCATTTTGTCTCAAATCTTTGTTTTTAGAGAGAGAAGCTCTCAAGGAAGAAGAAGAGTTCTAGAGTGAGAAGTGGAGTTTCGAGCTCGATCTTAGAAGATCGAACCGTTAGATTTGAGTTTTGAGGTTAGATTCTTGCTCTACTTTGGTTACTCTTATTGGTTATCAAGCTGCATTGCATGATTGAGTTTGTTTTGCATGCCATGCAACGATTTGAAGTTGGTTTTGAAAGAGAAAGATGATATTCATGTATTCTTGAATAAAGTCTCGTTTTGATCCGAAAGTTTGGAACAAGAACCATGTTTTTGTGTTTGTTCTTGCATGTTTTCTTGTACGGGTACCCAGGTCCATGTTTTGAGCTCTTTGCATGGGATCTCAGATTTTGAATATACTAGTTATGATTCCAGCTGTAGACGTCCCCGAACGCATCCGGGAGCAGGAGTGCGAGTCCCCCCTGTTCTGGTTCGATATTGGGTCTACTACAGTTCGAAGGACTCAAATGTCACGGTTCTTAATCTTGAACCAAAGAGTCCAAATCTGGCAAATCGTTTTGAAAACAGATTTTTTGAAAGAAGTGCCAAACATGGACTGCTTTGCCAGATACAGAGTCGCCACCTAAATATTTTATTATGGGAAAATTTAGGAAACCCTGACTCGGTGCCAAAGGCCACGTGTCCGTCATCACCAAAGTTGCCTCGGCTCGGGAACTTGGGTACGATTGGGGAAGGTCACTTCGTGAGCACCCCCGCTCGCCCGGTCAAAGACCGGCCTCTACTAACCATGATATCGAGTTTTGAAAACATTGTGTGTTCTTATTCCGGTTATTAGCCTAGGTTACTATGTGATGCGCACAGCATACAAGTATAGACTGAGTCACCTGAATTGGAACAAAACATTTCATGTTTGTTTGCTTGAAAATGGTTTGCTACCCGCAGGTAGGCTTAAAATACAGGTTTTGCCACCCTCGGGTGGGCTTAGAAAATATGACTTTGCCACTATCTAGTGGGCTTAAAACAAACAATCAATACATTGTCCCAATTCAAATAACCCAACCTCCACCCACAGGCATTCAAGGCAGTTATATCACATAAGCAAATAGCCTCATGGCAAGCATGCTATTCATAGCAATCACTCACACACATGCAAGGATGCTAAAGCATAAAACTCACCGAGTACTCCAAGCCAAAACAGAAGCTCATTAGAAATCATGCATGATCCTAAATATGCTGAAATGCCTAATGCAACACATGCAAAATGCAACTATAGCAGGCTCGGCTATTCTAAACATGGCATATGGAATGCTACAATTAACACGTATTTAATTTGGAATTGAAATACAAATGCAGTTTGTATGATGCGCCTAGCCCGGTGCATGCAAAACAGATGAATGATGCAAACATGCTGTCATACTGTATGCTAATTGAAATATGCCCTATATCTAACCATTGTAAGCAGGTAAATAAAAGGGAGAAAGACGTGGGGTTGAAAGACATACATCACACTCACCCACACTTATTACAATTATGCCCTCGCGCAGAGGGTCCAAATAAATATACAGTCCGAATAAAAGAATATTACAGTCCAAAATAATACAGATTCCTAATTAATTAACAAATTAACTAAGAAAACTGTAAAACTGGCATGCAAGCCAGGGGCTGCCTTGATTCTGATGAATGATGCATGCCGGGCTGCTTTGGCGCTGAAATCCACTGGGATGCCCCAATTAGCCTCTGTTTGCAATGTTTCTTGAAAAGCGCGCCAAGTCCCGGAAGACCGCTGGTTCTGGATTTTGCTGCAACAGAGAGCAGGAAAGGGGCATAGCAATGTATTTCACAAATATATGCATGCCTTGATCCTCGTGCCACCAATCACGCATCTCGATGCATGATGGCCGAGGAGCCGGATTGCATAACTCAATATAGGATGAATGCGTATGAATGCTACAACAAAACCTAACTCCATCATGGGTAATCCGGAGTGTCGGTGACTTGGGAATTGGGACCCGTTCCGTCACTCGGGGTGCGAAACGTGCCTCGTTTCCCGTGCCCGGGCTAACTCCTATTCCGAACACGATGCAATATGCATGAAATGCAGCTAATATACAATCCTAACATACACAATGCTATGAAAATGAGATGTCTCGAAATGCGTGCACGTGGGCACGCAAACCGAGGCAATGATCCTAAGGCATGAAATGGCAATACGCAATGCAAATTGGACTTACACTAACACGAGTGGACCTCAGCCACACTCACATAAGAGGCCGTCGGATAAAAAAGAAGTGCCTCGAAATGCGTACACACGGGCACGCAAACCGAGGCAATGACATAAAGGCATGAAATGGCCTGAAATATGATACAATGAGACTAAAATGAGATGTCTCGAAATGCGTGCCCACGGGCACACAAACCGAGGAAATGGCATACGGAATGCAACAGGACTAAAATGAGATACGCAATGCAATATGGGCTTACACTAACATGAGAGAGCCTCAGCCACACTCACATAAGAGGGCGTGAGATGAAAATGAGATGCCTCGAAATGCGTGCACACGGGCACGCAAACCGAGGCAATGGCATACGCAATGCAATGAGACTAAAATGGCATATGTAATGCAATATGGGCTTACACTAACATGGGAGAGCCTCAGCCGCACCCACACAAGAGGCCAATAGATGAAAATGAAGTGCCTCGAAATGCGTGCACACGGGCACGCAAATCGAGGCAATGGCATACAGGCATGAAATGGCATGGAATATGATACGCAAACATGCAAATGAATTTCAACAACTAAAAATGATGCAAAACAGCCCCGAAATGAGGCGAAATGACACCAAATGCAAGGAATGGTCCCGAAATGCGAATTTAGGCACCCGAAAAGGCCTACAGCTATGCAATGCATGCACAATATGGACATGGAATGACGATACAGTAGCAAGGCAGCCCCAAAACAAGCATTTTCTAGTCTAAAACATGGCCAAACAGCAAGCATAGATAGGGCAACAATGGCATACAAAAATGGCTCCGCAAGAGGGGTATTGAAGCAAGTGATACATGCGATGCCCAAATGGAAAAATACCCTTCTACAACACTGATGAGGGACTAAAAATATGAACATTTACAGTAGATGACATCCCCCAAATCAGTATGCAAACATGCTAAAAATGTCATGCAAGAACTAGGATACATAAGGCTATAACATGAGGTACCCCAAACATTCATCAAACCAGCAAAGACCCTTAATGAAATATGTCAAGAAGATCAAAATATGACTCTTTCTAGCTCTGATGATGGCCGAAAACAGAATCTAGATAAGCTTAAAAAAGCATGCAAAAATGGGGGTCAAAGAGGGGTATAATGACAAGTATAACATGGAGACCCCCAACAAGGTTGATCCCTTCTACAATGTTGTAGAGGGACACAAGATAAGCCTACTCACAGTTCATGACATGCTCCGAAACAGACTACATGTAGGCCAAACAAATCATGCAAATTTACGGTAAATTGGAGGAATTGTGAAGCAAGTGCAAGATAGGGGGCCTAAACAAGGTTGAGCCCTTCTTCAATGTTGAAGAGGGGCTCAAAATAGGCCCACTTACAGTTTACATTATGCTCGAAAACAGATCATTCATAGGCTAGAAATTTCATGCAAAATATTGTCATACAAGAGGATATTGAAACAAGTGTCAAAAATAAGCTTCAAACTGTAATAAGCCCTTAATGAAACATGGAATATAGCTCAAAAAAATGACATTTTCTGTTTTGGTCGGAGCTCGAAACAATAAGAAAATAGGCCTAAGAAATGGAACAAAAAAATGCAAGAAAAAGGGAAAATGGGACTCACCCTTGTAGAACCAAACTTTAACAACCTTTAAACCAAAAAGAAGAGCTCCTAGCCTCTGGAAATGACTCTCAATCTGCTGGAATGGAGTAAGAAGGAGTGATGCTATGGGTTGTAGTGTAAATGGGTGTAGGCACTTAAGGATTTTGAAGCTTGGAATTATAGAGAGAGAGAGATATAATATAGGAGCTCCAAACAAAATGTTCTAACCCTTTTTACAGACCTGGGATGCTGTATATATAGGCAAAAAACGTGTAGAAAAGAGGGGGAAAAATGGGGGGGAAATGAAATTCAAATTTCCCCCCAAAATGGCCAAAAGGTGAGCTAAATGAGTAAGTGATAGCTGCGGGTCTCAAATGGCCGAGAGCCCTTCAACAAAGTTGAAGAGGGGCTCAAAATAAGACACTTTGTAGTTTACGACCAAGTCCAACACAGCCCACAAGTACGCCTAAAGTACCGTGCAAGAAAAGGGAAAAAACGAGGGGTAAAGAAGCAAGTGGTATATGGAGATGTCAAACAACAAAAGGTCCTTAATCAAATATGAAAAGGACCTCAAAATGTGACTATCTTAAGTTCGGGTCGGAGCCCAAAAATGTAGAATGAAGGTTCGGGAGCCGAAACACGCAGTTCGGGGCCCCGAAAGTGGGCTGTTAGGCACCGGGAGTGGTGTTCGACCACGAAGTTGGTCTCTCGGACCCCAGTGTCCCTCGAAAGGGAGTAAATAGGATGCATACAAAAAACCGGGGCAATCGGAGATGGTTAGGCGGTCCCCAACCGAGGCACACGGCCTGACGGCTCCGAAAAACCGGGAACTGGGCTCCAAAATGGGAAAAATGGCCCACGACCACGAAACGTAGCCTACGACCACTGAGAGATGATCTACTAGACCTCTCCCTCCCTTTGGGAAGGGAAAACAGAGAAAACGGAGCCTGGTTCGCAAACCGAGGCAAAGCACAAAAGAGTCCGGAAGTCTGGAGGCAAGGCTCGTAGCCGGGACTCCGCAACCTCAGAACGAGCACAATATGCAACATCACCAAGCGCTCAATTGATGACGTCTGAGTCTTAAGGTCGGTCAAAAATGGGGTGTCTACACCAGCATGCATGTTCTTGATGTTCTTGATGATCTTGTCCCTTGCATTCTTCCAGGGGAAACTCAGGATCTCCCCGATTTCATTTTTGTGTGTGGCCATCAGGACCACACCTCAGCAAGGAGGTGTGGGACCTCGGCTAGACCTGGATAGTACCCAGTGTGTTTCCATGAGATGGAAAACAGCGTTTTGACTCTTGACATGCTTTGCTTCGCTTTTGACTTGGATTCGGTGAGAGTGCCGAGATCATTATGTGCATATGAAGCTTGTTTTGAGAATGTGATTTGCCTTGTGATTGTCAGGACTTTGATCTTTGCTTTGAGCCTTCACCCAAGAAGACCGAGGTGAGTGGTGCTTTTAATAAAGCTACGTTATACTGTTTTGATAAACCTTGTTTTGCTTCGTTTTGATAAAAGTATTTGATAAGCATGAATGATTAGCCTATTTTGATGTAATGAGTATGAGCTTTGTTTTGATGATATCTTTGTAATAAGTATGAGCCTTGTTTTGATGGTATCTTGTAAAGTCCCTTGTGCTGGAGGACTCTAAACTTTTGCAGCACCCTTGTGTAAAAAGGATACGGTCCTTTCTTGGAAAAGCCAATGTGTTAAAAGGGGCTACGGGCCTAAGTAACACAAGTCCCTTGTGCTGGAGGACTCTAAACTTTCGCAGCACCACTTTGTCAAAAAGGGCTACGGGCCTAAGTGACACAGTCCCTTGTGCTGGAGGACTTTAAACTTTCGCAGTACCCTTGATTAATCGATCACGGATCGTCTTGTTTAGCCACTGACGGTTTACCGCGTGGAGTTCTTGTTTGGAAAGCTTGATTTGTGTTTTGCCGATGTTAGTAAGCATCCCTTGAGACTTGTAAGATTTGATAGATGAATACGGTTCATCTCTTGATTCGATAATCTTGATTTGTGTTTTGCCGATGTTAGTAAGCATCCCTTGAGACTTGTAAAATTTGATAGATGAATACGGTTCATCCCTTGATTCGATAATCTTGATTTGTGTTTTGCCGATGTTAGTAAGCATCCCTTGAGACTTGTAAGATTTGATAGATGAATACGGTTCATCCTTTGATTTGATAGAGTTTTGATGTATTTGCTTGGAAAGACCTCGGCTAATCCTTGTGTGGTTTTGGCATGTTTTGTTTTGAAAAGACTTCGGTTGTTATTCATGCAAAAAACCTTTATTACTAGTACCATTCACTGAGTTTCCATACTCACCCCTCTATATATATGTAGGTGATGAGCAGGTCGGCGGCGACGCCTAGATGTATTTTGCAAAGCTTGGTTTTGGATTCTTGTGATGTCGGCATAACTTGTTATACGTCGGCTGTTTTGTATTCATGTCGGCAATTGTATTTACGTCGGCAGATCTTGAAAATTATGCTTCTTTGGCTTGTAATCTTTTGTAATTGCACATGTCGGCTTTAGAAGCCTTTTGGTCAAGATTTGTATTATGTATTTTAATTATCAGACTGACTGCGAATTTGTTATGAGTGCCACATCATTTGATCTATGCACAGCTCTTATGGACCACTTGTATTTGATTTATTGCTTCCGCATTTGTAAGCCCCATATGTTATACTCTGATTGTGTTTGATCTTGTAAGTTGGCCTTCGGTAATTACGGATTACTGGCCATCATGGCACCATCCTACTAGGGGCGGGTTGGGGTCGTAACAGTAAAACAGTAATTAATGACATTTAATAGCATTCCAAATGAAATTATCATGCATTATTTTCAAAATCTGATTGGAAAAATCGTAGAGGTTATTTGTAAATCAAATTCGAATGTTATCAAAATGCTATACAAACTAATAAATCTTACCAAAATCTGGTTATAAATAAAACTCAAAATCTGAAGTAGTACCACTAATCAAAATCTAAAGTTTGATTGACAGGATTAATAATAAAATGATTAATAATCCCGTGAATTAGTGAAGGATTCATTATCCAATCAAATTCGTGACATAAGTGTCACATCAACCTATTGTAAGTTTGTATAAAACTACTCTATCAACCTATTAATTCAAGGAGAAAAGGGAAAAAAATAGATTAATTTAACTCCTACCTATTTTGGTTAAATTTGTTTTGATCTGAGAATGGCTGCTGCTGGTGTCTACCAGAGGTTGTCTATCAGCACATGTTCATATCTATCAGATGATGTCTACCTGCTGGTTTTGGTTTTCTCTATTTCTCTTTGCTTTTGTTTATTTCTCTCTCGTTGGTTCCTCACCAACTTAGGGTGCTAGCAAATGATAGGATGGGCTTTTTGGTGCCAACCTAGTTGGGATCATTTAGCTCATTGTGATGCTCCTGCACTCCTCTTTTCTTTATTGGTGTAATCTATTTTGTACCTTGTACTAGTTTTTACATCAATAAAGCTTCTTTTTTTGCTGATCAAAAAAAAATAACACAAAAAATCAACCCATTCTCTCTATTTATTTTATATAAGTCTTTTTGTAAATAATTAAAAAGGCACAAAAAAATAAAATAAAATAAACAATTTCCAAACCAACCCTTGGATGTAAAATAGTAATCTGTTGAACAATTTCCAAACAAAATGATGGTTTTAGAAGAAACCAATGTCTGCCTTATTCACTAAGAGAGACACTTTTCGTGCATGATTCTATGTAAGTTTTTTTGCCCTAATTGAACAAAAACCATGGATAGTGATCTCTTTTGCCGTTTTATTTCAATTTCAACCCTTGTTCCCCTTTTGCAGTGGCTCCCTTCGTCAATATTGAAGGGGGTTTGGGGCGATTGGGATGGCGGTGAGAAGGAGGGAGGAAGAGAGAAGATGAAGAGAGTAATAGGGGGTTTGGGGTTTGGTCGCCGACAAGGATTGGGCTCTGACAAGGAAGTACGAGAATGGGCTCCGATGGAGAGAGAGAGAGAGAGAGAGAGAGAGAGGGTGTGTTCAAAATTTGAAAGAGATGAGAGGAGTGTGTGAGAGAGAGGGTGTGTTGAAAATGTAATGGACCAAATTTTCAGTGAGATATTGTCAACCTTTGGATTTAGTCAATCTAACGGTTCAAATGTTGACAAAGGGACAAAAGTCCAGCTTGTTTGGTTTCGTTTTTCTGAAAATAGTTTTTAGAAAATTCTACTTCTTTGTTTTTCGTATTTTTTATTTTTACTAAATTTTTTTAATATTTTAAACAATTTTTTAAATTTTTAGACACACTTAATATAAATATACATAAAAAGTATAATTTTTGTGAAAAAATCTTTTAAAAATTCAATAAATACCAAAAATACAAAAAAAAAACAAAACAAAACAAAACAAAAATTTAGTATATTTTTCTTATTTTTATGTATTTGTTAATTTTTTAAAATATTTTTTCACAATTTTTTTACTTTTTAGATATATCTAAGTAAGATGCATCTAAAAAAGTAAAAAAAAATGCTTAAAATTTTAAAATTATTCACTAAAAACAAAAAATATGAAAACACAAAAAACTTAATTTTCAAAAAACTTAATCTAGAAAACTCAAACCAAACACACTGAAATTAGGATTAAAAATTTGAGATATTTTGTTATATAGACTTTAATTTATTTTGTCTTTATTGACTATTTTCACATAAACTCAACTTTCCAAGCACCATGTGCACCCAAAAGGTACATATGATATGCATTTTATATAAAAATTATAATTTTAACCACAAAATGTATAGATTTTATTACAAAAAGTATAATTTTTTCTTATCACAAAAAAATATAAAAGTATAACTTTTATCATAAAAAGCATAACTTTTATTCATAACTTCATAAGTGTGCACTATAACTTCACCATTCATAATTTTTATTGTAAAAATTATAATTTTTATCACAAAAATTTATAACTTATATCATAAAAATTGTACATTTTTTTATAAGGGAAAATTTCACTTTACCCTCTTGTAGTTTGGACGATTTGCTGTTTACACCTTGACGTTTAGAAATGATCACATAACCGCCACGTGGTTTGTGCACTACAGTACACCGTTTAATACAATTAAACATTAAGCCTAACTTAACAGTAAGTGTGAAACACGTGACAAATATAAGGGAGTTATATGCTCATTTTTAAATATTAAGGGCTTAAATCGCACATGAAATAAAATATAGGGGGTTAAAGTGCATTTTTCCTTCCAAATAGATGACGAAAATATAAGGTTACTTTCGTCTTTTTTATTAAATCGTTAACGGTCCTAGTGGTGCATTTCAGTTTATAAATCACAAGAAATTATGTGATCATTTTCAAACATTAGAAAGATAATTTACACATAACCCAAACCATAAAGAGTGAAATTTGCTCTTTTTATAATATGCAAATATACATCATAACATTTCCCTTGTTATAGTGATAAAGAATTGATGCTCTGGCATTCATTCAACCTAAATATTCCTTTCTCTCGTTTAGATTTGAACCACCAAATGATATAAAATTCATTACTTATTAGAGTAAAATTTCAGAAAACTAAACATTATGCATATTTCACAACACTTCACACATTATTTAAACACATTTCTCCATAACTATTTTCTTTATTAAAGTTGTCTAAAAATAACCAGCTTATTAGGGGTGACCTAAACAAGTCCTAACAATGGATCCAACCTAAACAAGGAAGCCCATCAAACAAATATCACACTCCCTATCTATAAAAGGAAGGCATCCCATGGAATAAAGGTATGCCACATCTCTATGCAACACAACACATTAACACCTTTGAATTATTGATCTATTCTCTTTGCTTAAAGAACTCTAACTTTATCATCGGAGTGTCCCCGGCCGACAACCCTAGTTAGGTGGCGCCGACCATGTTTAACAATTCATGTGAGAGGATTTTCTGGGTCTCACAATTGGTGTCGTCTATGGAAAAGAGTTAAAAAATTCAATGAAGAGAAGAGCAAACACCATCCTTAAGGTGCTAGGACCAGTGTACTGTAAGTAAATATGATCTGAACACCAAGGTTAGTGATCTCACTTTATACAAAATCAAACTTTAACCAATCTCTTTCTAGGAAAAACAGACCCACAACTGGGTCTTTGTCTTCTCCCTTTTTGACTATGTTTTTTATTCAAGTTCAACTTTGATATATATATATATATACTGTTAAAGCAACCTCTATTGATGCACATGTAAAGAAAATATCTAGTTAGTTAGTTATTGACTCTGTTAGTCAGTTAGTAAGTTTGTTAGTTTGTTGGTTTGTTACAGATAATAACAGATCATCAGTTACTGTATTTGTATATATATGAGCTTTGCTCATACATTCATTTCAATGAGAATTAGTTTACTGTTTTCCACATGGTATCAGAGCGTGAATAAGCTCTAATGAGCATCGATTCTTGGATTCAATGGCTGATCCTCTTGCTTCAGTTTCTCATCTTCTTCAACTATCTTGCCTTCAAATCTGACACTTCTCATCTCTAATCTGTCCTCATTTGTAACAGTGAAGCTTGATGCTTCAAATTTTCTGATTTGGAGAAACCAAATCCAAAATATGTTAAGAGCCACTGGTTTGCTTGGATATATCGATGGATCGATTCCATGTCTACCAGCACAGATCAAGGACTCTTCTGGATCTGAAGTCTCTAATCCCACACGACTTCAGTAGGATCTCATAGATGCACATTTGCTCAGTTGTCTTACGGCAACCCTGTCTTCTCCAATCTATTCCACTGTTGTACAGTTTCAACACTGTTATGAAGTTTGGAATGCTTTGATCAAGAGGTTCACCATTCTCTCTTGGTCACATATTCATCAACTCAAAAATAAATTGAATACTGTGTCCAAGAAAGGTTCATCCATGGAGGAGTATTTGACTCAGATCAAGGAGTTGTCAAATCAATTAGCGCTTGCATCTGCTATAGTTGAAGGTGAAGATCTTGTGTTAATCACATTGAATGGCCTTCCCGACGAGTATGACTCCTTTAAGACTGCAATTCGAGCACGATCAGAAGGAATTTCCATGGATGAATTGTGTGCCTTGCTTTGTTCCGAATCAATTCATGTTGAACTTAAAACACAAAAATCATCTCCCATTGAGCAACCTAATGTTGCTTTCTCTGCTGCTCGAGGCTTCTGTTCAAATCAGACTGGTTCTTCTGGATATTCCCGTGGTTCACAAGGTCGCTATTTCTCTAAAGGAGGTAGAGGAGGTCGATTTTCTCAGCAATCCCGTGGTCGATTATTTTCCAGAGGCAGAGGGCGTAATGGACCAGTTTGTCAAATTTGTGGTGTTTTTGGTCACATAGAATTTGATTGCTGGCATCGGTTGGATGCTCAATATCAACCTCCTGGTCAATCTTCTTCCCAGTTTGTTGTGTCTAGTTCTAAAGCCTTTGTGGCTTCTTCTTCTCATCCAACTCCGTCCATCTCTTCCTCCTCTTCCTCTGCCATGCCTTGGTATTTGGATTCGGCTGCCATTGATCATATGACCAATGATTTGAACAATTTCAATCTCTATCAAGACTATCCAGGTACTGATCGTATTACTGTTGGTAATGGCCAGTCTGTTCCTATTCATCACACTGGTCAAGGTATTTTACCTACACCTCATTTCTCTTTTCGTCTCAATCATATCTTGCATTCTCCTGCTCTTTCCTCTAATCTTCTCTCAGTTCATCAACTTGCCAAAGACAATGATTGCAACATTATTTTTTATGCTTCTTCTTTTCTGATTCAGGACAAGAAAACGAAGAGAATTCTTCACCAAGGTTTCCACACTAATGGCTTATTTCATTTTCAGTCTCCTCTGCATTCACCTCATTCACCTGCTGTGCCTCAAGCTAATTTTCATGCTTTCAATAAGAATGTTTCTGTCGAAATGTGGCATCATAGATTAGGCCATCCTTCTTCTCATAAATTTTCTGTTCAACAAAAGCATTTTTCTTGTAAACCTACTAAGCCTACTGCTATTGATTGTTCCGAATGTTGCATTGCTAAAAGCCATAGATTGTCATTTCAATTGTCAAATTCAACTGTCAAACAACCTTTGTCTTGAATTCATAGTGATGTTTGGGGTCCTTTTAATAAATCTACATCTGGCTTCAAGTTTTATGTAATTTTTGTAGATGATTTTAGTCGCTTTACTTGGCTCTATCCTGTAGCTTACAAAAGTGAGGTCTTTGCTAAATTTGTTGAATTCAAATCTTATGTTGAGAAGCAATTTTCTACTTCTCTTCAAGTTCTTCGCACTGATGGTGGTACAGAGTATTTTAATAATAAAATGCAAGCTTTTCTCTTAAATAATGGGATTGTTCATCAACATTCATGTCCTTACACCTCCGCTCAGAATGGTGTGGCTAAGCGCAAGCATAGACACATTATTGAAACTTCCGTTACTTTGATTCATCATGCTTCTCTTCCATTTCATTTTTGGTTTGATGCAGTTGCTACTCCTACTTTTTTTATTAATAGAATGCCTTCTTCTATTCTTGCTAATAAATCTCCTTATGAAGTGTTGTTTCATGCTATTCCAGATTATTCTTTCTTTAGAGTATTTGGCTGTCAATGTTTTCCTTGGCTTCAACCATATAGTTCATCTAAACTTCATCCTAGATCTGTGTCTTGTGTCTTTTTGGGATATCATCCATTTGCTAAGGGATATAGATGTTTTGATCCTAAATCTGGAAAACTTTATTTGTCTCGACATGTGATTTTTCATAAGCATATTTTTCCTTCCTCTATGTCTTCTGTTTCTTCTTCTTGTACTGCTTTATTTCAGCCTTCCTCCTTGAGAGATATTCAGACTTTCTTTTGGGCTTCTCCACCTGTTCATCAGTCTTTTTGTGCACCAACTACAGCTTTCTCTTCCTAGCCTTCCACTCAGTCTCAGATTCTAGTGCTGCAAGCTCTGTCTTCCCTGTCTGCTGCTCAGTCTCCACTTCCAGTGCTGCCACTTACTGCTGCTCTGCCTCCATCTGATTTGCCATCTTCTTCTCAGTTACCTCAGTCTCCAGCTACAGGTTTACCTTCTCAGTCGCCTCAGTCTCCAGCTACAGGTTTACCTGCTGCTGCTGTGCCTGCTGTCTTGCCTTCTGCTGCTGTCTTGCCTTCTGCTACTGTATTCTCCTCAGACCAGCCTACTACCTCTACTATACATTCCTATCCTATTCACTCCTTACACATTGACCTTCCACCTCTTCCTTCTTCTTCATCTACTAATCTTCATCCTATGATCACTCGGTCCAAATCTTCTGGTCCCTCTGCTTCACTCAGCATTTCTTCTTCTTTATATACTGATTCTGAACCTCCTACTTACCAAGCAGCCCTTACCTCTCCTGTTTGGTTTAAGGCTATGAAAGAAGAGTTTGGAGCTTTGCAAAAGCAGCACACATGGTCCTTAGTTCCCTTGCCTTCTCATAAAAATCAAATTGGGTGTAAATGGGTCTTCAAGATCAAACGCAACTCTGATGGTTCGATTGCTCGATATAAGGCTCGTCTTGTTGCTAAAGGATACCTCCAACAAGTAGGTATTGATTTTCAGGAGACTTTCAGTCCCGTTGCCAAGTTTCCTATAATTCGGATTATTCTTTGCCTTGCCTTACTGTAGACGTCCCCGAACGCATCCCGGGGAAGGAGTGCGAGTCCCCCCCGTTCTGGTTCAATATTGGGTCACTACAGTTCAAGGACTCAAATGTCACGGTTCTTAATCTTGAACCAAAGAGTCCAAATCCGGCAAATCGTTTTTGAAAACAAATTTTTTGAAAGAAGTACCAAACATGGACTGCTTTGTCAGATACAAAGTCGCCACCTAAATGTTTTTTTAATGGGAAATTTAGGAAACCCTGACTCGGTGCCAAAGGCCACGTGCCCGTCATCACCAAAGTTGCCTCGGCTCGGGAATTTGGGTACGATTGGGGAAGGTCACTTCGTGAGCACCCCCGCTCGCCCGGTCAAAGACCGGCCTCTACTAACCATGATATCTGTTTTTGAAAACATTGTATGTTCTTATCCCGGTTATTAGCCTAGGTTACTATGTGATGCTCGCAGCAAACAAGTATAGACTGAGTCGCCTGAATTGGAACAAAAACATTTCATGTTTGATGGTGCTACCCGCAGGCAGGCTAAGTCGTGGATTTGCCACCCTCAGGTGGGCTTATGAAAAATATGATTTTGCCACTATCTAGTGGGCTTAAAACAAACATTTGATGAATTGTTCCAATCCAAATAACTCAACCTCCACCCACAGGCATTCAAGGCAGTTATATCACATAAGCACATAGCCTCATGGTAAGCATGCTTTATGATGGCAATCACTCACACGCATGCAAGGATGCTAAATCATAAAACTCACCGAGTACTCCAAGCCAAAACAAAAACCGATTAGAAATCCATGCATGATCCTAGATGCACAGAATTGCCTAATGCAACACATGCAAAGATACAAACTATAGCAGGCTCGGCTATTCTAAACATGGCATATGGAATGCTACAACTATCATGTATTCAATTTGGAATTGAAATACAGATGCAGTTAGTATGATGCGCCGAGCCCGGTGCGTGCAAAACAGATGAATGATGCAAACATGCTGTCATACTGTATGCTAATTGAAATATGCCCTATATCTAACCATCATAAGCAGGTAAATAAAAGGGAAGAAAGACGTGGGGTTGGAAGACATACATCACACTCACCCACACTTATTACAATTATGCCCTCGCGCAGAGGGTCCGAATAAATAATACAGTCCCAAATGAAAGAATAAATAATACAATCCAAAATATTACAGTCCAAATAATATACAAATTTCTAATTAATTAACAAATTAAATAAGAAAATGTAAAACTGGCATGCGAGCCAGGGACTGCCTTGATCCCGCTCCGGATGATGAATGATGCATGTTTGGGCTGCTTTGCGTGGAAATCCACTGGGATGCCCCAATTAGCCTCTGTTTGCACTGTTTCTTGAAATGCGTGCCAAGTCCCGGAAAGCTGATGATTCTTTGTTTTGCTGCAATAGAGAGCAGGAAAGGGGCATAGCAATGTATTTCACAAATATATGCATGCCTCGATCCTCGTGCCACCAATCACGCATCTCGATGCATGATGGCCGAGGAACCGAATTGCACAATTCAATATAGGATGAATGCGCGTGAATGCTACAACAAAACCTAACTCCATCATGGGTAATCCGGAGTGTCGGTGACTTGGGAATTGAGACCCGTTCCGTCACTCGGAGTGCGAAACGCACCTCGTTTCCCGTGCCCGGGCTAACTCCTATCCCGAACACGATGCAATATGCATGACATGCATGAAATGCAACTAATATACAATCCTAACATACACAATGCTATGAAAATGAGATGCCTCGAAATGCGTGCACGCGGGCACGCAAACCGAGGCAATGATCCTAAGGCATGAAATGGCACACGCAATGCAAATTGGACTTACACTAACACGAGTGGACCTCAGCCACACTCACATAAGAGGCCAATGGATGAAAACGAAGTGCCTCGAAATGCGTGTACACGGGCACGCAAACCGAGGCAATGGCATACGCAATGCAATGGCATGGAAATATGATATGGGCTTACACTAACATGAGAGAACCTCAGCCACACTCACATAAGAGGCCAAGAGATGAAAATGAAGTGCCTCGAAATGCGTGCACACGGGCACGCAAACCGAGGCAATGGCATACGCAATGCAATGAGACTAATATGGCAAATACAATGCAACATGGGCTTATACTAACATGAGAGAGCCTCAGCCACGCTCACATAAGAGGCCAATGGATGAAAACGAAGTGCCTCGAAATGCGTGTACACGGGCACGCAAACCGAGGCAATAGCATACGCAATGCAATGGCATGGAAATATGATATGGGCTTACACTAACATGAGAGAACCTCAGCCACACTCACATAAGAGGCCAAGAGATGAAAATGAAGTACCTCGAAATACGTGCACACGGGCACGCAAACCGAGGCAATGGCATACGCAATGCAACGAGACTAAAATGGCAAATGCAACGTACTATGGGCTTACACTAACATGAGTGGACCTCAGCCACACTCACATAAGAGGCCAAGAGATGAAAATGAAGTGCCTCGAAATGCGTGCGCATGGGCATGCAAACCGAGGCAATGGCATACGCAATGCAATGAGACTAATATGGCAAATACAATGCAACATGGGCTTATACTAACATGAGAGAGCCTCAGCCACACTCACATAAGAGGCCAATGGATGAAAACGAAGTGCCTCGAAATGCGTGTACACGGGCACGCAAACCGAGGCAATAGCATACGCAATGCAATGGCATGGAAATATGATATGGGCTTACACTAACATGAGAGAACCTCAGCCACACTCACATAAGAGGCCAAGAGATGAAAATGAAGTGCCTCGAAATACGTGCACACGGGCACGCAAACCGAGGCAATGGCATACGCAATGCAACGAGACTAAAATGGCAAATGCAACGTACTATGGGCTTACACTAACATGAGTGGACCTCAGCCACACTCACATAAGAGGCCAAGAGATGAAAATGAAGTGCCTCGAAATGCGTGCGCATGGGCACGCAAACCGAGGCAATGGCATACGCAATGCAATGAGACTAATATGGCAAATACAATGCAACATGGGCTTATACTAACATGAGAGAGCCTCAGCCACACTCACATAAGAGGCCAAGAGATGAAAATGATATGCCTCGAAATGCGTGCGCATGGGCACGCAAACCGAGAAACGGCCCTAAGGCACGAAATGGCATGCAAATGAGACATGGCCTAATCATGGAATATGGCATATATACCATGCAAATTTCAGTAGTAAAATTGACGCAAAACAGCCCCCGAATCATAGCAAAATTACACCCGATGCCCGAAATGCAATGTTAAGCACCCGAAATGACTTGTAGCTATGTCAAACATGCACAATATGGACATGAAGTGTAAATACAGAAGCTAGGCAGCCCCAAAACAAGCACTTTGACAGTAGAAAACAAGGCCAAACAGCAATCACAAGTAGGGCAAAAATGGCATGCAAAAATGGCTCCGCAAGGGAGGCAATGAGGCAAGTGGTATATGCAATGCCCAAACTGAAAAATACCCTTCTTCAACACTGAAGAGGGACCAAAAATATGAACATTTACAGTAGATGGTAACCCCCAAAATAGTATAAAAATATGGCAAAAATGCTATGCAAGATTAAGGCCAACAAAGGGCTATAACATGAGGTATACCAAGCATTCACCAAATAGCCAAAGTCCCTTAATGAAATATGTCCAGGGGGTCAAAATATGACCCCTTCCAGTTCTGATGATGGCCGAAAAACAGAAATAAGATAGGCTAAAAAAACATGCAAAAAAAAGGGGCCAAAGAGGGGTATAATGGTAAGGGGTATATGGAGATCCCAAACTAGGTTGAGCCCTTCTACAATATTGTATAGGGGCTCAAAATAAGCCAACTTACAGTTTATTACATGCTCAAAAACAGATCAAAAATAAGCCAAAAATAGCATGCAAAACAATGGCATTCAAAGAGGTATTGAAGTAAGTGTGAGATGGGGCTCTCAAACAAGGTTGAGCCCTTCAACAAACATGTAGAATAGCTCAAAAAAGACCTAGTTTCAGTGAAGGTCGGAGCCTAAAACAATAAGCAAATAGGCCTAAGAAATGAGGCAAAAAAATGCTACAAAAGAGGGAAATGGCAACTTACCCTTGAAGACTACCCTTTTGATGGTTCTTGGACCAAGTTGTAGCACTCTTAACCTCTGGAAATCAGCCTCCAAGTGTTGGAATGGAGTGTGGGGGTCTTGTGCTAGGGGTTGATATAGAAATGGTGCAAGAAAAATGACTTTGGAGCTTGGAAATGGAGAGAAATGGGAGGTGGAAGGTATAGCTCTCTCTCAAATGTGTCAAAAAAGTGTCTAACCTCCATACAAGAAGCCAAGCCTCTCCTTTATAGAGGAGAGGCATGAAAAATATCTAAAGGACCTCTCTAATCCTCCATACACGTGTATGGAGGATGGTCCAATTGGCAACCAGCTGGCACAGCTGGAATACACTGAGGGAGAGGAAAATGGCCGGCTAGTTTAAAGGGGCAAAAAAGTCACTTTTTTTGGTAAGTGGCCGGCCGGCTGGAAAGGTGGCCGGCCGGCAAGGTCAACAAGAGAAAATTAAGAAAAGTGGCCGGCCATGAAGCCCCAGAAGTTAGCTTTCCAATGCCGCAAACCTTGCATTAAAATTCCTCCTGTAGAAAAAGTTATGCCAGTTTCCGTAAAGCCGCGCAGATTCGGTCTAACCAGACTTCAACCAACCATATCTCCTCCCCCCGGATCCGAACTTAGGAGATTCTTGAGTGCAAAATGAAGCCCCGGAAGTAAGCTTTCCAATGGTGGTGGCCTCATATTTTAATTCTTCTTGTGCAAAGAGTTACGCCCGTTTCGGTGAAGCCGCGCAGACTTTTCTCCTTCCCGGATTCATGCTGAACCACTTTTGACCAAGCAGAAAGCTGGTTGTCAGAACAATTACTGGCCTCCCACCCTCCTATAAGCTTTTTAACAATGAAAATGAGGCCTCCACCAAAAATGAGCCCAAACCGATGCAGAACGAAGGCTCGGGGGCCAAAACATGCAGTTCGAGGCCCCGAAAATCGGCCGTTAAGCACCGAAAGTGGTGTTTGGCCACGAAGTGGGTATCTAAGACCCCAGTGTCCCTCGAAAGGGAGTAAATAAGATGCATGCCAAAAACCAAAGGAATCGGAGATGGTTAGACGGTCCCGAACCGAGGCACACGGCCTGACGGCTCCGAAAACCGGGAACCGGGCTCCGGAATGGGCAAAATGGCCTACGGCCACGAAAAGTAGCCCACGGCCACTGAGAGATGGTCTACTAGACCTCTCCCTCCCTTCAGAAAAAGAAACAGAGAAAACCGAGTCTGGTTCGCAAACCGAGGCAAGGCACAGAAAAGAGCCCGGAAGTCCGGAGGCAAGGCTCGCAACCGAGACTCCAAAACTCCTGGACGAGCGCGATATGCAACATCACCAAGCGCTCAATCGGTGATGTCTGAGTCTTAAGGTCGGTCAAAAATAGGGTGTCTACACTTACATCATCACTGGCCCCTCAAACAGTTGGATATATCCAATGCTTTCCTTCATGGTAAGCTTGAAGAAGAGGTTTTCATGACCCAACCTCCTGGTTTTGTTGATTCTTCCTCTCCTACTCATGTGTGTAAGCTTCATAAGGCCTTGTATGGGCTTAAACAAGCCCCACGTGCTTGGTATTCTACATTTTCTACCTACTTACTTTCTTAAGGTTTTCATAATAGTCATTGTGATTCCTCTCTTTTCATTCACAAAACCCCTCATTCCATTACCATTTTAGTGGTTTATGTTGATGATATCTTGCTTACTGGCAGTGATCCTTCTCATATTCAAACCTTGGTTACTTAAATGCATCTTGCTTTCTCTATGAAAGAGTTAGGCAATTTGTCTTATTTTCTTGGGATCTCTGTTCAAACCTTTGATACATGTTATTTCCTTTCTCAACAAAAATATGCTCAGGAGATCATTCACAAAGCTGGGATGGATGATTGTAAGCCTTGCCCATCTCCTATTTTAGTTAAACCTGGTCTCTCCCCTACTTCTGATCTTTCTTTTGCTAATCCTTCTCTCTATCGTACTCTTGTTGGGGCTTTACAGTACTTAACAATCACTCGTCCTGAACTCTCTTTGGCTGTCAACCAAGCTTTCCAGCACATGCATGCACCTACCAATGGTGATTTCTCTACTGTTAAACGTTTGCTTCGCTTCGTTAAGGGTACACTCTCTCATGGTCTTACCTATACCCCAAGCACCTTTGATCTTCATGTTTTTTCTGATTCAAATTGGGCAGGCGACACTATTGATCGTAAGTCTACATCTGGCTATTGTGTTTTTTTGGGTTCCAATCTCATTTCTTGGTCTGCCAAGAAACAGGCCACTGTCTCTCGTTCCTCCACCAAGGCTGAATATCGGGCTTTAGCCCATGCTGCTGCTGAAGTTAGTTGGCTCCGTATGTTACTTGCTGACTTGTTTGTATCTTCTCCTACTGTGCCTGTGATCTGGTGCGATAATATGTCTGCTCTTGCTTTGGCCTCCAACCCGGTGTTTCATTCCTGGTCCAAACCGTTGTCTGTCTCTCGGTTTCAGTACCTTAAAGACAAACTCATGGTGTCTTCCCCCATGGGTTTGCAGGGGCATGTTAAAGCAACCTCTATTGATGCACATGTAAAGGAAATGTAAAGGAAATATCTAGTTAGTTAGTTATTGACTCTGTTAGTCAATTAGTAAGTTTGTTAGTTTGTTAGTTTGTTACAGATAACAACAGATCATCAGTTACTGTATTTGTATATATATGAGCTTTCCTCATACATTCATTTCAATGAGAATTAGTTTACTGTTTTCCACATATACACGTCTATATATTTATGCTCACAGATTTTGTTCATTCAATTTTGTTTAGGAAAGTTGAAACAAGAAGAAAAAAGTTTGTAAATCTCCAACTGGGTCTTGACTTTCTCTCTCTATTAGTGCTCTTGAAAATCCAAAGAATAAGAAAAGCTGTCGACCAAAGTTGGGGCAACACAATGCAACCAATTCAGTAACAAAGTGTGCTCAATGACATACCAAGTAGCTCGCTCATTGCTTCGGATCATTGCCGGTTCTCTGAACTCACCAAACGGACTTGTGAAACAATCTCTCGGCAAAGGGTGAAAGTTGTTCGGCGTCAATGAAAGGCCGAGAATAAGTGTCGCCAAGCATACGTAAAACCAAAGATCTTATTCCATCTGTTTGACAACATCAAGGTTCTTCAACAAGATCACCTATGTCACTCGGCAATGTCATCATCCCACAAGAATCGTTTTTCTAGCAATAGTATTGGCCACCTTTATCAAGCTCAGCGACAGAAGCTCAGGCTGTTTCAACAATTAGAATCCAATTACTTGAATTGCCTAATAGACCGCAACACTTCCGTTCTCGGCAACCACAACACCCGTTTGAAAAAATCATTGAACCACAGCAAGCTTGCCGAGTTACAGAGCCATTTCATGCCGAGAAGTAAACCGGCCCGATTATATGCCGTCGAGTGTAAATTCAACAACCCATCGTGAGCCTCACCAAGATCTTTTGCCGAGCACATTCCTCCACTAAGCACACTTCTCCGCCAACCACACTTTAGCCGAGGACAAGAGCCAAACATAATTCTGCTAGGCAAACACATCCAACACAATAACATTCTTCGGCAACACCACTCAAGTTCCTTGGCTTTACATTGAACTAGTTGGGCTTACACTAGAATAAAAGCTTTCTCAGCAAAAGTTATAAGAAACCTTTAGCGAGCCGATGACGTTGCTGACTTGTCGACCAAGTGTTTTCGCCAAAGAGGATTAAATTAGTTGCAGACCAAGGTGTTTTGACAAGACAAAGAGTTGTCAACCGAGTTTAAGTGCCCATTTTCTCTCTCTAGAAATTGGGTCTACATTTATTTTTTAGCAATATTCCAAGAAGTGCTTGGTCAACTAGAAGGTTCGTGTCAACTAGAAGAGACCAGACCCACCAACCAAAAGAGCCAAGAACTAGCCAACATTCGCCGATAATTGCAAAACAAATTAAATTTTCAAAAACTAAAAATTTTGAAGTTGTCAAAATATAATTTTGAGTACACCAATGTGAAATACTCATCAAGATGAATCCAACACAAAAAAATCGCGTCAAAATCAAAGCTAAAACAAATTTTTATGCGCCGAACAAAGTTTGCCTCAAAATTCAACTATTTTGCCGAAGAAGA
This sequence comes from Camellia granthamiana, assembly GCA_036172215.1. Lineage (NCBI taxonomy): Eukaryota > Viridiplantae > Streptophyta > Magnoliopsida > Ericales > Theaceae > Camellia > Camellia granthamiana. Next base: position 63,958,667 of record CM069916.1, on the reverse strand, counting down.
CGAACCAAAGTCGGCAAACAAAATGTATTATTCAGTGCATTATGGCCAAGATACATCCAGTTGGTTTGACACGAAGACAATAGATGAACAATAATCAAGTTCAAATATACAACTTGCGAAATATGGACACAAAGCTCTATTGTGGCAAAATGGTTGAGCACTATTCATTAGTTACTAGGAATGCATACTTTAAGGATTAAAATTGCCTTTATCTATGCCCCCGTTAACAATTTAGACAGACATTAGAGATAAGACCAAATTGACTCAAATTGATAACTTTGAAGACCAAAATAACAAAATTGAAACTTTTTTTTTAGATCGGGAAGAAAATCTTCATTTCAAAACCGATAAAAATCGAATCAATCTCATATAGCGGTAGCAAAAGATCTCATAAAGAGATAACAAACTTTCATAGAAGGAAGAATTCTAGCCTCTATAGCAGAGGAGAAAAAATCCTTACAAAAAAGGGGACACAATCTCCACATAGGTAGGATTATTACAGCTAGGGCTGCAAATGAATCGAACTATTCATGAATAAACTCTGCTTGGTTTGTTAAGGTCTCAACTCAGCTCGGTTCGGTTCGTTTAGTAAACGCGTCGAGTTCGAACTCAAATATTAGGCTTGTTTATATTTATTTAAATTATATAATAAATATATTATTTATATAATAAATAATATATAAATATATATATATAAAGAAAGTATTTATACTATTATTTATCTATTAAATAATATAAATAATATTTTTTATTTAAATGTTTTTTAAAAAAATTTATCGAGCTGAGCATAGCTCAATAAACGATCTTGATAAGTAAATGAGCTGAGCTCGAACTCAGCAAAGCTCGGTTCGGTTTGGTTCGTTTGCAACCCTAATTACAACAAATAATAAAAAAAATAAAAAAGCAAACCGAAAACAACCAGATCCAAGTCGCCAAACACATCCAAAGCTTCATTACACCGTAACCTTCAACTTAAAATTTGAAGATCCCACTTCCGCTGGTAAAGATGGAACATTGAGGTTAAGGTGGTAGCCTAGCATGAAACGAACGCATTAAACAATATCGGTCTTCGGATTGTGAGAAGATTTGAAACCAAATCTTAAAATTTAGGTCGAGGGTAAAAGTTTGGGTGTAAGCCAAGCATCAGATTCAGAAGATTGGAAAGAGGGAGAGGCGACGGTAATACTGATGGCCAGAGGCAGATCTGAAGAAGATGAAGCATATCTAGTGAGGGTGGATCTATGGTTATTAATGAAAAGGACAAAGAAAATGAGAAAAAAAAATGGGTGAAAGGTGGAGAGAGGAGGCCAGTGACCGAAAGCTCTCTCCATTCTCGGTGGCACACCCAGGAGAATGCTTGGAGAGAAAGGTTTAGATGACAAAAACAATGCATATTTTAAAGACTAAAAATATCTTTTATCGTTGTTTATAAGGTCTATTTCAGAATTTGCCTAGGTGAAGCAGTTGAACCCAACACCTTACAATTTAACTTATCAGACAAAAAAAAGCTGTCTCACCAGCGCCTATCTATCTATTGTGTTAACCTATTAAAATAATGTAGCATTTATTTATTTATTTGTGTATATCTGCATCCAATAAATATTAATAACATTTATATAGAATTGATTATATTAATGGTTGTAGAAGAAGTATCATATATTTTCAGAATATTATATTGGCCATGTTCGGCAAATGGTTTTGGGCTATTTTTTGGTTAAAATTCACAAAAAGATAAAATAGGCTAAATAGCTAATAGTACAAAATGTTACATTAAATCTATAATCATTTCACTTTTTCTCTCACAAACATCACATCTAACTACAAAAAAATCTAATCATCTTCTCAAACACGAAAATTTTAGCCTACTAAAATAGCCAAATAAAATAGCGAACTTCCCAAATGAGGCCATTCTAGGAAAATTCTAATATGTATCCCTTTAAAAATGGTGTACCATATACATCCTTAGTTATGTCATTTTCTTCTTTAGTTATCTTCTTTAGTTATGACCAATTTTTTTCTTTAATTATGTGACATTATTTTAATTATGACTCATGAGTTCTTTAGTTATGGCTCATATTGTGTTTAGTTATGACATTTTTTGTTTTAGTTATGACTCAAAAAATTAAAGTTATACCATTTTTCTTTTTAGTTATGAGGTGCATATGGTACAAAGAGTGTGCACCATAGTGTTTTCCTATATTATATGACATGATATTATTTATATAGTACTCTTGATGAATAAAAAATTACAATACACCACATGTGCGAGTCATTTATTGTTTATAGAAATGAGTTTAACATATCTCGTACAATTTTTTATTAAAGGATTGATTTGGAATATCATGTAAATTATGTCACATAGTACTTTTCACATTACTATTTACATGTGATTGTAAATACAATATATTAAATATGGTACAAAAAGAATTAATAAATGTATTTAATGTAGTTATAAATGTGACATATTTTGTAAATATTACTAATACGACTAAATTATAATATTATATAGAGGAAAGTTAGGGATCATGAAGATTTTTTCATGAAAATGATTATAAAATATTTATGATCCTTGGATTACCTTGATTAGTGTGTGGTGTTTTATTCTAAGTGTAATCCAAGGGTTACAAAGCTTTCATGATTATTTTCATGAAAAGTTTTCATGATACCTAGCATTGCTGATATATATATATTCAGAAACACGACATTTAAATTATAGTGATTTAATAGAAATATAAAGAAATAGAATATAGGGAATTGTGGTTCTTATGGAAAATTATTTTCTCAATATTAAAACAAAGTTTGCTTGCTCATGGCACAAATTGATAGATAAATTAAAAATCAGTAGTGTTAGTTTAATTCAATATGAAAACTATTTATAAGTTTTTATAAATGTAACGCCCTCAAAATAAACCCATAAATCATACAATACTGACAAGCTCAGACATAAGAGAATAAAGCATAATTACATCTCATCAGAGTATTCATTACAAAATATATTACATGTTGACATCAAAAGTAAATGCCCTACGGGCTTACAACTTTCCAAGTCAACACTTGGTTACACAGAGGAGAGTACTAACTCTACACAAAAGAAACCCATGGTTTGATATACATGTAATACAACAAAACGACAAAAATAAACGAAGAAGTCTTCAATTCCCACAACCATCCAAGCTAAGGCCTCGGAGGCGGCATACTACCAGTACCTGAAAGGGATGTCCCATATAGGGGTGAGCCAACGCCCAGTAGAGATATGCTAAACATAATATGAGCAATAACTAAAACATTAGCATTTGATAAATGTTTAACTCACATAAATCAATTCATAACCCTTTTCAATTACATAACAAATGTGTCCATGTTTCATTCCATTTTCCATTTCTTATCCAATTCTCAATTCATAACTATGGCTCAGAATCTGGCCAAACGATTTAAATGATATTACATTTCATATCACCCTGTCACGACCTAAACCCGCCCCTATAGGTTTAGCACCGTAACCGGCCAATAATCTGTGGATTACCAAAGGCCTCTGAACAGATTAGCAAATAATTAGGGGCCGCAGAAGCAATAATATAAAATAAACAAAGTCCAATGAGTTGTGATAACGTACATGGGACAGAATATTTTAAACTTATATATATACATAAACATGCCAGTCAAGTACACCAATATGTACAAAGTATTTACAAAATGTACTTCCCAAGACCTGACTTAGCAAAACATATACAGAGACTAGCATGATAACAAAAACAACCATGGCATTAGGCTTGAATCGGAACCTCCTCGGGAGGCACAACAGTTGGCTGACAAAACAGAACAGAAGGCCGTCAACTCTGGCCCTGGTTATGTGCCGGCTCACCTACATACATATATAAATTGTGAGCGAAAGCCCAGTGAATAATAATCAGAGTAAAGGGTTTTCAATTAATGAGTTCGCACAGATTCAGAAATCATAATTCAGTTTCATATCAAAATCATAATTGGTCCGAATCATATACAGACAGAAATCATAAGTCATGATTAAGTTTACGTGATACATCCATTAGCGCTAACGGAACAGAACAGAACGCATACGCGTGGGGTCACGAATAACCAGTTCCATAAAGGAACCTCCAGATCCGGGTCACAGAACAGAAGCTGAGCCCCCATGACGAGGCCTCCGGTACGGGTAACAGAGTGTAGACAGATATAAGTTCCATAAAGGAACCTCCGATACCGGGTAACAGCCAACAGATATCACATGATGCTAAGGATGTCACGAATACATAACAGAAATTGAACAATCATTCATTGTACAGAACATATCATTTCGGAAAACAGATCTTGTTTTATCACACAGAAAATAGATACGGTTTGAACATAACTTTACTAAGTTATTACTCACAGTTGGCTTTGAATCAGACAGACGGAGCAGATTGATCAAACGGAACGCGGCACGTGACCTACATAACACATAACGGACACACACTTGAAACACACATTCAAATTGTACAAAACTTACGTCGTTGGTTCTTAGTGTGTTTCTACCCTTAAGTCCTCACTAAGGAGTCTCAAACATGGCCTAGGAATGCCTAGGATAGAATGCGGATGCAAAGATGCCTTAGAAAACATTTTTCAAACCTTACTTAAAACAGGGGTCTCGCTTGAGCGAGTCTTTCTTCGCTCGAGCGAGCTTGCCAAAACAGTGGGGTCGCTCGAGCGAGGACTTCTTCGCTTGAGCCGTTTGTAAAAATGCAAAAGTACTGGTTGTTGAATTTTTACGCTTGATGCTCGCTCGAGCGTGAGACACAACTCCTCGCTCGAGCGTAGGTCTCTTCGCTCGAGCGTGCGTCTGTGTGCACCAAAAACCTGAGAGCTTGCAATTTACGCTCGAGCCACCATCCCTTCGCTCGAGCGGAGCTCTGAACAAACGATGGTCGCTCGAGCGTGGAATCTTTCGCTCGAGTGAGGAAGCCAAATTCTGGAATTTCCAAATTTGCCTCCCAAGCTCAAACCAAGTATTCAACAGCTCAAAACTCAATCTCTTAGGCTCATTTTCTGGAAAATACTTGTAATCTCATAGTATAAGATGTTTCAAAGCTCAATTTGTAAAAGCAAGGCCCAAAGGTGAGTCAATTAGATACAATTTTAAACAAAACTCCAAGAACAAAACAAGAGTTTAACATGCAAGTGTTTATTTGAAATCCAATCCCCTAAAACATGTTCAAATGTAAGTTTAAACTCAAAATCATGATGAGCTCATGGACTATAACTAGAATATGGTCTTGCATGCAAGAATTCCCATGAAAACACTTCCAAATGCTATGTTATAAACATGTATGCATGAATTCCTACCCAAATTAACATTTTACACTAATTCTTGACTTAGATCACTAATGTCTCATGAACCATGCATGAATTAAGCTTAAATTCACAATTGAAAGGGAAATCTCCTACCTTAAACCTTGAATTCCAAGCTTAGAAGCTCAAATATGCAACTACTCTTCAATCCTTCCAATTCTCCAAGTCAAATTCTTGATAAAACCAAGTTTCTCTCCCTCTCCCTCCTACTCACGATTGAGTCTAAGAAGAATGGCTGAGAATGGTGTATCAAAAGCTCCAAATCAAGACTAAACAAAGTGGTCTAGCAAAGTCCACTTAGTGGCAATTAGGTAAATAAGTCCAACTCTTGTAATTTAGCTTATTTAATCTAATTTAGTCATTCCAAATCAAATTTTAATTAAACCTACCATAAAATCACATATACTCTAATTAGTCTAAAACACTAATCAATTTCGGAATCGGGCTCCGATAAGGCTTTCAATTCGCAGTTCGAAGTTTAAAACATGAACAAATATTTCTACATTGAACAGATAGAAACACGTAAATCATGCAATACATATGCAAATTAATTTCAGATTTCTTCTTAATTACTTGTTAGACATAATTAATCATGAATTAGCATTAATCGGAGGTCGGGTTATTACAGTTTTCCCCCCTTAACAGAGTTTGGCCCTCCAAACTCGAATTACCTTCAATCGGAATCAACATAGGGTCCAATGGGAACAAATCCGGATATCTCTTCAACATGTTTTCCTCGGTTTCCCAAGTTGCATAGGTTCCTCCGTGGTTTTGCCTATCAACTTTTACCAACGGCATTTCTTTATTTCTCAACTTTTTGATCCGGCGATTCACAATCTGGATAGGTCTCTCCTCATAAGTGTAGTCATTTTTCAAAAGCACATGTGTTGGTTCTATGACATGGAGTGGATCTCTCAAATATTCCTGAAGCATCGATACATGAAAAACGTTGTGCATATGTTCCATTACAGGAGGTAAGGCTATCCGATACGATACTGGATTGATCCTTTCGAGAATTTCATAAGGTCCAACATACCTTGGCGCCAATTTTCCCTTAACACCAAATCGGGTTTAACCCTTCATCGAGGTCACTTTGATGAACACATGGTCCCCAACTTCATATTCCCTATCTCTTCTTCGAACATCGGCATAGCTCTTCTGCCGACTCTGTGCAGTTTTCAGGCGCTGCTGTATCAGTTTCACTTTCTCGGTCGTTTCTTGCACAAGTTCCGGTCCCAACAAAGGTCTATCACCTACTTCAGCCCAACATATCGGAGAACGACACTTTCTTCCATATAAAGCTTCATAAGGAGCCATTCCAATGCTTGAATGGTAACTGTTGTTGTACACAAACTCAGCTAATGGCAAGTAGGTCTCCCAATTCCCTTGGAGGTCTAACACACACATTCTGAGCATATCCTCCAGAGTTTGATTCGTTCGTTTAGTTTGGTCATTTGTCTGTGGGTGATAGGCACTGCTCAGTCTCAATTCAGTCCCCAAAGCCTGTTGTAAACTCTGCCAAAATCTCGATACAAACTTTGAGTCCCTGTCAGACACAATAGATACTGGCACTCCATGCAATCTCACAATTTCAGTCATATAAATATTGGCCAATTTATCAGCATTATAGATAGTTTTGACAGGCAGAAAATGGGCAGACTTAGTTAAACGGTCAACTATAACCCAGATAGAGTCCATACCTCGAGAAGAACGAGGCAATCCCACAATGAAGTCCATGGTAATGTGCTCCCATTTCCATTCCAGTATTGAGAGTGATTGTAGCAAACTAGCGGGTCGTTGATGTTCAGCTTTAACCTGTTGGCAATGTAGGCATCTAGCCACAAAGTCTGCAATACTCTTTTTCATCCCAGGCCACCAGAAATTCTGTTTCAAATTATGGTACATCTTCGTGTTCCCCGGATGCATAGCAAATTTACTACTGTGAGCTTCGGTCATAACACGTTTTCTCAAATCATGACAATCGGGTACACAAAGATGGTTCTAAAATTTCAGCACATCATTCTCAAACACAAATCCTGGCCTCGGCTTTGAATCAAATTCCCCCGTGATCTTTTTCAAGTATTCATCCTCGCACTGTTTCTATTTGATCTCGTCAAGAATTGTAGGTTGAGCGGCAATAGCAGTTAATAGCCCATCTTGTTCAAGATCAGTCAACAATTCTTTTCGGTTGGATAGAAAACATGAGAAATTCACACTAGATTTCCGGCTCAAGGCATCTGCTACGGTATTAGCCTTTCCTGGATGATACAAGATTTGCAAATCATAATCCTTGATTAGTTCCAACCAACGTCTCTGTCTCATATTCAATTCCTTTTGGGTGAAGAAATATTTCACACTTTTATGGTCTGTATACACCTCACAAGTTACCCCATACAAATAGTGACGCCATATTTTCAAAGCAAACACCACGGCTGCTAGTTCAAGATTATGTGTTGGGTAATTCTTTTCATGATGTCGGAGTTGTCTAGAAGCATAGGCAATCACTCTTCCGTTTTGCATTAGTACACACCCCAAGCCTTTATAAGAAGCATCACTGTACACTTGAAACCCATCAGTACCATTGGGTAAAGTTAAGATTGGTGCAGTCACTAACCTGGTTTTCAACTCTTGGAAAGTTGCCTCTCTTTGTTCATTCCAGTCAAATGGTACATTTTTCTGAGTTAACTGAGTCAATGGCAAGGCAAGCTTAGAAAAGTCTTTCACAAACCTCCGGTAGTAACCTGCAAGTCCCAGAAAACTTTGGATTTCTGTCACATTTGTTGGTCTAGGCCAATCCACGACAGCTTCAATTTTCTGAGGGTCAACAGAAACACCATCCTTGTTGATTACATGACCCAAAAATGACACACTGTCAAGCCAGAATTCGCACTTGGACAATTTAGCATACAATTTCTTTTCTCTCAAAATCTGCAAGGTGGTTCTTAGATGATTCTCATGTTCTTCCTTGTCTTTAGAATAGATCAAAATATCATTAATAAATACAACAATGAAGTCATCCAGATATGATTTAAACACCCTATTCATAAGATCCATGAAAGCAGCAGGTGCATTGGTTATCCCAAACGGCATTACTAAGAATTCATAATGTCCATATCTAGTCCGGAATGCGGTTTTCTCTATGTCCTCAGCTCTAACCTTTAATTGATGATACCTGGACCTGAGGTCAATTTTGGAAAACACTTGGGCACCCTAAAGTTGGTCAAACAAGTCATCTATTCGGGGCAAAGGGTATTTGTTCTTGATAGTCACTTTGTTCAGTTCTCGGTGGTCTATACACAATCTCAAGGATCCATCATTCTTTTTGACAAACAAAACTGGAGCACCCCAAGGTGAAGTACTTAGACGGATAAATCTCTTATTTAACAGTTCCTGAAGCTGGGTTTTCAATTCCTTCAATTTAGAGATAAACATTCTATAGGGAGTCTTGGAAATAGGTTGTGTCCCCTGAAATACCTCAACAGTGAATTCAATTTCTCTATCAACTAAGTCCCCAGGTAAGTCATTCGGAAACACATTGGGAAATTCACAGACAACAGGGATTGTTTCTACAGTAGGACTGTGTAGACACCCCATTTTTGACCGCCCTCAAGACTTGGGCATTACTGATGGTCTGCTCGGTGTTGAGAGATGTGCAGGGCACAGGTTCATTTTCTTCGGCAAGAAGAGAGGCAAATCTTTCAAAACACCTTGCTTAGGGGTTTGAAGTTGAAGAAAAGAGGAGAAGAGGGGCGAAAACAAGTTGGAGAAGAAGATCGGCAGAGATCCGGGAAGAAGGGAGTCGAGCAGCCCTCGCTGAATCAGGCCTATTCATCGGCATACTTGGAGTTGAGCTATAAGGCCACCACCATTGGAAAGAAGACTTCTGGGGCTTCACTTTGTACTCAAGAATCTCCCAAAGCCAAGTCTGGGTGGAGGAGATATGATTGGTTGAAGTCGGGCATCATCCCGGTTGGATCGAGTCTGCGCGGCTTTACGAAAAAGGGAATAACTTTTTTCATAGAAGGAATTTTGATGCAAGGTTTGCGCCATTGGAAATCTAACTTCCGGGGCTTCGATTTACATACCCACCGGCCATTTTTTGACCAAGGAATCATCCATCGGCACTCTATTTAGCCGACCGGCAGAAAATAGTGCCGACCGGCACTTTATTTTGGCCGATGATCAAATTTTCTGGCCGACCTGACCCCTTTGAACTCTCCAAGCCTGGTGCATACCAGCTGTGCCAGCTGGGATGCACAGAACCAGATCCACGTGCATACATGTGCATATTTTGCACCCTTTAAACACCTTTGGACCCCTTTTGTGCACCCTTTGCTCATGGCTTCTTGAGGAAGCCTTGACCCTTTGTCTTGGCTTCCCCAAGAAGCCTACCAGCTGTCCAAGCTTCTTAAACAAGCCTTGACCCCCCCTTGACCCTTTTTGGATTGCTTAGCCTCTAAGCTTGGCCATTACATGGTCTATATAAGAGAGCCTTCTCTTCCTTTGTGTGGGTTGGAGACTTTGGAACAAAAAACCAGAGAACTATATGTATATCTAATATATACATATATATCCCTCCATCTCTCACTATATCTCTCATTCAACCTCCAAACACCCTTGTTCTTGGGCCATTCCTTCACCAACCCATAGCACAACACCACCACTTCGATTTCCAGCATTTGGGAGGTCATTTGCAGAGCTTAGGAGCACCAAAACTTGGTCCAAGAGGTGCTGGTTTGTTGGTCTACAAGGGTAAGCACACTTTTCCCCAAAACTAGCATTTTCTTGGTTCATATCTAAGCCATAGTTTCATGTATTTTTGAGCTTCGATGTAAACTACAAAGAGGCTTATTTTGATCCCTCCTTCAACATTGAAGAAGGGCTCAACCTTGTTTGAGCCCTTCATGATGCACTTGCTTCAATATCATCTTGTATGTCAATATCTTGCATGCTATTTCTAGCTCATGTGTGATCTGTTTCTGAGCCTGATGTAAACTGTTAGTGGGCCTATTTTGAGCCCCTCTTCAACATTGAAGAAGGGCTTAACCATGTTTGGCCTCTCTATCATGCACTTGCTTTGTAATCTCTCATATTTACCGTAAAATTGCATGATTTGTTTGGCCTACTTGAAGTCTGTTTTGGAGCATGTCATTAACTGTGAATAGGCTTATTTTAGGTCCCTCTACAACATTGTAGAAGGTATCAACTTTGTTGGGGGTCTCCATGTTGTGCTTGTCTTTATACCCCTCTTTGACCCCCATTTTTGCATGCTTTGTTAAGCCTGTCTAGCTTCTGTTTTCGGCCATCATCAGGTCTGGAAATATCCATATTTTTGCCTTCTTGTCATATTTTGTTAAGGGTCTTTGACTGTTTGGTGCACCCTTTATATACCTCATGTTGTGGCCTCATTTTGCCCTTGTTTTGCATGACATTTTGAGCCTATTTGTATACTGATTTTGGCTCGGCCATCTGCTGTAAATAGCCATATTTTGGGCCCCTCTACAACATTGTAGAAGAACCCTCACTTGTTTGGAGCCTCCATGTATCGGTTATCTCTTTGCCCTCCTTGTGGCCCTTTCCTTGCGTAGGATTTTTCCCATGCCTGTATGTGTTTTTGTGGCCATGTAATAAACTGAAAAATGCTTGTTTTGGGACTGTCTAGCTGCTGTCTTCATACTTCATGTTCATATGTTGCATGTTTGGCATAGCTATAGGCCATTTCGGGTGCCAAAATTCATGTTTCGGGAATATTCCGTGCATCGGATGTACTTTGGCCATGATTCGGGACTGTTTTCCCCCACATTTCAGTGCTGAAATTCCATTAGCATGTTTGCATATCATTTGCCATGCCATTTCATGCCTTTATGCCATTGTCTCGGTTTGCGTACCCGTGTGCACGCATTTCAAGGCACTTCATTTTCATCTCACGGCCTCTTATGTGAGTGTGGTTGAGACTCTCTCATGTTAGTATAAGTCCATATTGCATTGCGTATGCTATTTTAGTCTCATTGCATTCCGTATGCCATTGCCTCGGTTTGCGTGCCCGTGTGCACGCATTTCGAGGCATCTCATTTTCATCTCATGGCCGCTGATTTTGGCATGCTTGCGAGCCATCCATGTTAGTTTAAGTCCATCGTTGCATGTTGTTGCATGCCTTGTTTGTTTATATGTTTAGGTTGCGCGCCTAGCATACATTGCTCATTTGCATGTTCATGTCGCATACTTAGCCGCCATGCTTAGGTTGCATTTCATTGAGCATGCATCCCTTGCCTCTTGACCAATCATGATAGGGGTTGGGGCCCTTGGATTTGTTTTGTGCTTGCATTTCATTTGATATCAAAGTTGCTAACTTGGCTTTCGGGCCATCATGCATTGAAATGCGTGATTGATGGCCCGGGGGTCGAAGGCCATGCTCCCCTTGAGTCCATTACATGATAGGGAATGTGTCCATGCACACATTTGCCTAGAAATTCTATGCCTTGCACTGCTGGTCTGCTGTTGCTGTCAAAACTGTCTTCTGCAGGAATTTTGTGCCGACCGGCAGTATAGAGTGCCGACCGGCAATGTATTTATTGCCGATAGCTTCATTTTCAGCCGGTGGACTTTATACATGGCCGGTGGATATTCTATCCAGCCGATGATGATCCTTAGGATGCAGGGAGCCTGTTCCAGGACTTTGGCAATTTTTGGAGAGACAGGGCAGCAAGAACAGAGGCGGCAGTGGTATGGTGCGGGTTTTCCGGGCAAGACGGACTCGAGCATGCATCATCCACGCATTCCGAGGCGGGGCTGTGGCCACTTTAATCCTGTATTTAATTTGTTAATTAAATAGGAGTTCTGTAATATTTAATTAAGTAGTTAATTATTTATTCGGTTGTGTAATATTTATTCGGTCCCTCCGTGTGAGGGCACATTTGTAATAAGTGTGAGTGAGTGGTGTGTATGTCTTCCAACCTCTACTTCTTTCTCCCTTTTATTTACCTGCTTATGATGGTAGATTAGGGCATATTTAAATTAGCATACCTTATGCTATGCATGCGTGCATCCATGCATTTGTTGACATGCATCGGGCTCGGCACATCATACAAACTGCATCGTACTTTCAATTCCAAATTGAATACGTGTTATTTATAGCATTCCATATGCCATGTTTAGGATAGCCGAGCCTGCCTAGATTACATCTTTGCATGTGTTGCATTAGACATTTCAGTATGCTTAGGTCCATGCATGGATTTCTAATAAGCTTCTGTTTTGGCTTGGAGTACTAGGTGAGCTTTTATGCTTTAGCATATCGCATGTGTGTGAATGTTGCCATGATAGCATGCTTACCATGAGGCTAAGTGCTTATGTGATATAACTGCATGAATGCCTGTGGATGGAGGTTGAATTACCTAAATTGGGACAACACATTAAAACTGTGAGTTTTAAGCCCACTAGATAGTGGCAAAACCATCTTTTCCAAAGCCCACTTGAGGGTGGCAAAACCCGCATTTTAGCCTACTTGCGAGTAGCAAACCATTTTCAAAATAAACATGCAATGTTTTGTTCCAATTTAGGCGATTTGGTCTATACTTGTTTGCCGTGCGCATAACATAGTAACTCTAGGCTAATAACCGGAATAAGAACATGTAATGTTTTCAAAATCGGATATCACGGTTAGTAGAGGCCGGTCTTCGGACCGGGCGAAAGGGGGTGCTCATAGCTGACCTTCCCCGATCGTACCCAAGCTCCCGAGCCAAGACACTTTGGTAATGACGGACACGTGGCCTTTGGCACCGAGTCAGGGTTTCCTAAATTTCCCATTTTAAAAATATTTAGGTGGCGACTCTGTATCTGGCAAAGCAGTCCATGTTTGGCACTACTTTTCAAAAATCTGTTTTTCTTCAAAACGATTTGCCAGAGTTGGACTCTTTGGTTCAAGATTTAGAACCGCGACATTTTGAGTCCTCGAACTGTAGCAGACCCAATATCGAACCAGAACGGGGGGGACTCGCACTCCCTCTCCCGGGACGTTCGGGGACGTCTACAGACTGTCAGATGGTGCAGTTAGTATACAACACAAATAACCCCTACATCCCTTCCTAAGGAGTTTTACAGCTTTCATAGCCGAAATCAAATATGGGGGAGAAACTACCCCATTCTCGGTAAAGGTAAATTCAGGCATACCTGGTGGTCTAAACATAACAGTTTTATTTGCACAGTCAATGGTAGCACAGTACTTCGTCAACCAGTCCATCCCCAAAATACAATCAAAATGATTAATGTCCAAGGGTAATAAGTCCACATATAACATCATATCGCCAACCATAACATCACATGCTGGATAAACATGAGCACACATCATAGAATCCCCAGATGGCGTAGATACAGATAACACATAGGTCATAAGTTCTAATGGTCTAGTCAATTTTTGAAAAAAAGCATGCGATACAAAGGAATGTGTAGAACCAGAATTTATCAGTACACATGCATTTTGAGAACATATAGAAAGTGTACCTGACACCACAGTATAGGTGTTCGGTACGTCACCGGGCACTTAGGCAAACACTCGGCATTGTCTCAGAGGTTCTTTCCCAGTATTAGCTTTGGCATTAGTTTTGGCCACTGAAGCGGATCCCGCTGAACTTGCTGCAGGACGACTAGTAATCTCAGACCTGAGCGGGCAATCTCTCACTACATGACCTGGCTAGCCACACCGGAAACAAGCACCGGACGCTCGGTAGCACACACCCCTGTGCTTTTTACCACAGTCTGAACAGACCGGAATAGACCCACTACTCTGACTCGAGCTGTGTGAAGTCCTTGTGTTTTGTTTCTAACTGACAAAGGACCGGCCTCTTTTAAAACCAAACCCGGATCTTTTTCCTCTCCACTCAGTTGGTATAGTTGTTGGGGCTTTACTTTGTCTCATAGCGGCTATGGTAGCTTCCGCCATTAAGGATCTATCTAAAACTTCCACATAAGCAGGCAACTTTAGTACGCCTACCCGATCAAACACTTCCAAATCTAGTCCACCCTCGAATTTTCGTGCTTTCTTGTAGTCAGTGTCCACCATATGTGGAGCAAACCGTGCCAGCTCGGTGAACTTAGCTTCATACTTTGCTACTGCCATTCTTCCCTGTTTGAGTTCCTGAAATTCAGACACTTTCCGATCTCTGAAACATTGGGGAAAGTACTTGTCGTAGAAAATAGCATTAAACTGTGCCCATGTCAGATTCCCATTGTTGGTTCGGATCAGTAACCACCACCTGCGGGCTTCATCTTTCAGGGTATATGTGGCTAGAAGGACTTTCTGAGTTTCAGAACAAGGAAACACTTCATACAATTTTTCCATCTCAAGAAACCACGTCTCAGCTTTCAAAGGTTCAATTCCACCATAGAACGTTGGCGGTTTCATTTTCATGAATTTCTGTGTCAGATTGATAATGTCATTATTATCTGCCTCGGCTTGTGCCGGTGGAGGCGGAGGGGGTAAAGGTTGTTATCTCTGTTGTTGTGTCAAAGTTTCAGTTAATGCTGCTAACATCTGTTCCATTCGGCCCATGCGAACCTCTGAAGATTCATTCTCACCACTTCCCCTTGCATTCTCCATCTTACTATACAAATATCAAATGATAATAAACACATGCATAATCTTATTTATTTCCCTCAATTTAGTTATTCAAATGTACATTCAGTTTTCATATTCAGTTAAATTACCACACACTCTCACATGCAGATGGAATGCCCCTAATGCTTACTAGGACATCCTAAGCTCATACGGACCTGTGTGTGCGGTAGAACACATGCTCTGATACCATTCTGTCACGACCCAAACCTGCTCCTATAGGTTTAGCACCGTAACCGGCTAGTAATCCGTGGATTACCAAAGGCCTATGAACATATTAGCAAATAATTAGGGGCTGCGGAAGTAATAATATAAAATAAACAAGGTCCAATGAGCTGTGATAACGTACATGGGACAGAATATTTCAAACTTATATATATACATAAACATGCCAATCAAGTACACAAATATGTACAAAGTATTTACAAAATGTACTTCCTAAGACCTGACTTAGCAAAACATATACAGAGACTAGCATGATAACAAAAACAGCCATGGCATTAGGCTTGAATCGGAACCTTCTCGGGAGGCACAACAGTTGGCTGACAAAATAGAACAGAAGGTCGTCAACTATGGCCCTGGTCATGTGCTGGCTCACCTACATACATATATAAACTGTGAGCGAAAGCCCAGTGAATAATAATCAGAGTAAAGGGTTTTCAATTAATGAGTTCGCACAGATTCAGAAATCATAATTCAGTTTCATATCAAAATCATAATTGGTCCAGATCATATACAGACAGAAATCATAAGTCATGATTAAGTTTACGTGATACATCCATTAGCGCTAACAGAACAGAACAGAACAGAACGCATACGCGTGGGGTTACGAATAACCAGTTCTATAAAGGAACCTTCGGATCCGGGTCACAGAATAGAAGCTGAGCCCCCATGATGAGGCCTCCGGTACGGGTAACAGAGTGCAGACAGATATAAGTTCCATAAAGGAACCTCCGATACCGGGTAACAGCCAACAGATATCACATGATGCTAAGGATGTCACGAATACATAACAGAAATTGAACAATCATTCATTGTACAGAACATATCATTTCAGAAAACAGATCTTGTTTTATCACACATAAAATAGATACGATTTGAACATAACTTTACTAAGTTATTACTCACAGTTGGCTTTGAATCAGACAGACGGAGTAGATTGATCAAACGGAACGCGGCACGTGACCTACATAACACATAACGGATACACACTTGAAACACACATTCAAATTGTACAAAACTTACGTCGTTGGTTCTTAGTGTGTTTCTACCCTTAAGTCCTCACTAAGGAGTCTCAAACATGGCCTAGGAATGCCTAGGATAGAATGCGGATGCAAAGATGCCTTAGAAAACATTTTTCAAACCTTGCTGAAAACAGGGGTCTCGCTTGAGCGAGTCTTTGTTCGCTCGAGCGAGCTTGCCAAAACAGTGGGGTCGCTCGAGCGAGGACTTCTTTGCTCAAGCGGTCTGTAAAAATGCAAAAGTACTGGTTGTTGAATTTTTACGCTCGATGCTCACTCGAGCGTAAGACACAGCTCCTCACTCGAGTGTAGGTCTCTTCGCTCGAGCGTGCGTCTGCGTGTACCAAAAACCTGAGAGCTTGCAATTTACGCTCGAGCCACCATCCCTTCGCTCGAGCGGAGCTCTGAACAAACAATGGTCGCTCGAGCGTGGAATCTTCGCTCGAGCGAGGAAGCCAAATTCTGGAATTTCCAGATTTGCCTCCCAAGCTCAAACCAAGTATTCAACAGCTCAAAACTCAATCTCTTGGGCTCATTTTCTAGAAAATACTTGTAATCTCATAGTATAAGATATTTCAAAGCTCAATTTGTAAAACCAAGGCCCAAAGGTGAGTCAATTAGATACAATTTTAAACAAAACTCCAAGAACAAAACAAGAGTTTAACATGCAAGTGTTTATTTGAAATCTAATGCTCTAAAACATGTTCAAATGTAAGTTTAAACTCAAAATCATGATGAGATCATGGACTATAACTAGAATATAGTCTTGCATGCAAGAATTCCCATGAAAACACTTCCAAATGCTATGTTATAAACATGCATGCATGAATTCCTACCCAAATCAACATTTTACACTAATTCTTGACTTAGATCACTAATGTCTCATGAACCATGCATGAATTAAGCTTAAATTCACAATTGAAAGGGAAATCTCCTACCTTAAACCTTGAATTCCAAGCTTAGAAGCTCAAATATGCAACTACTCTTCAATCCTTCCAATTCTCCAAGTCAAATTCTTGATAAAACCAAGTTTCTCTCCCTCTCCCTCCTACTCACGGTTGAGTCTAAGAAGAATGGCTGAGAATGGTGTATCAAAAGCTCCAAATCAAGACTAAACAAAGTGGTCTGGCAAAGTCCACTTAGTGGCAATTAGGTAAATAAGTCCAACTCTTGTAATTTAGCTTATTTAATCTAATTTAGTCATTCCAAATCAAATTTTAATTAAACCTACCATAAAATCACATATACTCTAACTAGTCTAAAACACTAATCAATTTCAGAATCGGGCGCCGATAAGGCTTTCAATTCGCAGTTCGAAATTTAAAACATGAACAGATATTTCTACACTGAACAGATATAAACACGTAAATCATGCAATACATATGCAAATTAATTTCAGGTTTCTTCTTAATTACTTGTTAGACATAATTAATCATGAATACGCATTAATCAGAGGTCGGGGTTATTACACACCCATACTTCCATTTCAATAGAGATAATAACTCATATTAAACACTTCCATATTTCGCATATGATACACAGATTCGCTGTATCAAATTCAAATAAAACACTTCCATACTTCACAAATGATATACAGATTCGCTGTATCAACACTTCAATAGATACACAGATTTGCTGTATCGATGGAGTCCATCCCCTATCTCCTCCCAAACAATATCCGGTTTAGGAGTCCATCCCCTATCTTCCCCTAAACCGTGGAGTACATCCCTTATCTCCTCCCACACAATACAATGTATATAAGTACATATCATATACAATCAATACATAAATTTGATGTATTATTTCAACAACCATATTCGATGGCATACTCAATTGAATAGTTTTAGTTTGCCTAATGATCATGCATTGTCTACAACAATCAAGACTATCCTCCACCGATAGCCCAAAGTAATTATTTCTAAAAAGACAATAAATGCCTCAACAGATATATATATATATATAATCAACATTTTTCAAGTGAGCGATTAAATCATCCAACTCCACTATTCTATCTCATATTATGTCAATTTCATCATTTCCAACTCAATTTCATGCTTCCATAACATTCCCAAATTAATTATGTAAATTAATTCATAACAAAAATTAGGGCTTTCTCCCTTTTTCCTCAACAATGACCCAAGGGTCCCAATATCATCAACAACATCAATACCATCATTTTAAGACCCAAAACATACATTTATAGGCTCAAAATACAAAACCCCTCTTTAATCATTTTAAAACCCTAACTTCCAAAATTACCCAAATTCAACATTAAATCAAAATGACTAGAAATTTAAGTCAAAGATCATAAAAATGAGTAGTTATCCCTACGCCAAATTCGGAGCTCAAAGGAAGAAGATGAAGAAATTCGAAGTGCTCCAAACTTCAATATTTTCGGATCAAAATGTAGCCCTCAACAATCCCCACACTTTTTACAAATGCCCAAGGTTAGAAAATCACTCTTACTAGATCAATCCCTAGAGAGAAGTTGAGGTTTTAGATTGAGGTGCTCTTCAATGGAGTTTTTGAAAAGTAAGAGAGAGAAATGGAGTTGAAAAAGTGATCCAAAAATGTGAAACTCGAACTGATATATCAGTCGCCCCGCTCGAGCGTGGAAACCCCCGCTCGAGCATCAGACACAGACTCACGCTCGAGCGTCAAAACGCCCGCTCGAGCGCCGGATACAACCCTCCAGAAGTTTTGCAGACCAAGGTCCCCGTTCGAGCGTCAAACTTCCCGCTCGAGCGGAGGGACAAAAACAAAGCGTCACGCTCGAGCGTCAAAACTCCTGCTCGAGCGTCCGACGACTGCAGAGAAAAATGCTGGAAGATGGATATTCACGGTCAAGCGTCAAAATGCCCGCTCGAGCAGAGAAGCAAAATCAAAGGGCCCGCTCGAGCGTCAAAAGCCCCGCTCGAGCGGGAAGGCCAAATTCTGGGCATGAACTCTAGGTTTCCAAACACAACCAACATGTTCCAAACTTGTCCAACACAACCCAAGACTCAAATACAAAGAGTAAAGGATGGAAATGAGAGACAACAATACAACCACGGAACCAAGTCCGGAATACAATATACAAAAGAAGGGAAAACCCGGATCGCTATAATAAATATAGATAAGAATATCTTAAAATAAAATAGTGGAGTTGCTACTAAATATATTTACAAGTAAATTGCCACATACCAATTAACATTTAACAAGAATTGACATGCAACGTCTCACCTATAGTGGCTGTGGAGGATTAAAATATAGGGCTAGAACCGAATAACATATAACCCAGAACTATTTAGGCCCATAAAGGAATATAACTCGGATAAAGTAATGAGTCATGCCCATAATATTTCAAAAGCAAAGATATCCTCAAGAATGACAGACCGACGGATCTACGTTCATCCAATCAACTTCCATCTGACGATCAATGTGCCATGCAATTTGGCCACTATGGCCTGATATCACCATAGTTGTCTACTGAGTAGAGATCCAATGATTTACAATAAAGACAACTTAGCCACTAGCACAAGTGATCATTGACAATAGGACAATCCAATTAGAAAGGGAATAAATAATCATGATGGGAATCAATCAACTATAAAAGGAGAATCAGGTAAAGCAGAAAGACAGACCAAGATAACCTAAAAACACTTTATTACAAGTCATTTTTTATTTTATATAATAGTCGATTAGTATACTGACTTGATCATCGGAGAGTTGTTCCAACCTACCCAGGTCAAAAGTGATCACTAACTTTTGTTTTTCTTGAACGCAACATCTCACTATTTTCTTATCGAGATAATTTCACCATCCACAGTGGCTTATTCTCTAGGCTAGTAAGACAATTCACTGCCTAATGCTTGCATAGATAGAAATGCCACTGATTGTATTTGGTGTCATAATTAGGTATGAAAATATGTTAAAGTATTTTTAATATTTTACTTAACTTTAAATAATTAAAATCACTAAATGATGATTATTCCAAAAATATAATCTTATTCCAACATGTTCTGAAACATGATATTTGCTTAGATTTGTTTCCTTATTTAAAAGTTGTAAAAGAAGTTTTAAAAATAGAAAAATAACTTCAATTGATATAATAAATTATATTCAGAGACTACATTAATTTCCAAATATTTATATTATTTATATAATATTATTGACAATACTGATAGCATTTATATATAAAAAAAAATCAAAAATTAAAATTGATAAAATCATACATGAGATCAACTACAACTCACACACACACACACAAAAACAAAAAATTGTATCAGCTATGATACTTACTCCAAAAAAAAATAATTACACTAAATGTTGAAAAAAATATAATTACACTTGAATGAAACCTTAATGTCCAATTAATAATTACAAAAATTACATAAAAAAGAGAAAAAAAGTTTTATATCAAAATATTAAGATGTATAAAATATATTTTTAAAAAAAGTTTCATTTAAATTTTGAGACCTAAAATTTTAAAAAAAAAAAAAAAAAAAGTTGAGTCATCTATGCCTCTCATAGAAGAGGATATACAAGTGATCAACTTAAATAATCTAATTAATTTATATTTTTTCATACAATCTTTTCATTTCAATTATTTGACCTGTGCTTTGCACAACTTTTTTTTTTATACTAATATATATATATTTATATCTATATATATGTGCCCTAGCCTCTCTTTCTTTTTATAGACTTCCTCTCTCCCTTGTTTCTTGTGGCGGTCTCTCCATTTTTAGTTTTTCTCTAGGTTTGATTTTTATTTCAGGTTCATTACTATGCTAGCCACTATCACTCATTCTGTCTCCATCATTGACCTGACATTGGGGACTCTTGCAGATCTAGGCTCAGATTTAATTCATAACTGATATCTAAAACG
Organism: Camellia granthamiana; assembly: GCA_036172215.1. NCBI lineage: Eukaryota > Viridiplantae > Streptophyta > Magnoliopsida > Ericales > Theaceae > Camellia > Camellia granthamiana. The sequence continues at coordinate 63,937,609 of CM069916.1, read as the reverse complement.
TTTCTAAGTGTAATTTTATATGTTAAGCAACTACTTCATGTTTAAAATAATTTATTTTGTAACTTAGAGGTTAGGGATTACGACACCACAATTATTGGTTGCGTCAATGAACGAATCATGAAGGTGTTTGGTGGTAATTGTTTTGGTGTTGTTTTTTTTGTTTTGTTTTGTTTTGTTTGTTTGTTTGTGTTTTTTTTTTTTTTTTTTTGTAATAATTTCTTTTGTATAGAGGTTTTCCTCCCTTTGTGGAGGTTTGTTTTTCTCCCTGTGTGGAGGTTAGGCATGGCAAATTATCCGACTTGATTATATTTGTTCTAACTCGATTTTAATAAATAAATAAATAAAAGTTTGGAAGAGCATTGAAAAGGTAGGGTAAGGGGTAGGTAAGTCAAATATATCAAGATTAGGGTAAAAGATGAAATCGTATCGTGAAAATAGTTGAGTTTAAAGTCAAGAATTCAGGCGCGAAATCCAAAAAAATCCAACTCATTGTCATCCTTAGTGGAAGTTGTTATCTTCCTTACATGAAGACTATTTTATTTATTTTGGGATTTGTTTTGTTTTGTATTCTAATGTATTTTATTAGATGACTATTGAATGATTTGAGAAAAAATGGTTAATTACTCACAGGGCTTGTTATGAAGACCTTTGCACTATTGAGTCTTACAATCAAAAAGTCCTTTTGCATATTAAAAGACTCATTCTTTCTTCTCTTTCTATTTTTCATTTTTTCACAGAGAACAATTGTTGACCATCATCAACTACCACCAACCAACGACTACTTCTCTATCTCACTGGCTTTACTCTTACCTCCTTTATTGTCAACGAACCCCTCTCTGTGTCTACTTACACTCCCCCATCTTTCTCTGCTGTCATTGTCGACTAGAACTCCATCATCATCTTTCTCTGTCAGATCTCTGCTGTCATTGCCGACGAGAACTCCATCATCATCATTCTCTGTCAGATTTGTCTGACTAGATTTACATCATATCCAGTTAGATCTAATAAAAAAATGGTCATCGGAGTACAATCATTTCTCTATGTTTGTTTCCCTCCTTTGATCTCTTATTTTTTCTTTATTTTTTTCTTCTTTTTCTCTGCTACACGTTTTTTTTCTTTCTATTTTAATGGAGAAAATTTTCAAATCTCGAACAAATATTTTTTCAATTTTAGTTACAGGCCGTGAAAATTGGAATATTTTTGCAATTTTAAAGATACGTTTATATTTTTCTCTATGACTCCAACCCTTTTTTTTTCCTTTATTAAAATAAAAAAAATAGCAAATATTAACAAATTGAAAAGCTGCAAACCCTTAGAAATTACTGATCTAAGATCTCCACCATCGTTATGATGTGAAATTGCGATTTGATAAATTGCAAATGAGCAAACTGATATTTTTTGTAATTTTAAAACTACAAATTTATACAGTTTGATGAGAAATAAATTCAAACTCTAAATTTTTACAATTTTGTGAATTGAAAATTATGTGCTCTATATGATAAAGATTCTTTTGTGTGTGTGTGTGTTTTGTGGTGTTGGAGAAGATGTGGTTAAATTTTGCCATGTTTTTGTTCTAATTTCTTACTCTATTTTTTTTTTTGGGGACGATGTTTTGAACATTCCAGTGAGTCTCTATCGATGTTCTTGACGTTTGATAACGTTTCGGATATTTCGGCGACTTCTAGTGACATTCAGAACATTCCGCGTGAGCCTTTAGTAATTGTCTAACGGAAGTTTGGCAGAGGTCCGGTGGTGTAGCATCCTTAAATTGTACAAAAATAATAAAAAAATGAGATTTTGTAGTAATAATTAAAAATACATTAGACTAATTAATGCAAGTATTTTAGGCACTGTTTGGCATAAATTAAATAAGTGCATTTATTTAGATAAGTACACTTATTTGGATCACATCATCACTCTATTTTTTACACATCTTTTCGTCAAAAATTAAAAAATATATTTATTTGAATCATTTCAAACAACTCTTTATTTTAAAATTAAATAGATTTTAAACTGTGCAAAGAAGATCTGTAGGACAGCGCCCTTCAAAAAAAAAAAAAAAAAAGAAACTAAATTAGTCCTTTTTTGTGTGTATTGCGGTCAGTCAAAATGTAAAATGCACTTTTTTAAGGTCATGGACATCAAGCAGTTTGTGTTGGAAAAATGGTTTTATATAGGCATATTTTTTAACCCAATTTGGGTGGACCCCAAACGTCTTTTGGGGTGGGTCCGAAGAGGTGAAGTGGTGAAGACGGAACGTCAACCATTTTTTAGTGAATGAGAAGTTGACGTCGTTTTCGGGTCTAACATTAATTTTTTAGATAAAATTCATTTGAATTTTTTCAATAAAAAATTATTGTGGGAATTTAATTTTAAATTTATTTTTTGATTTCCTTAAATGGTTTCCTAAAACATGTTTAAACTATCTAAATAGTTTAAATATATATATATATTTAAAATAATTTAATATATATTTATATGTTTCTATAAATTAAGTTCCAAACAGTTGATAAACTGTTCCACCACCACCAATGGATCCTTTTTTGTTTGAAAAAGTTGTTCATTTCAAACGGACAGATTCTTTGTCCAAACGGTCAACTTTTTTGGAATTGAAATAATGCACCTTTTCACTTCTATAATTTGATGCCTGTTCGGGACTATTTGCTGGATATAAATACCATTAATTCTAACAGTTTTGGGATCTGTTTTTCCTATCCGTGATTTTGAGTCTGAGTTTTTTCTCTTTGCAGTACAAATTTTTCCTTTTGCATTATTTCTTCATTCTAGTTTTAGAGTAAATATTTCAGAGAGTTAGAACACAGGTTTGGTTCGCCGAACAAATTGTTTGGAGTACTACTACAATCTGTGAAGATCATTGTATCCTGGGAGATAGACGCCACTCAACCGTAAGTACCGTAGCGGGGCGAATCTGTCTTAAGGACAGAGTGTCACACACTCGACTTGGTCTTAAATTATTTATTCGGTTCAACGAAATAAATTCGGTATGTTATTTATTTATTTTGTTTGATTTATTTCAAGTTATTTTATTTACACAGAAGATTGTTCCAACAATCTTAAGACAGATTCGAATTATTCTGTTTACAGAATTTTTCGTTTGTTTCTCTTTTTCATTCTTCGTAAATAATTTCGGAAAAAAAAATTATTTTCTGTGAATTTACAAAATAATATTCTGGTTGGAAAAACAAATAGTGATTATATACTATTTGACAGATAGTAGTAATATACTGTCTCTTTTCTTTGACAACAACTAGTAGTACGATACTGGTGTCATTAACAATTCAGAATATATTTTTGTGGAATTTTTTCAGAAATTAATTTTGGGTTTTAGAAATTATTTTCTGAGTTTTCATTAATTAAAATTCAGTTTTCAGTATTTTAATTTTTGGAGTGTAACAAGAGATTTAATTTTCTTGTGTGGATTTAATTTGGTTAAATAAAATTTTATTTTATTTCCAAATTAATTGAAAAAAAAAAATTATATTTTTATTTCTTTTATTTTACAGAATTTAATTTTCTGTGTGGAATTAATTTGTTTAAATAAAATTTTATTTTATTTTCAAATTAATTGGAAAATAAAAGTTACATTCTTGTTTCTTTTATTTTTACAGAATTTAATTCTGTGAATTTGGATTAGTTTTCTGTGTGAAATTAATTTGGTTATATAAAATTTCATTTTATTTTATTTCCAAATTAATTGAAAATAAAAGTTACATTTTGTTTTGTTTCTTTTATTTTAACAGAATTTATTTCTGTAGTTGTGGAATTAATTTGGTTAAATAAAATTTTATTTTATTTTATTTCCAAATTAATTGAAAATAAAAGTTACATTTTGTTTTGTTTCTTTTATTTTAACAGAATTTATTTCTATAGTTTTAGTTTAATTTGTTTAAATAAAATTTTATTTTATTTTCAAATTAATTGGAAATAAAAGTTACAATTTTTGTTTCTTTTATTTTTACAGAATTTAAAATTTTGTGATTTTTGGTTTTAGTTTTCTGTGTAGTATAAAGTTCTAATTATAATTTTTATAATTTATAATTTAGAATTTATGGCTACTAAAACTGGTCAATCTAATGTTCAAACCAGTACTGGTATGGTGATTGCCATTACGCCAACCTCTCCTTATGTTGGGACTGTGCCAGTGACTCATGGTGGAAAACCAGAGAAGTTCTCAAGAACTGATTTTTGCAAAGGCAAAGGAAGAACATGTAAGAAGGTTCCTAAAGCCGATATAACCAAAATGGATATAATTTCCAATGGTGTAGATGTCATAAATCTTTCTGCAGTTGTTACCGAGGCAAATCTTGTCGGAAATCCTAAAGAATGGTGGGTGGACACTGGTGCTGCTCGCCATATTTGTGCCGACAAAAAGATGTTCACATCTTATTCTATAGTGGACAATGGTGAACAACTCTTTATGGGCAACTCCTCAACTTCCAAAGTTGAAGGACAAGGAAAGATTGTTCTCAAGATGACATCTGGAAAGGAACTCACTCTCAACAATGTGTTGCATGTACCGGACATTCGCAAGAATTTAGTTTCCGGATCTTTGTTGAGTAAGAATGGGTTTAAGCTAGTTTTTGAAAGTGACAAGTTTGTACTTACCAAAAACGGAATGTATGTAGGAAGAGGTTACATGTCTGATGGCCTTTTCAAGATGAATGTAATAACTGTTGTACCCTCTGGTATTAATAAAGATACATTTTCTTCTTACTTGCTTGAGTCTTCAAATTTATGACATGGTAGACTAGGACATGTTAATTATGGATCTATACGTAGATTAATTAATATGGAATGTTTACCTAAATTTGACATTGATTCAAATCATAAATGTGAAATTTGTGTTGAGGCAAAATTATCTAAAACTCCTTTTCATTCAATTGAAAGAAGTACGGAACCACTTGAATTAATTCATAGTGACATTTGTGATTTTAAATCAATTCAAACCAGAGGTGGGAAAAAGTATGTAATCACTTTTATAGATGACTATACTAGATATAGTTATATTTATTTAATTCGAACCAAGGATGAAGCTTTGGAAACTTTCATTCAATATAAGAATGAAGTTGAAAATCAACTTGGTAAGAAAATCAAGAAACTTAGAAGTGATAGAGGTGGTGAATATGAATCACCTTTTGGTAAATTTTGTAAAGAACATGGAATAATTCATCAAACCACCGCTCCTTACTCACCTCAGCAAAATGGAATTGCTGAAAGGAAAAATAGGACTTTAAAAGAAATAATGAATGCCATGTTAATTAGTTCTGGATTACCTCAGAACTTGTGGGGGGAAGCAATACTTTATGCTAATTATATTTTAAATAAAATACCCCGAAAGAAAGTGAATCAAACACCTTATGAATTATGGCATGGAAGAGTACCATCCTACAAATACTTAAAAGTGTGGGGGTGTTTGGCTAAAGTGGCTATTCCTAGTCCTAAAAAGACTAAGATAGGTCCTAAGACCATTGATTGCATTTTCATTGGTTATGCCAAGAATAGTAGTGCATATCGGTTTTTGATTCATAAATCAGAACATTCCGAAATGCATGTAAATACTATTATTGAGTCTCGGAATGCATCATTCTTTGAACATGTATTTCCAAAGAAGACTGGACAAGATACTAGTACTAATAAAAGATCTTTTGATGCTATTACTAGTCAGGATCAAGAATATGATCAAGAACAAGAGTTAGATCAAAATAAGGAGGAGGAACTTAGGCATAGTAAACGTGCTAGAACCTCAAAATCTTTTGGTCCAGATTTTCTAACATATTTGTTAGAAAATGAGCCTTTAACTTTTAAAGAGGCTATGTCCAGTCTTGAAGCTCCTTTATGGAAAGAAGCTGTCAACAGTGAAGTTGAATCCATCTTGCAAAATCACACTTGGGAATTAGTGGACTTGCCACCAGGTTGTAAACCTCTTGGGTACAAGTGGATTTTCAAAAGAAAATGAAAGCGGATGGATCAATTGACAAATACAAGGCAAGACTTGTAGTCAAAGGTTTTAGACAAAAATAAGGTCTAGATTACTTTGACACATACTCACCGGTTACTAGAATAACATCCATTAGAATGCTAATTGCCATTGCATCTCTATACAATCTAGAAATTCATCAAATGGATGTTAAAACCGCTTTCTTAAATGGTGAGTTAAATGAAGAAATTTACATGGAACAACCAGAAGGGTTTTCTGTTCCAGGGAAAGAAAAGAAAGTGTGTAAATTGGTTAAATCATTATATGGTTTAAAACAAGCGCCAAAGCAATGGCATGAGAAATTTGACAAGGCAATGATGTCAAATGGTTTTAAAATTAATGAGTGTGACAAATGTGTTTATATTAAAAACACAGACAAAGGTTATGTCATTGTATGTCTTTATGTAGATGATATGCTCATCATAGGTAGTAATAATGACATGATTAAAACTACCAAGAAAATGTTGAATAAACATTTTGACATGAAGGACATGGGCATTGCTGATGTAATTCTTGGTATGAAAATTACCAAAACATCAGAAGGTTATACTTTGTCACAATCTCATTACATTGAGAAAATACTTGACAAATTCAGCAAAGATGATGATCATCTTGCTAGAACTCCTGTAGATGTTAATTTGTATCTTTCTAAGAATATACAGGAAAGTATTTCTCAATTAGAGTATGCCCAAATTATTGGAAGCTTAATGTACTTGATGAACTGCACTCGCCCAGATATAGCTTATGCAGTAAGTAAATTAAGTAGATATACGAGTAATCCGGGAGTACAACACTGGAAAGCAATTATAAGGGTTCTAAGATATCTCCGATTTACTCGTAATATTGGGTTGAATTATACTAGATATCCAGCAGTACTTGAAGGATACTGTGATGCAAATTGGATATCGGATACTAAAGACTCGAAGTCCACCAGTGGGTATGTCTTTACTCTTGGTGGGGCGGCTGTATCTTGGAAATCTTCCAAACAGACTTGTATTGCTAGGTCTACTATGGAATCTGAATTCATAGCTTTAGACAAAGCAGGGGAAGAGGCAGAATGGCTTCGCCACTTCCTTGAAGATATTCCAATTTGGCCAAAACCGGTGCCTGCTATATGCATACATTGCGATAGTCAATCAGCTATAGGTAGAGCACAGAGTTATATGTATAACGGTAAGTCACGACACATTCGTCGTCGACATAACACCGTGAGACAACTACTCTCTAATGGAATTATTTCTATAGAATATGTTAAGTCAAAAGACAACATAGCAGATCCACTAACCAAAGGGTTAGCAAGAGAGTTAGTTGAGAATTCATCGAGGGGAATGGGATTAAAGCCTTTTAAATAAGAGTTACCACAACGGCAACCCAACCTAGTTGACTGGAGATCCCAAGATCTAGGTTCAAAGGGACAACCGAGTTGTGATTGACTCAGAAGGATCACTGGGGAGTCTAACTCCTACCCATTTCTATGATGAAATAGTGATGTCTGCAGCGTTTTAGGTTAAGTAATACTTTTAATGATTCTTATATTGGAACAATCTTCTGTGTAAATAAAATAACTTGAAATAAATCAAACAAAATAAATAAATTACATACCAGATTTATTTATTGAACCAAATAAAAATTACAAGACCAAGTCGAGTGTGTGACACTCTGTCCTTAAGACAGATTCGCCCCGCTACGGTACTTACGGTTGAGTGGCGTCTATCTCCCAGGATACAATGATCTTCACAAATTATAGTAGTACTCCAAACAATTTGTTCGGCGAACCAAACCTGTGTTCTAACTCTCTGAATATTTATTCCTAAAACTAAATATGAGGAATAATACACTAAAGAAAAATTGGACAGCAATGACACAACATGACTAAATTTTTCGGATTGGAAAATTAGATAACCAAGACTCAATTTTCCGGACAGAAAAAAAACCAAACCAGACTGCTGGAATTAGTTTAATATATATAGGCACAAAACCAAGTACTGAACAGGTCCTACAAAGAAGTGAAAAGGTGCAACTTAAAATTCAAACAAGTTGACCGTTGCACTTAAAACTCCAAAGTTCAAACTACTTGAAAATTAGTCCACCGTGGACCAAGTCAATGAACCGTAGGAAATTTATTAATTAAACCATTTCAAATATATATATATTAAACTAATTAAATATATATATATATTAAACTATTGAAATAGTTAAATAAATAAATAAATGAAGAAGTATAACCAAGGATGAAGCTTTGGAAACTTTCATTCAATATAAGAATGAAGTTGAAAATCAACTTGGTAAGAAAATCAAGAAACTTAGAAGTGATAGAGGTGGTGAATATGAATCACCTTTTGGTAAATTTTGTAAAGAACATGGAATAATTCATCAAACCACCGCTCCTTACTCACCTCAGCAAAATGGAATTGCTGAAAGGAAAAATAAGACTTTAAAAGAAATGATGAATGCCATGTTAATTAGTTCTGGATTACCTCAGAACTTGTGGGGGGAAGTAATACTTTATGCTAATTATATTTTAAATAAAATACCCCGAAAGAAAGTGAATCAAACACCTTATGAATTATGGCATGGAAGAGTACCATCCTACAAATACTTAAAAGTGTGGGGGTGTTTGGCTAAAGTGGCTATTCCTAGTCCTAAAAAGACTAAGATAGGTCCTAAGACCATTGATTGCATTTTCATTGGTTATGCCAAGAATAGTAGTGCATATCGGTTTTTGATTCATAAATCAGAACATTCCGAAATGCATGTAAATACTATTATTGAGTCTCGGAATGCATCATTCTTTGAACATGTATTTCCAAAGAAGACTGGACAAGATACTAGTACTAATAAAAGATCTTTTGATGCTATTACTAGTCAGGATCAAGAATATGATCAAGAACAAGAGTTAGATCAAAATAAGGAAGAGGAACTTAGGCATAGTAAACGTGCTAGAACCTCAAAATCTTTTGGTCCAGATTTTCTAACATATTTGTTAGAAAATGAGCCTTTAACTTTTAAAGAGGCTATGTCCAGTCCTGAAGCTCCTTTATGGAAAGAAGCTGTCAACAGTGAAGTTGAATCCATCTTGCAAAATCACACTTGGGAATTAGTGGACTTGCCACCAGGTTGTAAACCTCTTGAATACAAGTGGATTTTCAAAAGAAAATGAAAGCGGATGGATCAATTGACAAATACAAGGCAAGACTTGTAGTCAAAGGTTTTAGACAGAAAGAAGGTCTAGATTACTTTGACACATACTCACCGGTTACTAGAATAACATCCATTAGAATGCTAATTGCCATTGCATCTCTATACAATCTAGAAATTCATCAAATGGATGTTAAAACCGCTTTCTTAAATGGTGAGTTAAATGAAGAAATTTACATGGAATAACCAAAAGGTTTTTCTGTTCCAGGAAAAGAAAAGAAAGTGTGTAAATTGGTTAAATCATTATATGGTTTAAAACAAGCACCAAAACAATGGCATGAGAAATTTGACAAGGCAATGATGTCAAATGGATTCAAAATTAATGAGTGTGACAAATGTGTTTATATTAAAAACATAGACAAAGGTTATGTCATGGTATGTCTTTATGTAGATGATATGATCATCATAGGTAGTAATAATGACATGATTAAAACTACCAAGAAAATGTTGAATAAACATTTTGACATGAAGGACATGGGCATTGCTGATGTAATTCTTGGTATGAAAATTACCAAAACATCAGAAGGATATGCTTTGTCACAATCTCATTACATTGAGAAAATACTGGACAAATTCAGCAAAGATGATGATCATCTTGCTAGAACACCTGTAGATGTTAATTTGTATTTATCTAAGAATGTACAGGAAAGTATTTCTCAATTAGAGTACGCCCAAATTATTGGAAGCTTAATGTACTTGACGAACTGCACTCGCCCGGATATAGCTTATGCAGTAAGTAAATTAAGTAGATATACGAGTAATCCGGGAGTAGAACACTGGAAAGCAATTATAAGGGTTCTTAGATATCTCCGATTTACTCGTAACATTGGGCTTAACTATACTAGATATCCAGCAGTACTTGAAGGATACTGTGATGCAAATTGGATATCGGATACTAAAGACTCGAAGTCCACCAGTGGGTATGTCTTTACTCTTGGTGGGGCGGCTGTATCTTGGAAATCTTCCAAACAGGCTTGCATTGCTAGGTCTACTATGTAATCAGAATTCATAGCCTTAGACAAAGCTGGGGAAGAAGCAGAATGGCTTCGCTACTTCCTTGAAGATATTCCAATTTGGCCAAAACCGGTGCCTGCTATATGCATACATTGCGATAGTCAATCAGCAATTGGTAGAGCACAGAGTCATATGTATAACGGTAAGTCACGATATATTCGTCGTCGACATAACACCGTGAGACAACTACTCTCTAATGGAATTATTTCCATAGAATATGTTAAGTCTAAAGACAACATAGCGGATCCACTAACCAAAGGGTTAGCAAGAGAGTTAGTTGAGAATTCATCGAGGCGAATGGGACTTAAGCCTATTAAATAAGAGTTACCACAACGGCAACCCAACCTAGTTGACTGGAGATCCCAAGATCTAGGTTCAAAGGGACAACCGAGTTGTGATTGATTCAGAAGGATCACTGGGGAGTCTAACTCCTACCCGTTTCTATGATGAAATAGTGATGTCTGCAGCGTTTTAGGTTAAGTAATACTTTTAATGATTCTTATATCTAGGTAAACCTAGTTGAGTATGGCAGGATACTCTTCATAAGAATCACCTATGTGAGTGTGAACTGGGCCGGTTCTATAAGATTTGTGAAGGGCTACAAGTCTTTAGAGCACTCATGAAGACCAGGTTGTTCAGGGCCAAAATGAACACAATAGTGAGAACTAAACTGTGTCTGGGAATATACTGTGTGAGTTCTATTGTCTTGGTTTACACAAACGGCTGAACAGTTTAAGACATCATGTTCACTGATTAGCTAGTAAATCCGATAGTGTCTCACAAGGGAAGGTTCAAAGCCAAAAGCTACCTATCCTTTGCAGAATATTTCCAATTTCTAAACTCTCTGATTAGATCATGTTGTTGCATTTTCTCTCCGTCAACTTCCATTCATGTGGGGGATTGTTGGAAAAATGGTTTTATATAGGCATATTTTTTAACCCAATTTGGGTGGACCCCAAACGTCTTTTGGGGTGGGTCCGAAGAGGTGAAGTGGTGAAGACGGAACGTCAACCATTTTTTAGTGAATGGGAAGTTGACGTCGTTTTCGGGTCTAACATTAATTTTTTAGATAAAATTCATTTGAATTTTTTCAATAAAAAATTATTGTGGGAATTTAATTTTAAATTTATTTTTTGGTTTCCTTAAATGGTTTCCTAAAACATGTTTAAACTATCTAAATAGTTTAAATATATATATATATATTTAAAATAATTTAATATATATTTATATGTTTCTATAAATTAAGTTCCAAACAGTTGATAAACTGTTCCACCACCACCAATGGATCCTTTTTTGTTTGAAAAAGTTGTTCATTTCAAACGGACAGATTCTTTGTCCAAACGGTCAACTTTTTTGGAATTGAAATAATGCACCTTTTCACTTCTATAATTTGATGCCTGTTCGGGACTATTTGCTGGATATAAATACCATTAATTCTAACAGTTTTGGGATCTGTTTTTCCTATCCGTGATTTTGAGTCTGAGTTTTTTCTCTTTGCAGTACAAATTTTTCCTTTTGCATTATTTCTTCATTCTAGTTTTAGAGTAAATATTTCAGAGAGTTAGAACACAGGTTTGGTTCGCCGAACAAATTGTTTGGAATACTACTACAATCTGTGAAGATCATTGTATCCTGGGAGATAGACGTCACTCAACCGTAAGTACCGTAGCGGGGCGAATCTGTCTTAAGGACAGAGTGTCACACACTCGACTTGGTCTTAAATTATTTATTCGGTTCAACGAAATAAATTCGGTATGTTATTTATTTATTTTGTTTGATTTATTTCAAGTTATTTTATTTACACAGAAGATTGTTCCAACAGTTTGGCCTATCACCAGTAATCCTCGTGCCAAACCTAATTAAACCTAATTCAACAACCAATAAAATATTAGAAATTGATTCACTATCTTTCTTTAAGCTTCGTAGCCAAGGCACAATTGAAAATTGATTGGATTTCAAAGCTTTAGCCCAAACGAAATGTCATTTTCAGTTTATTTTGTTTAAAATCTGTTCCTTCATTATCAATAATTTTTTATTTTATTTTGTATTGAAAATAAAATATTATGATTTTCGATTTAATTCTGCAATCTAATCCATGAGTCTTAAAAAAATTTCACTAATAATACAAAAATTACAGATTAAAAACTCAAAACTGAATATCTTTCCCAAATACTAACTTTATTTACAAAATGATTCACCCCACTTTTGTATAAGATTTTTCATTGGTTGCAAATTATTACATTTGATGACAAATATATATTTTAAATATATGGAAGACTTTCGTTTCAAGTGCCCAAATTGTCAAAACCAACCTTACTCTAATATGGGAGAAATTCAAATCAGTGTATATTTATACAAAAAATTACAAATAAATGATAAAATTTATATATATTAATTAAAATTACAAAATTTTTCATGAATTAGTAATAATTTTGTGATAGTACCACTGCTAAATTTCCAAACTACTAGAGTTGGATGGAATTGTACACAAACGCTTATTTTTGAAATTAGATTAAAAGTTAATTTTTTGGGGTTTTTTTTAAAAATATATAAAAAAATAAAGAAATAAATGACTTTAAAAAGCTAAAAAATAAAAAACTTTACTTTTAATTCAATTGCCAAAATAAGCCAAAGTGATATACTGACATACTTCATTTCTTTACTTTGAATTACAAACTTTACGTGGTTGCCACTATAATGAAATCATTTAAAATAAATTATTAAACTTCTTAACTTCTAGATTTAAAAATATAAAAATACAACTAAAAATTCAACTTTAAAAGTATTTGGATTGGATTTTCAGGATTCATTAGGTAAAAAAATTGAAATTTTTAGTTTTTCATTTTTTTTTCACTTAATTTTTTTAATATTCTAAGTAATTTTTTTAATTTTTAGATACACCTAACATAAAAATACTTAAAAAGTATAATATTTGTTAAAAAAATCTTTAAAAAATTTACCAAATACCAAAAATATAAAAAAAATACGAGAATTTAGTACATTTTTTTGTATTATTAGGTATATATTGATTTTTTAAAAATATTTTACTTTTTATAAAAATTATTTAAAATTTTAAAAATATTCACTAAAAATAAAAAAAATAAAAAATTCAATTTTTACAAAATTGAATCAAAAAAATTAAAATTAAACCTACTGATTTCTTTTAAACATTTGAAATCAATTAAAGAAACTAAATTTATCAATATTTAATTTAACGTAGCAGTGGTATAAATAATTTGATTCATTTCAAATTAAATTCATAATTATAAATTATAAAATAAATCATAAAGTACAATTCACTTATTTCAAAAATTGAATCATAAATTGAAAAAAGGAAAACTACCTTCCAATAGTGACACAATTTTTTTTTTTTCTCACAAATCTTGCAGTCTTCCACTTACACCCCCATTATAAAATCATGAAAAATGCTTTGGAGCTCTAATTTTTTAGCTCTAAAGGTAACTCTAATGAGTTAACAGTGGGTTCTACCCAAACTGATGTGATATTTTGGTCTTGGTTTGTTTTTATTTTTTTTTTTTTGTTTATTGTCATGTCATTAGTACTCCATTAGAGTACTAAAATTAGTGGTATGAATCATTGCTGTAAAATCATTTATAACCCACATATCTTTATATATATTTTTTTAGAGCTGATTGTGAGCTCTAAAAAATAGAATATTAATAGTTCTAATGAGTTGAAAATGTAAAAAAAATAAAAATAAAAAAAAATAACAGAGAGACACCCATTACATGATGAGGGGAGCCAACTCAATAATGCTATTTTTTTAGTGCTCTCAAGTTTTTTTTTTTTTTTTTTTTTTTGTGTTACTGTGTTGAAACTGTACAAGCCAGTCTAATCAGATCATTTTTTTGATTTTTTTTTTTTCAGTCCTGACGCAAATCTCAATGTAATATTCAAACATTTATTAAAATTGCATTAGCGAATGACTTTAAAGTACACGAACCGGCTTTTATAAGTAATATTTTTGCTCAATGGTTGTAGTGGATTCATGAATATACGACTACAGAAAAAGAGTATCAGGAAATGAACTGGCTTTGTCAATACCGAACATTTTCAAACAATGACTATTTCTTCTGCTACTCTCATAGCAAACAACAATACCAACAACAACCTCTCTCTGTTCACATCATCATCAAAACTCATCAACTAATTCATCTCTCACTACTAGAAAACTGACCTTTTGCTACCATATATTTGCGACCATCTGATTAGCCGTCGCAAATAATCAATTTATCCCCTTATTTTCTTCTATTTATTTTCCCCTCTTCTTCATACTTGCCCTAGCCCCTCCACAAACACCGATTGTTCTCTTTCTCTCGCTCTCTCTCTCTCTCTCTCTCTCTCTCTCTCGGTCTCACAGTAATTCGACTGGTATGAATCTCTCTCTCTCTCTCTCTCTCTCCCCCCCCTCAATCTCGCTTTCTCTCTTTCTCTCAATCTCATGCTCTCTCCTTTGATCTTCTCAAATTAGCACCTCTACTACACATGTATATGTACCTCTATATATTATGTATATGTTGTGAATATCAATGTTTGAAATTGAATTTATTCTGTTGAGGTCCGAGCAAGAATCGAAGTAGACGTCCTCAACTTCCTCAAGATCTTGAACTCTTCGACTCCGACAATCTCATATTCTTTGGTTTGCAATTTTGCTTCAAATCTCTACTCTCGAAATGTGTATATATATATATATATATGTGCGGGTGTGTTTTTGTGTTAAGCATTGAGTCACTATTGATTTTAATTTGATAAATTTGGGGATTTTTGAGTGTGTTATAGATCAATAGAAGATGGAATAATAGTTGAGGGTTTGTTGACTGATGTTTCGTGGATTTTTCTCTCTCACTTGTTTTGCACTAGGTCTTTGATGAGAGTTAACTAACACTGCTGAATCTTTCATTAGAGGTAATAATAGGATCATCATCATCTCTTTCTCATTTACCTTCTTAATCAATCTCTTGAAAAGTACACATTGCCTCAGCATATTTATCCTTCAATTTAGGCTATTAGGTTTTTGGCCATTCCATTGATGTTTCTTTTCTTCAATTTAGTATAAATTAGGCTTGTGTGTGGTTGGTTGTGATGAATTGTTTATTGTTTATGTTGAATTAGTGCTTTGCTTTGTGTTTTGGATACCTAATTAGCCTCTTTTTTTTTTCTTTTTATTTATTTATTTATTTTGTGTTTTGAATGTCCAATAAGGATGTCAATTTTAGGATTCTGTTTTCAGTGTGATTTGATTAGCACAAGAGAATGGGATCTCTTATAAACCAGATGAAATTGTATGAGTATGCTGTTTGATTACCATGTTTTGTGTTGTTAAATGAATATTTAACTTTTTATGAAGTCAATTGATAAGTGATAATGGCTTCAAAGTCCTTTTTTGACATATACGTTCATATACGTGCTTTAGATCAGAGAGTTTTTCTTTCATTTTATTTTTCTAGTCGTATAGTCAAGAAGAAAAGATGTGGAAGAGACGAATTGAGATCTTTTATAGTTGGTTGCTTTTGATGAAAATTTGGGATAAAATCATGAATAAATAGGTCCAAAATTATGATCTGGTATATAGTTGAAACCGCAGATCTCTTAAAAGTTTTGGATGCAAGTGGACCTCCGGGACTTCCAAGTCTGCTTGGAGGAGCTTCAGAAGTGGTGGTAATCTCTAGTTTGAGTGACCAGTTCTAGATTGGCTTCCTTCTCCTTTATTGTAAATTTTGGTCTACATTGCAATTTGTGTTTTGCTGTTACATATGTCCTATTGATTCTGTGTTAACATATTTATTCTGCTCTCTGTTCTCATGTTATACAAGCAGGAAACTGGAAATACCGACATTGAAGGCGTTGACTCAACCAATGCTTGCTATGGAGGGACTGCAGCTTTATTAAACTGCGTCAATTGGGTGGAGAGTAGTTCATGGGATGGACTCTATGGACTTGTGGTGTGCACAGACAGTGCGGTATGATCATTTCCTTTAGATTTTTTTAACTTTTTTCTTGAAACACCAGTGCATTTAAACTTGTTTGCCAAAAAACTTGCTTGAGATTTGAAGTTTAGAAATAGCTCATTATGAAACAGAAGCTGCATGACTGGGAGTCTGAGATTAGCTCATCCTTCTTTATTTCTCTGGTTTTTGTTTTATTTATTTATTTACTTTTATTAAAAGTATGCTCTTTGTTCAATCTGCCTTTAGTTAAACTGTTTAACCAACCTTGTGAGCAACTAATCCATGGTGAAACACCAGTGCATTTTAATACTTTCTGCATTGTTAATTGCCTATTTTGAAATTCCACACAATAAAGAGCACGGTGAAGCTAGCACATGAACAAATGTAGTTAGCTATATTGCCTACAGATAAGAAGAAGCAACTTCATTCCACATCAGTGCAATGGTACCGTCTCCTTAGTTTTTCATTACAAACTTTTCAATCCTCAATATGAACTTGTCCAGGAGAACCATTATCACCTCTAGATGGAGTCCCAATCGCTATCAAAGACGAAATAGATTGTATGCCCTATCCAACTACAGGTAATTCTTTCTTTTTAAGTTTCTGATCAGCAGCAATTGAGTTAGACTCATCCTCTTCATTACAACTAATCTATAAGTCCATACATTCAGCTAGCTGACTAAATAGTTCTTTTAGGGGGTACAAAGTGGTTGCAAAAGGTAAGACATTGTGCAGATGATGCATGCTGTGTTAAGCGCCTGAGATTATGTGGTGCCATACTTGTTGGGAAGACAAATATGCATGAGCTCGGGGCTGGAACCAGTGGTATCAATCCTCATTATGGGTATAACATTCTTCCTCATTTCCAGCTCAATTATATGAAACATATTATTATTATTTTTAATCAAAATTAAAATAGTTTTGTTTGCCTACCTTAATGATATCCTTAGTCGTTGACAGCCTGTTTATGGCCATTGTAGGGTACCTAGAAATCCATATGATCCCAACAAGGTCTCTGGGGGTTCTTCTAGTGGATCTGCAGCTGTGGTTTCTGCAGGGTTGTGCCCTGTTGCCCTTGGTGTTGATGGGGGAGGTAAACCAGTTTTTATCTTCTTCTTTTTTCTTTTTTCTTTTTTGTTCTCTTGAACTCCACATGTTTACTTCACTAATCGATTACTGATTATTCTTGTACCACAACACACTTCTATAAATGGATTTAGATCACTTGACTTGTTATCTTCAGCTGTTAAATGTTACCAAAGAAAGTTCTACAAATTCACAATGGCATATTGCTGCAGGTGCAAGTTATCTCTTAACATGTATTTTCTACAATAGTGTTGCCTGATCTTCGTATAAAAGCTTGTAACTCTTCTTCATACCTTCACATACACACAAATTCATAGAAACATATACATATATTGTAGATTTTGGACTGAAGGTGACTGAACTCATTTCATGATTTGAATGATACAGGGATGAGATGTCACAGGAACCTTTAGCCGATCAGATAGCTTCCAGTTGAACTAAAAACTTCATTACTGTATCATAAAATAAGTAGAACTAAAGTGATAATTATCTACATTATGATCCATAAATTTGTAAAAATGAAAAGAAAAAGAAAAAAAGTGTCATGAGTGTAAAGATCATCTAAGTGTGAATTACATGTTACAATTAAGGGGATTTCAACAAAATCATCTTACCTTCGGTAGAAAATATTAGTTGATTAACTCTGATCCGCCCAGCCCATTCAGTTGCTTGACGTATGTGCTTTATGGTCATTCTTATCTTCTAAACCTCAACTCCAGTTAAACTAACTAATCTTTACGGCAGCCATATGATGTCTGCTGCACTGCACAGACTTCCTTTCCCTTTGTGAGGTTATAAATTAATTCATTGATGAGTTTGAAGCTTGGCTGATCATGAACAACTGTGTAAACTCTTGTGACCAATAAGTAACAAAAGTTGCTTCCTTTTTCATTTTTTGTCCCTTCATTTTGAAACAAACTATTTTGGAGGTTTCTTGTTTATCGACAACAAAAGTTACTTCACACCGCCAATAACTTTTTGTAGTTTTTTTTTGTGATTTTCATCTGTGATTACTTTTTGTAGGTTGTTGATGGAAAGCTTTCACAGACTTGTTATCTTATGGCAGTTGATTCTTGCTACAATCGTCTCTGTAATAAGTAAGCTGCTTTTGATTTACTGCATGCTGTTTTCTTTGTTTTGATATTGACAAAGTGATTATTTGTGCTACGTGATTTCCTTACAGTCTTGCTTATTATATAGGTACGAGAAATTCGAGGGCAAGCAATTTTCAGTTGATGATGCTGACTATTTTGTGTTTCATTCTCCATACAACAAGGTAGTTTATCTATAACAGTTAAACTCTACAATTAGTTTCTTTTTCTTGTTTACCATTTGAATTTGGAAAATAGTATTTCTGAACTTTTCACTTGAATTACTGCTGCAAGTTGGCAACATGTACACTGCATCTCTCTATGCAGCATTTGCATTGCTTATTCACAAGAAGCACAGTTCGTTGGTAAATGCTTAAACTAGTTCTCTGGTTGGGGCTTTGGTTTGGCACTTAAAATTTTAGTGTCTTTCCTCTAACATGCTATCGGTTTTTCTTACTTGCAGGTGGGCCAGCGAATAGTAATGTTCTCATATGGCAGTGGTTTAACTGCCACTATGTTTTCCTTCCGAGTTCGTGAGTGTCAGCATCCTTTTAGCTTGTCAAACATTGCAGCTGTGATGAATGTTGACAAAAAGTTGAAGTCAAGGCATGAGGTATATATTTCAAGCTAAAAACACACATTGAATCTGCCATAGGGAGAGGTCACTGACATGGTTTTATTTTTGATTCTTTCAAGCTAAACTAATACATTGAAGTGCATTAAATTTTCAAGTCAAGTTTGATATATGTTTTTGCAGATTTTGTTGGAAGAATAGTTGATATGATCAAGCGGTTGATGTTGGGAGCCAAGTATTATGTTGCTCTTTTTTTCTTTTTCTTTTTTGAAGACTTGAATTTTTTAGTACAGTGTATTTAAGGATGGTAAATGGATATTATAAATTTAATTAATTTGTTAGTTTTGTTATTTTTCATTTACAAAAAATTGTTTGGTGGTTGTAATTGATTTTTTTGTTGTAGCAAACTCATATATGATTTTTTTTAATAAATAATTATTTGCGACAGTAAAACAATGGTCGCTAAAAGTGCTTTTAATTTTTTAATTTTTTTTGCGACGGCAAAATAACTGTCGCAAAAAGTAGTTTAGGCGGTCGCAAATTATTTGCGACCGTTGTTTTGCGGTCGCAAAAAGTATTTGCCACCCCCACATTTGCGTCCCCCATGTGCGGTCGCATAGGCCGTCGCAAAAAGTCTTTTGCGACTGTATTTTTATTATTTGCGACGGCATGTGACGGTCGCAAAAAGTGTTTTTTTTAGTAGTGTCTGGTTAGTATGATTATGGTGTTATGTTCGTAGATAGCTTTAAAAACCCATTGTATGTAATATGCTTTTGGTTTGACAGTTCTTTCTGTTGCTAATAACTGTTTAAATTGAAGCTTTCTTGCTTATGTAAAGGTTAATAAATACAGTTATTAAAAAAAGTTCAAAGAAAGTGCCATTTTTCATTGCTTCTACTATGTATTTGGGTTCTACGTGCTCCTCTTTTGGCATACATAACATTTAGGCAAGATTTAGGTATTTGGTTGGGGATTTGAGGAGAGATTTGGAAAAGAAAACAGAAAAGGAAAATATGTGTGAAATTAAGTGAAATATACGTTTATTTTATTCACATTTCACTTGCCTTTTTTCATTTCCCTTTCCAAATCCCCCTTCAAATTCCTCAACCAACACCAATGAGAAGGGGTATTGTTGTGCTTAAGGCACAACAGTCCCTTTGTGGGAGATTGTCTTGAGTATTTTTCGATAATCTGAACCGCTCATATTATATGGTTCATCCAGACTATGATACATGTAGAAAATCAAGTTAATCGGATATTCATAACCCCATGATTAGGGCCTAATTATTTTTAAAAATTTATAAAGGGATTCTCCTTGATCTTTTTCAATACTTCATCTATAGATAGACATGTGGTAATTTTTGTATTGCATGAAAACTATATCATGTTGGATTTTTGTATAAATTCATGAGGTTGAACTTTGGGTTGGTTGTTGGTTTTAGATCCATGATTATTATATGTGTTTTGGGGCTAATTGGGTGTTAATTAGCTAGTTGTTGTTGAAAGGAGAGGAAACCCTAATATTTATTGATTTAATAATAAGATAGAGGGGTTTGATCTTTGGGTAAATACTTGGGTATTTGGATTTAATTGAAGCCATTATTGGTTATTATAGATGATTGAGGCATTTTGTTCAATATTGAGAAAGAGGGAGTAAAACCCTAATTTAATAGTTATGATTTAATTTATAAAATTAAATTGGAATGGCTTTGAAAGGAATGTGGTAGATTAAAATGAGTTTTGTCTCTATTGCCTTTGGATTTGATTTTGTGGAAACAAAAGGGATGAAGTTGGTTTTGAAAATAAAAGGAAGTGGGATTGTTTTGTGGAATGGGAAAAGTACTTTGGAATGGGTATGAATGTTGGATTGTTGTATCTTATACCACTATGCTAGTATTAGTGATAAGTTGATAATCTCATGATAATTGAGTATGTTGATAGATGTACAATATACCTGCATCTAGAGGTTTTGTCCTTGGTCATCGGTGGAGGATGACACGGTTGCGTTGAACTGTTGTGTATGCGTTACACTATTGATTGATTGTGTATATGACGTTGTGTTTATATGCATTACTTGTGTATGGGAGGAGATAGGGGATGTACTCCACGGTTTAGGGGAAGATAGGGGATGGACCTCTAAACCGGTTAATGATTATGGGAAGATAGGGGATGGACCCAGGGTTGCTGCTTATGTGCGCGCCTATTGCAGAGATACAGCTCATATGCTTATCTATTGAAGTGTGATACAGCTCATATGCTTGTCCACCGAAGTGTTTGTTTATTTGATATGATACATCACCAAAATGTGTATCAGTTGGGAAGTATGGAAGTGAGTTTGATTGTGATTGTTACGATACCAACATGTGTATTCGTTATGTTATCAGATATGTTTAACTTGATTTGTTATCCCGGTTGAATTTTGAAATATTGTAATGAGAGATGGAACCCTTGTTGGGTTATTTGGCCAGGTTCTGAGCCATAATTGGAAGGTGGATTGTGCCATAGACTATGTGTCATAGGCAATGTAGACATTCGTGTCATGAAATTGTAATTGGATTATCTTGTGTTAATCATGTATTAGTTGCTACCCCTTGTCTTTTAGAAGTGTAAAGAGAATCAAACATTTTAGAAATATGTTCTAGAAAGGCACATCTGTTGTATGTGTGGAAATCGGAGAATAGTAATGGTCTTAGTGAATTTATTTCCTAAGTAATTGCTTATGTATAAAAGGTTGGGTACGGGGTTAATGAAAGGAAAAAGGGAAAGATGAAACGCTTATAGCATTGAATGAAATAGTTGTTTTTGAGAAAAGTTTATATACATATATATTTTGTCTAAACTGTCACATTACTATTCTAGTATGAGAATGAGTGTGCATGATCATAGCTATCTGTACTGTTGTTATTGTTGAGGATCAAGTTGAGATCCCTACTGGACTATATGTTCATCCCACGTTGTTGAATCTTTTTCAGGTATTAAGCAGGTTGAGCTGCAAGATTTGGATCTACTTATTTGTTGGCCACGGGGCCTCTTTCTTGTTGGCGGAACGCCATATGTGTAAAAGGGTTACACCCTTCAGTTGTTTATTTAAAAGTTGTAAGCCTAAGGGTAATTTATTAGTTTGTTCATGAAACATTTACTTACATACGAATGAGAGTACTGATATTCATTGCTATGGATTGAATGTATGAGTTTATTTCCGCATATTATCTCTGAAATTGAATTAAGTTAATGAACTTGGTAATGACCTCGAGTAATAAAAAGTGGGGCGTGACATCTTAAAAAATTAAATTTATATATTAAAGAAAATTATTTTTTTAGTGTTGTTAATTTAAAATTATATATTAAATAAAAAATATAAATTGTAAATTTAATTTAATTGAAAATAATAAATTAAAAATAATGGCCTTATAAATTAAATTTTTTTTAGTGTTGTTAAATTATAAATTACAAGGGTAAAATAGTATTTTGAACATTTATTCTTATTCAGTCCGTCCAACCAAATATTAGATTCACTAAAAATAGTCCAATTCAGACATCTAATCTCATAACTAAACAAACATAGGATACAAATCCAGTCCAACTAAATAGTCCGGGGATAATGTATCCCAAGACTAATAGTCTGATGGATTATAATCTCTCCTTATCCACTCTGTCCAAACAAACACACCCTATGTGTTTTAGTTGAAATTAATATGAAAAAATTTCTACACGGTCCTTTTTCCCCTTTTTATTTATAATTTTTACTTTTAATACCCATTGACTGGGTGTATATAATATAAATTACGAAACTTCTCAACTACTAGATTTAAAAATATAAAAATATAAAAATACAAATAAAAATTCAACTTTGAAAATATTTAGCTGGTTTGGTTTGAATTTTCAGAATTCACTTTTAAAAAATTGAAACTTTGTTTGGTGGAGCTTTGTAAATTTAATTTCATTCATTGGTTTGAGTGTGATGTTTGGTGAGAGTTTTCAAAAATTGATTCCACACCCATTGTTGAAAATATGTCTACCTGATCATCCTCCCGGACGTCTGGCAGGCCAGTTGACTGGAACAGTGTTCTTTTTTTTTGACACCTGTTATTTTTATATTTAAAATAAAAAATATTTTCGGAATTTTTTAAAAAATTTTATGAACTTTGAATAGAATTTGGAGTTGTATGTTTGGTTATGAGTTGTAAGTTTTTAATCAAATATCATATGTCACATCAAAAATTTCAAACTCAATTCAAAACTCTTTTCAAAACTCATAACCAAACAAATTTTTTACACTCAAATCATAATTTCAAAACTCACAAACTCAAAATATAATTATATTCTCAAATCATAATTCTAAAACTCTACCAAACGCTACTTGAATTTTTTTGTTTTTCATATTTTTTGGTTTTCATTTAATTTTTTAATATTCTAAGCATTTTTTTAAAATTTATTTTAGATATACCTAATATAAATACACTTAAAAAGTATAATATTTGTGAAATTTTTTTAAAAAAAATTCACTAAATATCAAAAATATAAAAATAATACTAAAATTCAGTATATTTTTTTGTATTCTTATGTATTTATTGATTTTTTAAAATATTTTTTTTAAATATTTTACTTTTTAGATACATCTAAGTAAGGTGTATCTAAAAAAGTAAAAAATTACTTAAAATTTTAAAAATATTCATTAAAAATAAAAAAATACAAAAACATAAAAAATGTAATTTTTAAAAAATTAAATCTAAAAAATTGAAATCAAACATACTAATTGCTTTTAAACATTTGAGATCAATTAAGGAAACTAAATTTATTGATATTTAATTTAACATAGCGGTGGTATAAATGATTTGAT
Organism: Camellia granthamiana; assembly: GCA_036172215.1. Classification (NCBI taxonomy): domain Eukaryota; kingdom Viridiplantae; phylum Streptophyta; class Magnoliopsida; order Ericales; family Theaceae; genus Camellia; species Camellia granthamiana. The sequence goes on along the minus strand of CM069916.1, from coordinate 63,913,839 downwards.
TTTGTTTCAAATTAAATTCATAATTATAAATTATAGAATAAATCATAAAGTGCAATTCACTTATTTCAAAAATTGAATCATGAATTGAAGAAAGGGAAAACTATCTTCCAGTAGTGAGACAGAATTTATTTTTTTTACACAAATCTTACAATATTTCTTTTATATCCCATTATAGAATCATTTATAATCCACGTATTTTTGTATTTTTTTATCTGTTTTACTATATTGAAATTCACTTAAAGAAATTCGGAACTGCTACGTAGCTCGAATTTTATGGCTGGAATGGCTCAAAAATATTCTCTTACCGATAAGAGAATATTTTCATAGCCTAAAAAATATTCTCTTACCGGTAAGAGAATATTTTCGAGCCATTCAAGCCATTCATATTCGAGCTCTCACGCATTTCCGAAAGAAATTACACCAAAAGAAACTGCACAACTGTTCAAAAAAAAAAAAAAAAAAAAAACTGTACAAGCCAGTTTAATCAGATCATTTTTCTGATTTTTTTTTTTTATTTTTAGTCCTGACGCAGATCTCAATGTAATATTTAAACATATAAAATTGCATTAGCGAATGACTTTGAAGTACACGAACGGAACATTTATAAGTACAACAATGATTCATCCCACTAAAAATACCACCACTAATAGCACTAATACATTAAAAAGTAAAAAAAAAATACAACTTCAAAATCAAAACATCACATCATTACTAGTGGGATCCACTGTCACCTAATTAGTGGGAGCACTAATTAGTGCTCCCACTCATTTTCCTTATAAGTATTATTCTTTTTGCTCAATTATTGTAGTGGATTCATGAATATATACGGCTACAGAAAAAGAGTAGAAGGAAATGAACTGGCTTTGTCAATACCCAACATTTTCAAACCATGACTATTTCTTCTCCTACTCTCATAGGAAACAACAATACCAACAACAACAACAACAACAACAACAACAATCTCTCTCTGTTCACATCATCATCAAAACCCGTCAACTCATTCATCTCTGGTTAGTATGATTATGGTGTTATGTTCAGAGATAGCTTTAAAAACCCAATGTATGTAATATGCTTTTGGTTTGACAGTTCTTTCTGTTGCTAATAACTGTTTAAATTGAAGCTTTCTTGCTTATGTAGAGGTTAATAAATACAGTTATTGGCATTGGTATTAGATTTAGCAGACACCTAAAAAGTAAAAAAGTGCCATTTTTCATTTCTTCTGCTATGTATTTGGGTCCTACATGCTCCTCTTTTACATAACATTTAAGCAAGATTCACTTCAGCTTCAATAGATCACTGTTAAAAATTTGTGCTGTGTTTGTGTCTTTGATTTGTGGACCCTTTTTCTTTCTTCTGCAAATTCAAGATCAAAACACATAGTTGACCTACCTAGATTTCTCATATCTCTAGTTCTATATCAATTTGGCAGAATAATATTCATTTGGAAAATTGGGTGCAGGATAACTTGTACTCCCTATAGTGTTTGTCCCCTTTCCCTTTGCTATATGCGTTTTAGTTGAAATTAATATGAAAAAATTTCTTCACCGTCCTTTTTCCTTTTTTTATTTATAATTTTTACTTTTAATACCCGTTGACCGGGTGTTTACAGATTGGCTTTGATTACATTTACATATTTCATAGGGGTGATCACAATTTTGAGTTTCAGTTTTGTTAGAGAATTTTACAGTCATTGTATCTTAACTTTCTTGCCCCTTGAATGTAATTTGATGCGTGAAACATCTTGTATCCATTTAGAATGCTAGTGTTGCCTAGAAAGACAGATAGTTTTTGTATTTTTCTCTTGAAAGTGCTACTAATGTGTTGAATGGTACTTGTGTGCCTATGAGCTTCCTAAACCTCCCAAAGGTGCTCTGGTGCTCCTTTTGAAATCTCTCACTTTTCTTTTTGTTGTTTCTCCAGTTGAGAGGCTCTAGATCTGTGCACAATGCATGCTAGAAAACATTTAGAGTCTGTTTGGAAAACTAGGAGAGAGGAAAAGAAAGAAGAGTAGTATCCTTCCTTTTTGTTTTGATAGTTTTTGAGACAAAAGAAAAGAAAGGAGTGGGGCAAAAGCAAAAAAAAAAAAAAAGATAATCAGTGTGTTTGGTTTGAGTTTTTTGGATAAGTTTTTTGAAAATTGAGTTTTTTTATTTTCGTGTTTTTTTGTTTTTAGTGAATATTTTTAAAATTTTAAACATTTTTTTTTACTTTTTTAGATGCACCCTATGAAGCACGGGTACGCCTGAAATGTTGCCGTACGAGTACCGGGTACGTACCTGGTACGGGTACGCGTACCGGTACGGCTGCACGCATACCGGGTACGGCCAAAGGGGGTATGGTACGTCTGCTACATTTGGGTACGGGGGTTACGGAGGGGGTACGCCATGGGTACGTTCCGGGGCAAAAAATACTCAAAAACTACATCTATACATAGAGAGAGAGATAACTTCGTGTTTTAAACATACCATAAACACATCTATAGAGGGAATCGAGAGAGAGACAGAGGAGATAGAAGAGATCGAACCTGATAGTGTAGAGAAGGATTCTAGGGTTTTCTCTTCGATCGATCGATCAATCGTCTCTCTTTGACCGATCTTCTGCTCACTGTTATCGATCGTCTTCGTCGATCGTCTTCGTCTCTCTCTCTCCGTCTCTCGATCGCCTCTGTTCTCTCTCTTCGTCTCTCGATCGCCATTCCTCTTCGTCGCCTCTGCTCCCCTTCGTCTTGGACTTCTCCCTGAAAACAAATATATAATATAATATATATAATATAAGATATATTATACTACTCTCCGTGAAAACAAATATATAATATAATATAAGATATATAATATATACAATATTATACTTCCCCCTGAAAACAAATATATAATATAATATAAATAATATAAGATATATAATATAAGATGTATAATATAATTGGTCATATATATAATATATAATAATATAATAAAAATTGATCATATATATAATATAATTGATCATATATAATATATATAATAAATTTTATAAATTATAATTTTTATCATATATAATAAAAAATATATATATTTATTGGCGTACCGTAGCCGTACTTGTACCCTACTTTTTTTGAGATTTTGTCGTATCGGCGTACCCGTACTCGTACCCGTACCGTACTCGTACCCGCACCCGCACCCGCACCCATGCTTCTTAGGATGCACCTTACTTAGATGTATTTAAAAAGTAAAAAATTTATGAAAAAATATTTTAAAAAATACATAAAAATACAAAAAAATGTACTGAATTCTCGTTTTTTTTTTTTTTTTTTTTTGGTATTTAGTGAATTTTTAAAAGGTTTTTTTCACAATTTTTTTACCTTTTAAGTATATTTATGTTAGCTATGTGTAAAAAGTAAAAAAAATTACTTAAACTATTAAAAAAATTCAATAAAAACAAAAAAATACAAAAAATAAGAAAGTAGAATTTTCTGAAAAATATTTTTTGAAAAACTTAACCAAGCAAGCTTAATAAATTTGTGTTTTGTGAATGAGAGGGCAAAACAGGCACTTACTAACCCTCATTTCTTTTCTCCCCCAATCTCTCCAAATTCAAAAAGTGGCTCTTAAGTGATTTTGGTTTCTCTTCTTTTTCCTCCTGCTAACCTATCCAAACAAGTGATTGGGCAGCAGTATGAGAGAGTTGCTTTTATTTTCCTTTATCTCCAAAAAAAAAAAAAAAAACTCATGGTGAGCCATAATTCAGCTGAATTTTAAGAAGTTTGTTACACTATAGAACAGGTTGCTTGAATAGAATTAATTGATCTCTCTTTACAAAATGGGTAATTGCTTTATGATTGACAAACCCTTCATCTTTCCATGATTTGCTTCGTTATGTATTCCCCTAGTTAGCTACTTTAGTATTCTTTGGATTGCTGTAGTCAACTCTGGAAAATATTATTAATGTCATGAAATGTATGAATGTGTTCGTTCTTGCTGGTAATTGCAATTCCAACTGAATATTTAATTATTAGGATAACAGTTCACAAATTTGAGGCCCGTTTTCAAAGATTGTAATGCATTTTCTTCATCTCTTATTACAGGAGCATGCACTTGAAGCGCACTGTTGGCTTATACTTCCCAGATTCACAAATCTTCAATTGAATTATGCGTTCCTTCATGGGCTGCTTTCACTTGAAGAAAGCTGTACATAAACCGGGGTCTGGAGATCATGCCATTCTTGCTTCTGAAACAACTTGTGAGTAAAGAAGCTCTAGTTTGCTAAACCTCTTCTTAGTAGATAACTTAAATTGACCCAAAAGACATCTAAAACTAAGGCACTTTAGTTTATTTGGCAGTTACTGTAAATGAAGTAGAGGCTTTGCATGATCTATACAAGAAACTAAGCAGCTCTATAATTGACGATGGTCTTATTCACAAGGTATCTTTAGTGCAGTTCTTGATATGAAGTTTGTGATTTATGTTTTTATATCACCTAGTTCAAGTTCCAGATTCTGGATATTGTGATTTGTTTTTCTACCAAGTTAGTTAGGATTTTTGGCTCTTTAATTGATCACTGATAAGTTCTATGCACCAAGTGCTTAATTATTTCTATCTTTTTGAAATTTCGTGAACAGGAAGAGTTCCAACTTGCACTCTTCGACAACGGTAGCAAGCAAAGTCTCTTGGCAGACAGAGTCCGTATATTACATCCCGGCTTCTTTAATCATTTTAATATTTTTTTTTTCCTAAGTATCTTATCTTATGG
>CM069916.1:63869570-63908914 GCA_036172215.1 Camellia granthamiana | reverse complement strand
AAGCATTATTCTCCAGCCTTCTGCCCCATAATGTGAACTCAAGTTCCACTTGGGTTCTCATTAAACATGTGGCTTTTGATCTTGTCGCCGAGGTCAGATTCAAACAAAGACTAGCCGAGGTTATCAACCTCGGTCTCTTCTTTAATCTAACTGGCATGCACTTGGCTCCAATCCATGTCTGATTTTGCCGATATGGCAAGTCCAGGTTAACCCAACTTAGTTCAACTCTATTATATGCAAGTAAAGTTTCTACTGTGCCATATAATAAGTCTAAGTTATTCGTCATGTTTCGCTTAGAAACATCGCCAACTTAGTCCAGCTCTATTATATGCAAGTAAAGTTTATACTCTGCCATATAATAAGTCTAAGTTATTCGTCATGTTTCGCTTAAAAACATCGCCAACTTAGTTCAACTCTATTATATGCAAGTAAAGTTTCTACTCTGCCATATAATAAGTCTAAGTTATTCGTCATGTTTCACTTAGAAACATCGTCAAGTACCTGTTTAGTCACCATACACAAGTTCAAAAATCAATCTAAAAACTTTTATTAATACTTCGGCTAATAACAAGAGAGAACTTCAAAAACAATAAGTTCTAGTGATAGAAAAACTTCAGATTGCAAGTATTCCAGGGTCTTGGCAGCTCTTTGCCTTCACAATCCTCAAGCCGATATGCCCCATTGCCTAAGATCGAGATGATTCTATAGGGTCCTTCCCAATTCAGGCCAAGCTTGCCTTCTCTGGGATCCTTCTTGTTGCCGACGACCTTTCTCAGGACGAGGTCACCAACTTGGAACTCTCGCGGGTTCACATTCTTATTATAAGCCCTGGCAAGCTGTTGCTGGTATGCCCTCAGCTGAATTGCTGCTTTTTCCCTTCGTTCTTCTAGTAGATCAGATCTCGGGCTAAGAATGCCTCATTGGTCCTATTTTCTACTGCCTGGGTTTTGATCCCTGGGATGCCGACTTCCAATGGAATTATTGCCTCTGTGCCATAAGCCATGGCAAATGGGGATTCCCCCGTTGATCTTCTCGTCGTAGTCCGATATGTCGAGAGTACACTGGGCAACTCGTCCACCCATTTTCCCTTTGTTGCTTGCAGCCTCTTCTTGATCCCATCCAAGATAATTTTGTTGGATGCTTCTGCTTGTCCATTGCTTTGAGGAAAACTCGGGGTGGAAAAATAATTCTTGATTTTGAACTTTGCACAGAAGCTCTTGATTAGCTTACTGTCAAACTGTGTTCCATTATCAGCTATTATTGCTCTTGGGATCCCAAACCTGGTGATGATGTTTTCCCAGATGAAGTTCTTCACATCAATGTCCCGAATCTTGGCGAGAGGTTCAGCTTCTACCCATTTGGTGAAGTAGTCTATTACCACCAGCAAGTACTTCCTTTGTCCAGTTGCTTAAGGCAGTTTTCCAACAAGATCCATGCCCCATTGAGCAAATGGCCAAGGGCTGGACACCGGGTTCAAGTCTGCTGCTGGTTGATGTATCAAAGGTGCAAACCTCTGGCACTTCTCACATTTCTTGACATAGGCTTCAGCATCTTTCTGCATGTAGGGTCACCAGTACCCCTGAGTAATGGCCTTATGAGCAAGTGACCTGCCCCCAGCGTGGCCTCCACATACTCCTTCATGTATTTCGTACAGAAAGTCTTCAACCTGTGCAGGATGCACATACCTCAGAAGGGGTCCAATAAAAGATCTTCTATAGAGATGTCCTTCTGCTGTCAAACAGAACCTTGCTGACTTCAGTCTAATCTTGTGCGCTTCTTTTCAGCCGTCTGGTAGCTTCCCATCTCGAAAGAACATTATTATTGCATCCATCTAGCTTCGTCCCCTCTCCACACACATTGCTTCATGCTCTGTGTTCAGTGGTTCTATACTTGGTCCTGGCAAGTAATCAACCATTATTGTTCTTGCTTCTTCTGGTTTCATTGCACTAGCCAAGTTGGCCAGGCATCGGCATGGCTATTGTCATCTCGGCCGACTTACTGTAACCGGAAATTTTGGAACAATGCCATTAGTCTGCCCACTTCCTTTACATAGGCCGACATCCTTTCATCTCGGCCTGCATACTTGCCTGTTGCCTGGTTGACTATAAGCTGGGAGTCGCAGAAGACTATTACCTCGTCAGCTTCCATGGCTCCTGCCAATTTTAACCCTGCTATTAGTGCTTCATACTCTGCTTCATTGTTTGAGGCCTTGAACCCCAGATGAATGGATTGCTCCAGTACCTGCCCATGTGGAAATACTAGCACTACTCCTGCCCTCGCTCCTTGTCGGTTTGAACTTCCATTAACAAACAGCCGGAAGGAGTCACAGATGTAAATGCTGCAGGACCTGAGTTTTTCTTCCTTCCTTTATTATGTTGCCCCCTGCTGGGTTTTTCCTTGCTCACTGGGACATTGTATACCTTGGCTCAATGGAGCCTGATGTATGACGGCGTCTGGTGTGAACTCAACCACGAAGTCGGCTAAGACTTGTCCTTTGATTGCTGTCTTGGGTCTGAATTCCAGGTCGTATTGGCCCAACATTACTGCCCATCTGGCTATTCTGCTTGTTAGATCTCCCTGCTGCAACAGGGACCTCAACGGATGTTCAGCTAACACCACAATTTTGTGGGCTTGAAAGTAGTGATTCAGCTTCTTGGAGGCTATGACTAAAGCCAGTGTTAACTTCTCCAAGGGTAAATACTTGGTCTCTGCATCTGCCAGGATTTTACTCACGTAGTAGACTGCCATTTGCTCTCCCTTTTCTTCTCTGACTACTACTGCACTCACTGCATGTTCTGAAACTGCCAAGTATAAGAACAACTCCTCTCCAGGTACCGGATTTGAGAGGACTAAAGCTGTGGTCAAATACTTCTTCAAGTCGGCCAAGGCGGCTTCGCACTCTTTTGTCCATAAGAATTCTGCGGCTTTCTTCACTAGGTTGAAGAAAGGTTTACAATTGTCAGAGCTTCTGCTTATAAATCTGTTCAGGGCCGCAGCCCTTCCCGTTAACATCTACACTTGCTTTGCCAATGTTGGGCTCTTTAATTCTAGGATGGCTTTAATCTGATCCGGGCTAGCCTTAATGCCCCTTCTGGTAACCAAGTATCCTAAGAACTTTCCAGACCCTACTTCAAATACACATTTCGATGCATTGAGTCGGAGCCGATATGTTCTAAGGATGTCAAAGATTGCCTTCAAGTCTTCTAGATGACCTTCAGGTTCCTTGGTTTTCACGACCATGTCATTTATGTATACCTCCACAGTTCTGCCAATTAGATGTCTGAACATCTTTGTCACCAACCTCTGGTAAGTTGCTCCTGAGTTTTTCAACCTGAAAGGCATTACTCTGTAGCAATATAGCCCTTTTGGGGTGATAAATGCAGTTTTTTCCTCGTCTGGGGGTACATAGCTATCTGATGGTACCCCCTGTAGGCATCTAGGAAGCTCATCCTTCCATGCCCTGAAGTGGCATCAACCAATTGGTCAATCTTGGGTAATGGGAAACTGTCTTTAGAACAAGCCTTATTCAGGCTAGTTAAGTCCACGCAGACCCTCCACTTACCATTCTTTTTCTTTACAACCATTGTGTTTGATAGCCATGTTGGGTAAATTACCTCTCGAATGGCTCTGGCCTCTAGAAGTCTATTTACTTCCTCTTCTATTGCCTCAACATGCATTAGTGTCGGCCTCCTTGCCCGCTGGATGACAGGTTTGGCAGACCTGTCTACATTCAATTTCTAGCAAGTGACCTCGGGGTCAATACCTGGCATCTCGTACGGTGTCCATGCAAACACCTCAAGGTTTGCTCTCAGGAATGCCTCTAACTCTTTTTCCTCTTCCTCGGCTAAGCCCGAGCCGAGAAGGAAGAAGCGTTCTTCATCCCCTTGCTGGACGAGGATTTTCTTCAGAGCTTCTTTACTCTTCTCGGATGGCTCTTTGCCGACGTCATCCAGGACTTCCACATTCTCGTCCTCAATCTCCGCTGTTTCTGCTTCTCGTATGTTGCAGGTTGACTTCATCGTTGCCATGGAGCAGTTCTTTGCTTGTAACTGATCCCCTCTAACCTCTTCTATTCCATGCTCTGTTAGGAACCGCAATAGCTGATGTAATGTTGAGGGAACAGCCCCCATTGCATGCAGCCATGGCCTTCCCAGGATAGCATTGTAAGGGAAGGGGGTGTCAATTATGGTGAACTCTGTTTTTAGCTTCTTGGTGCCAACCTGTACCTCCAAACTTGCTGCTTCCAGGGGCCACGTCAGCATTCCATTGAACCCAACCATTGGGCCATTGGACTACTCCAAGTCATCTTGGTGAAGGCCAAGCTCCTTGTAACACCTGACATACATGATGTCACAAGAGCTACCTTGGTCAACTAAGATGCGCTTCATTTGGCACTCTCCAATCTGGAGGAATATTACCAAGGCATCGTTGTGTGGATGCTGCACCATCTCCAGGTCTTCCTCAGTAAAGGACACCACTGGTCCCTGGCTCTTGTTTGCCTTGGGCCTCTTCTTGCCGACCTGATACACATGTTGTAGGTGTTTTACTCTCTGGGTTTCTCCCCTTATCTCATTCTCATTTACCTTTGAGTGAATCACATTGATCACTTGAGGTTCGCTTTCCTGCGGTTGTGGTGCTGGCGGGGGTGGTGCTGTTGGTGCCTGGGGCAGTCTTGTCTGTTCCTCCCTTGTCCTAGCCTCGTCTACCAGGTCCCTTAAATGGCCCTGTCTTACCAGGTCTTCCAGATGTGTCTTCAGGGCTCTACACCCCTGAGTAAGATGTCCAGCCTCATTGTGGTAAGCACAGTGCTTGCGAAGGCTTCTTCCCATAAATTCGCCTGGTACCCTTGCTAGTGCTCTGTAATAGGGCTGATTTCAGATTTTTTCCAATACTTTGTAGATAAGGATTCGAAATACGGTTGTGACTGCCTATGCAGCCCTTAGTCCTGTCTCTGGTTTGTTGTATCTGCTATCACCTCGGCCTCGCTTCGGCGAGCTGTTTTTCTTCTTTGGTTTCGACGCCTTCGTCCCCGGCGTGTCCTCCTCTGCCCTGGCATACTTCTCTATTCTGGCCATAAGCTCCTCCATGCTTTTTGGCAATGTCTTTGCCAATGACTTTCAAAGCAGGCAATCATCCTTCAGGCCGTTCTTAAAAGATACGACTGCCACCTCTTGGTTGCACCCATGGATACGGTTAAACACCTCATAATATCTTTTAGCATAGGCGCTAAGGCTTTCATCTTCGCCAATTCTCAAAGCTATCAGGGCATCCACCCTCAATGGCTGTAGTTTGTTTGTCACGAACCTGGCCACAAACATCTCGACCAGGCCTTCCCAGGTTTTCATAGTTCATTTTGCCAACTTGTGAAACCAATCTGATACAATTTCCTCGAAGGAAGAGGGGAACACCTTGCAGAGTAACGACTTATTCCTAGTGTACAATGCCATCAAGTTCAGGTACAAGCCAACGTGAAAGTTAGGGTCTGACTTACCGTCGTATATCTGTAACCTCGGCATACTGAACCTTTTCGAGGCCTCGAATTTTTCCAACTCCACCGAGAACGGTGTTCTCGGCTTAACCGGTAAGGTTACCTCAGCATCTTGTTGCTTCCTCTGGTAGTAGATCCTCCTTGGTCCGTTCGGGAGCTCGGCTATCAACGGATTTCAGCCTTTTTGGTGTACTACTTCCAGTATCGTTGTGAGTCCTTTTGGACCTCTCTCCATTGGTTACGTCAAAACATAGCTCCTTACCCTGAACATGCCAATGTTCTTTGGGGTCAGCTTCCTTGGTGTGGTGCGTCCTCCGTGAATCTCCCCTTCTTGATTCTCCTCACCCGACCTCCCTTGAAGGCCGATAAGAGTGTTTCTCGGTTCTATCGTGAGTCATAGGAATTGTCTTCTGCCCCCCTAGCTGAGCATCTTTTTTGGCCGCTGGAATTGACGTATCTTGCAACGGGAACGGTGGTTGCATAACGTTGTTCTGCATCATGAAATTGACGACTGATTATAGGTCCGCCAATTTGTTTGCCAGTTCCTTTATCTCGTCGTCCCTCTGTAGGCATCTATCTTTCCATACCTGGAGGTTGTCTTCGTTGTAATACCCGCCTCGGTCTCATTTCTTTGTTATGTCGCCTTCTTTGCCGACGTCTTTTTCTCTGTGATTCTTATCACGAGTCTCTTTGTTACAGTTGTCTTCTTCGACGTCAAGGTCAATAGGTTTCCCACTTCCAGTAGGAGTGTCGTCTTCAACCTTCTCATTTTGTCCGTTATTGGCCATCTATTCTCCTTTCTTTTCCACAGACGGCGCCAAATTGTGTGAGTAGATTTCTGACCACATTGCCAAATTAGTATTCAACTGGAGAGCACTGGCAGAATAGATGATGCCTGAATGACCTGTAACAGACAGAAGAGATTCCGGCGGTGGTTCGTCCACCCGGGGGCACTCCGACGATCAAGTCAGTTATCTCTCAAAGATAGCAAAAGTGCTTAACTCACTATTCAGAATACAAAAAACGTACCTTAGACCCATGGGGGTGCCTCTCTTTTATAATCATCACAAACCTAATCCCAATAGAAGCCTAGCTCTAATGGACTTAGAATTACTGCTAATCTTGGACTCCCAGTAGGATTGGGATAAACTCTCTAAGAGTCTTATCTTTATCCCCTTCCCTCGTTCTAGGACTCTTGTCCCTTATCCGTTTATCCCAGACTCCGGTATCTTCGGAGATAATCTCGGCCTAACCGGGATCACCTTGGCGTCACGATCGGGACACGTGGCACCTCGGGTGACATTTCGGTGCCACCTCGGCCACGTGTTGCCACTAAAAAATTATGTCCCCACATTGTCATCCCATAAGAATTGTTTTTCTAGAAATAGTACTGGCCACCTTTATCAAGCTCAGCGACAGAAGCTCAAGCTGTTTCAACAATCAGAATCCAATGACTTGAATTGCCTAATAGGCCGCAACACTTCCGTTCTTGGCAACCACAACACCCGTTTGAAAAAATCATTGAACCACAGCAAGCTTGCCGAGTTATAGAGCCATTTCATGCCGAGAAGTGAACCAGCCTGATTATCTGCCATCGAGTGTAAATTCAACAACCCATCGTGAGCCTCGCCAAGATCTTTTGTCGAACACATTCCTCCACCAATCACACTCCTCCGCCAACCACACTTTAGCCGAGGACAAGAGCCAAACATAATTTTGCTAGGCAAACACATCCAACACAATAACATTCTTCGGCAACACCACTCAAGTTCCTCGGCTTTACATTGAACTAGTTGGGTTTACACTAAAATAAAACCTTTCTCAGCAAAAGTTATAAGAAACCTTTAGCGAGCCAATGACGTTGCCAACTTGTCGACCAAGTGTTTTCACCAAAGAGGATTGAATTAGTTGCAGACCAAGGTGTTTTGGCAAGACAAAGAGTTGTCAACCGAGTTTAAGTGCCCATTTTCCCTCTCTAGAAATTGGGTCTACATTTTTATTCATGAGAACAATTTTTTAGCAATACACCAAGAAGTGCTTGGTCAACTGGAGGGTTCGTGTCAACTAGAAGAGACCAGACCCACCAACCAAAAGAGCCAAAAACTAGCCGACATTCGCCGATAATTGCAAAACAAATTAAATTTTCAAAAACTAAAAATTTTGAAGTTGTCAAAATCCAATTTTGAGTACAACAATGTGAAATACTCATCAAGACGAATCCAACACAAAAAAATTACATCAAAATAAGAGCTAAAACGAAGTTTTATGGGTTGAACAAAGTTTGCCTCAAAATTCAACTATTTTGCCAGAGAAGATGAACCAAAGTTGGCAAACAAAAGATATTATTCAGTGCATTGTGGCTAAGATACATCCAGTTGGTTTGACACAAAGACAATAGGTGAACAATAATCAAGTTCAAATATATAACTTGTGAAATATGGACACAAAGCTCTATTATGGCAAAGTGGTTGAGCACTATTCATTAGTTACTGGGAATGCATACTTTAAGGATTAAAATTATCTTTTATCTATGCCCCCGTTAACAATTTAGACAGACATTAGAGATAAGACCAAATTGACTCAAATTGATAACTTTGAGGACCAAAATAACAAAATTGAAACTTTTTTTTTAGATCGGGAAGAAAATCTTCATTTCAAAACCGATAAAAATCGAATCAATCTCGTACAACGGTAACAAAAGATCTCATAAAGAGATAACAAACTTTCATCGGAGGAAGAATTCTAGCCTCCATAGAAGAGGAGAAAAAATCCTTACCAAAAAGGGGACACAATCTCCACACAGGTAGGATTATTACAGCTAGGGCTGCAAATGAACCGAACTGTTCATGAACAAGCTCGGCTTGGCTTGTTAAGGGCTCGACTCAGCTCGGTTCGGTTCGTTTAGTAAACGAGTTGAGCTCGAGCTCGAATATTAGGCTCGCTTATATTTATTTAAATTATATAATAAATATATTATTTATATAATAAATAATATATAAATGTATATATAAAGAATGTATTTATACTATTAGTTATATATTAAATAATATAAATAATATTTTTTATTTAAATATTTAAAAAAAAAAATTTATCAAGGTGAGCCGAGCTTGAGCTCAATAAACAATCTTGATAAGTAAACGAGCTGAGCTTAAACTCAGCAAAACTCGACTCGGTTTGGTTCATTTGTAACCCTAATTACAACAAATAATAAAAAAATAAAAAAGCAAACCAAAAACAACCAGATCCAAGTCGTCAAATACATCCAAAGCTTCATTACACCGCAACCTTCAACTTGAAATTTGAAGACCCCACCTCCGCCGGTAAAGATGGAACATTGAGGTTAAGGTGGTAGCCTAGCGTGAAACGAACGCATTAAACAATATCGGTTTTTGGATTGTGAGAAGATTTGAAACTAGATCTTAAAGTTTTAGGTCGAGGGTAAAAGTTTGGGTGTAAGCCAAACATCAGATTCGGAAGATTGGAAAGAGGGAGAGGCAATGGTAATACCGATGGCCAAAGACAGATCTGAAGAAGATGATGCACATCTAGTGACGGTGGATCTATGGATGCGTGAAGGTGGCAGATCTGGTGGCGGTGTGGTAATGGCAGAGCCAAAAAGGATTGGAATGAAAAGCTTCCAATATTATTAACCAAAAGGACAAAGAAAATGATTAAAAAAATGGGTGAAAGGAGGAGAGAGGAGGCCAGTAACCGGAACCTCTCTCCACTCTCGGTGGCACACGCAGCAGAATGCCTAGAGATGAAGGCTTAGATGACAAAAACAATGCATATTTTAAAGACTAAAAATATCTTTTATCCTTGTTTATAAATTCTGTTTTAGAATTTGCCCAGGTGAAGCAGTTGAACCCAACACCTTACAATTTAACTTATCAAACAAAAAAAAGCTGCCTCACCAGCGCCTATCTATCTAGTGTGTTAATCTATTAAAATAATGTAGCATTTATTTATTTATTTGTGTATATCTGCATCCAATAAATATTAATAACATTTATATAGAATTGATTATATTAATGGTTGTAGAAGAAGTATCATATATTTTCAGAATATTATGTGGGTGTTTGGAAAGTGAGTTTTTTTGTAGGTTTTTTTAGTTGTAGGATATTATTGGAGAAATTTTTTTTTGTGTTTAGGAAGATAGTTGGGTTTTTTTGTAGTTGGATGTGATGTTTGTGAGAGAAAAAGTAAAATGATTATAGGGCTTAATGTGATATTTTGTTTGGATTTGTTTTTTGAGTTATGCTACGTAACTCGAAACTGCCGAGCTCGAATTTAGACCGAATTCAAAACGACGTCGTTTCGTCATTTTGAAATTTTTTTTTTTTTTCAATAACTGGCAGAAGAAAAATAAAAAAAGAAGAACAAAGAAGAAGAAGAAGAAGAAGAAGATGAAGAAGAAGAGGAGAGTAGCGGAGAGAGAAACAGAGAGAATCATCATCAACCACCCAACAAGCCATTCATCTTCAGATCTTCATCAACATCATCATCAACAACCATTCATCTTCAGATCCAGGAAAAAAAAAAAAAAAAAAAAAATCAACCATTCTTTAGATCCAGAACATCTTCATCATCAACAACAACATCTTCATCAACATCACCATCACCATCATCATCAACAACACATTTTCAGATCCAGATCCACTATTTTCACATCTTCATCATTATCACCATCATCATCTTCATCATTTCCAGATCCGGGCTGAAAAAAAAAAACGGAGGCAGAGGCGGCGGCAGCAGCGACCCTCTCTCTCTCTCTCTCCATTCCCTCTTCCATTCTCTTCTTTTTCTCTCATTCTCTTTCTCTTTCTCTCCCTCTTCCTCCTCTTCTCTCTTCTCTCTGCTCTTCTCTGTTTCAGACATAAGGAGAAAAAAAAAGGAACTCGTTTTGGGCAGTCGGGGGATTCGGGAAAGAGAGATTCGAGCTACGAAGGATTATTGTTGTTTTTTTGATTTTGTAACCAATTTGTCTTTTAGTGAAAAAAAAAAAAAAAAAACAAAAAATCTCCTTCCCAAACAGCGCCACATATTGGCCCTGTTTGGCAAATGGTTTTGGGCTATTTTTTGGTTAAAATTCACAAAAAGATTAAATAGGCTAAATAGCTAATAGTACAAAATAGTACATTAAACCTATAATCATTTCACTTTTTCTCTCAGAAACGTTACATTCAACTACAAAAAAATCTAATCATCTTCCCAAACATGAAAATTTTAGCCTACTAAAATAGCCTAATAAAATAGCCAACTTTCCAAATAAGGCCATTATAGGAAAATTCTAATATATGTCCCTTCAAAAAGGGTGTACCATATACATCTTTAGTTATGTCATTTTCTTATTTAGTTATGATCAATTTTCTTCTTTAGTTATGTGACATTATTCTAATTATGACTCATGAATTTTTTAGTTATGTCTCATATTGTGTTTAGTTATGACATTTTTTTAGTTATAACTCAAAAAATTGAAGTCATACCATTTTTCTTTTTAGTTATGAGGTGCATATGGTACACACCCTTTAAAGAGTGTGCACCATAGTGTTTTCCTATATTATATGACATGATATTATTTATATAGTACTCTTGATCAATAAAAAATTACAATACACCATATGTGCTATTCATTTATTGTTTCCTAACTAAATAGAAATGAGTTTAACATATCTTATCTCGTACAATTTTTTTATTAAAGGATTGATTTGGAATATCATGTAAATTATGTCACATAGTACTTTTCACCTTACTATTTACATGTGATTGTAAATACAATATATTAAATATGGTACAAAAAGAATAAATGTATTTAATGTAGTTATAAATGTGGCATATTTTGTAAATATTACTAGTACCACTAAATTATAATATTATATATTCAGAAACACGACTTTTAAATTATAGTGATGTTAATAGAAATATAAAGAAGTAGAATATAGGGAATTGTGGTTCTTATGAAAAATTGTTCTCTTAAATATTAAAAAAAAAGTTTGATTGCTCATCGCACAAATTGATAGATAAAATAAAAATCAGTAATGTTAGTTTAAGTCAATATGAAAACTATTTATATATTTTTATAAATATAGATAAGAATATCTTAAAATAAAATAGTGGATTTGCTACTAAATATGTTTACAAGTAAATTCTCACATACCAATTAACATTTAACAGGAATTGACATGTAACGTCTCACCTATAGTGGCTGTGGAGGATTAAAATAGGGGAAATTACCCACAGGTCCCATGTGGAACATGTGGACACCATTTAATCCCATAACTTTTTTAGTACACCCAAAAATCCTTTCCTCTCTCTCTTTGCTTTTTGCTTCCCTTCCTCTCTCGTTTTTTTTTTTTCTGCAATTTTCTCTCATCGTGTTTGTCATGGACGACGACCGGTGATCATGTCTTTCTCCATTGATCGGGGTTCACTGATAACCGCCAACCATCGAAATCATCAACTCGTGACTTCACTCTCACCGACGGCGAAGATAATATATTTCCGACGAAGAAGATGATATATTTCCGACGAATAAGATGAGTGGATCTACTTAGATCCGATGTAGATCTACTCAGATCTACATCAGATCTAGATCTGAGTAGATCTACATCAGATTTGGCTAGATCTAAACAAAAAATAGTTGCCGGAGTACAATCCTCTCTCTACATCCGCCTTTCTCCTTCGATCTCTTTTTTTTTTTCTCCGCTATACACTTTTGTTTTTCTGTTCTAATGGAGAAAATTTTCGAATTCTGAACAAATAGTTTTCGAGTTTTAGTTACAGGCGATGAAAACTGTAAAATTTTGCAGTTTCAAATTTTTTTGGTACTGGAATGAATCATGGTATAAAACTGTAAAATTTGACAGTTTCATAACATGTTTTTCAGTTTGATTAATAAGGATAAATGCTTAATAGATTTTTGTTTTGAAACTGTAACATTTTACAGTTTCAAAACTTACTTTTCAGTTTGATCACTATTTAGAGATTATTTGCTTGGACCTTACAAAAATTGAAAAATAACATATGTTTTCCCCATTGTTACTGTTTTTTGTCGTTTCATTTTTTTCCCTTTTAGTTTATCAATATTTAGCATATTTTGCTATGATTTTTTGCTATAATTTATCCATTTATTTTTTTTTTTTCCGGCAATATTCTAGACATTCCGGTGAGTCTCCAGTGATGTTCTTAACGTCCAGTGAACGTTCTGAACATTCCAGTGACTTCCATTAACGTTCTTAACACTCCGGCGAACTTCCGGCGATACTCCGGCGATTTCCCGGCGATGTTGAACATTCTGACGAGTCTCCGGCGACCGTTTGACGGAAGTCCTACGGTAGTAAGATGTGAACAGTGTCTGTAAATTAAAAAAAAATAAAAAATTTTGGTAACAATTAAAAATGTATTGGACTAATTGGTACAAGTATTTTGCTTTGAGATTAGCTAAGTTTTGAACTTGGTACATGGGACTTATCAGTAAGTTTCCCATTAAAATATAGGGCTAGGCCCAATACAGATCTAGAACCAAATAACATATAAACTCAGAACTAATTAGGCCGATAAAGGAATATAACTCGGATAAAGTAATGGGCACGCCCATAATATTTCAAAAGCAAAGATATCCTCAGGAATGATATAGACCGACGGATCTACGTTCATCCAACGGACAAAGAAAACAACAGGTGGGCTACAGCCTAAACTAGCACTGATAAGGGGAAGAACCGTCCAATCAACTTCCATCCCAGGATCAATGTGCCATGCAATTTGGCCACTATGGCCCGATATCACTATAGTTGTCCAATGAGTAGAGATCCAATGATCTACAATAAATACAACTTAGCCACTCGTATAAATGATCTCTGACAAAAGGAAAATCCAATTGGAAAGGAAATAAATTATCATGATGGAACTAATCACTATAAAAGAAGAATCGGATAAAGCAAGAAAACAGGTCAAGATAACCTAAAAACATTTCATTATAAGTTATTTTCTATTTCATATAATGAACGATTAGTATATTGTTGGAGGTCGGACGTGACCACTAATTTTGATTTTTTTTGAACATATCAAAGGATTAAGCAAATCATTTTATTTTCTTATGGAGATAATTTCACCATCCACGGTGATTTATCCTCTAGGCTAGTAAGACAATTCACTACCTAATGCTTGCAAAGATAGAAATGCCACTGATTATATTTGGTGCCATAATTATGTATCAAAATATGTTAAAGTATTTTTAGTATTTTATTTAAGGGTACTTTTTTATAAATCCCTTTTCACTTACTTATATTCCATTTAGTTCACATTATTTTTTTATATTCCATTAAGTCTTATGAATGACATAACTACCAAAATACCCCTAATAATATTCACATTTACAGTGTGAATGTTCCGTGATGTGAATGTTCACACTATCAATATGAATGTTCGCATCGTCAATGTGAATATTTACACCATCAATGTGAATATTCACATTGTAAAATATGAATGTTCACATCACTAAATTACTAACCGTTCAAATAATATTTGTAAGGGTATAAATGTCCAGAAAATAGTTTAAATATGAGAATTAAGATTTGGTAGATCAAATGTTCAAATAACACAAGACTTATTGAAATACAAAATATCTTATGGACTAATTGAGATACAAACACTTGAAAAAATATTTTCTAATAAATCCCCATTTTACTTAACTTTAAATAATTAAAATCACTAAATGATGATAATTCCAAAAATATAATCTTATTCCAACGTGTTCTAAAACATGATATTTAAATAGATTTGTTTCCTTATTTAAAAGTTGTAAAAGAAGTTTTAAAAATAGAAAAAAAAATAACTTCAATTGATATACTAAATTATATTCAGAGACTACATTAATTTCCAAATATTTATATTATTTATATAATTATTGACTTTTTGGCTTTCGAAGGTTATTACAGTAATTTTGAGTGTGCCAGCAAGGATCAATCAGTCCTTACAGAAATTTAATTGCCAACCAATTATCAGACGATTGTGTTTTAGTTCTTTCAGCCTTAATGAAGAGGACTTTTATTAGTGGCTTTGCTTAGGAGGAATAAACTGACAATGATTAAATGAAGAACAATTGCAGTATTTCATTAAGTAAAACGAAAGACTTACAATGATCCAATTCAGCCTTGTAGAGGTTTACAGCAACAATCTACTTGAAACTACTCCTATGAACGAAGTGCAGTGCAGGAATTTGAAGTACAGAAATGTAAAAAACAAGAAATGTAAAAAGTGGAAAAGAAATAAAGTAGATAAAACTGATTTTTTGGATCTGAGTCCGGGGGTTTTTCTGGGGCCTTTTCTATTATTTATACTTCTCAAGGATAACCATCGAACTGCACTCTTAATCGTCGAAACCCTCCTCCATGATCGCTGATCATGCTGCTTTATAGTTAGCTCTACTATGCCAATACCTGCAGTTAGACTTTCCTCCTGATTTTGAATTTAAATGTGAGTAACCGTTGAAGCCATGTCATCTTAAATTCCTTTGCCAATCCAGTGTTATGCAGATCCATTATAACCAATGATGACTGCCACATGTATGATTATAATTGAAGACTTGACTAGTCTTCCCGCATTACCCTTATTTTGCCACGCGTCGAATTGTGACTGGCCCGTACAAAATATATAGCCAACAATAATATTATTGACAATACTGATAGCATTTATATTAAAAAAAAAATCAAAAATTAAAATTGATAAAATCATACATGAGATCAACTACAACTCACACACACAAAAACAAAAAAACAAAAAATTGTATTAGCTATAATACTTACTCCAAAAAAAAAAAAAAAAATTACACTAAATGTTGTAAAGATATAATTACACTTGAATGAAACCTTAATGTCCAATTACACTAAATAATTACAAAAATTACTTAAAAAGGAGAAAACAAGTTTTATATCAAAATATTAAGATGTATAAAATATATTTTTAAAAAAAGTTTCATTTAAATTTTGAGACCTAAAATTTATTATAAAAAAAAAAGTTAAGTTATCTATGCCTCTCATAGAAGAGGATACACAAGTGATCAACTTAAATAATCTAATTAATTTATATTTTTTCATACAATCTTTTCATTTCAATATTTGACCTGTGCTTTGCACAACTTTTTTTTTTTTTTACTAATATATATATATATATATGCCCTAGCCTCTCTTTCATTTTATAGACTTCCTCTCTCCCTTGTTTCTTGTGGCGGTCTCTCCATTTTTAGTTTTTCTCTAGGTTTGATTTTTATTTCATGTTCATCACTATGCTAGCCACTACCACTCATTCTGTCTCCATCCGACCTGACACTAAGGACTCTTGCAAATCTAGGCTCAAATTTAATTCATAACTGATATCTAAAACGTTTCTAAATGTAATTTTATATGTTAAGCGACTACTTCATGTCTAAAATAATTTATTTTGTAACTTAGAGGTTAGGGATTACGACACCACAATTATTGGTGCGTCAATGAACGGATCATGAAGGTGTTTGGTAGTAATTGTTTTTTGTGTTGTTGTTCTTTTTGTTTTTTGTGTTGTAATAATTTCTTTTGTGTAGAGGTTTTCCTCCCTTTGTGGAGGTTTGTTTTTTTCACTGTGTGGAGGTTAGGCATGGCAAAATTATCCAACTTGATTATATTTGTTCCAACTCAATAAATAAAGTTTGGAAGAGCATTGAAAAGGTAGGGTAAGAGGTAGGTAAGTCAAAATTGTCAACATTAAGGTAAAAGATGAAATTGTATCGTGAAAATAGTTGAGTTTAAAGTCAAGAATTCTCGCTCGAAATTCGAAAAAATCCAACCCATTGTCATCCTTAGTGGAAGTTGTTATCTTCCTTACATGAAGACTCTATTTTATTTATTTTGGGATTTGTTTTGTTTTGTATTCTAATGTATTTTATTAGATGACTATTGAATGATTTGAGAAAAAATGGTTAATAACTCATAGGGCTTGTTATGAAGACCTTTGCACTATTGAGTCTCACAATCAAAAAGTCCTTTTGCAGACTCATTCTTTCTTCTCTTTCTATTTTTCATTTTTTTCACAGAGAACAACTATCGACCATCATCAACAACCACCAACCAACGGCTACTCCTCTATTTCACTGGCTTTGCTCTCACCACCTTTATTGTCGATGAACCCCTCTCTATGTCTACTTACACTCCCCTATCTTTCTCTACTATCATTGCCGACTAGAACTCCATCATCATCGTTTTTTGTCAGATTTATCTAACTAGATTTACATCACATCCAGCCAAATCTAATAAAAAAATGGTCATCGGAGTACAATCATCTCTCTATGTCTGTCTCCCTCCTTTGATTTCTCATTTTTTCTTTATTTTTTTCTTCTTTTTCTCTACTACACACTTCTTCTTTTTTTGTTTTAATGGAAAAAAATTTCAAATCTCGAACAAATATTTTTTCAATTTTAGTTACAGGCCGTGAAAATTGGATTTTTTTAGCATTTTTGAAGATACATTTATACTTTTCTCTGTGACTCTAACCTTTTTTTTCCCCTTTATTAAAACAACAAAATTTTTTTAGCAAATATTAACAAATTGAAAAGCTACAAACCCTTAGAAATTACTGATCTGAGATCTCCACTATCGTTGTGATGTGAAATTGCGATTTGATAAATTGCAAACGAGCAAATTGATAATTTTTGTTATTTTAAAACTACAAATTTATACAGTTTGATGAGCAATAAATTGAAACTCTAAATTTTTACAATTTTGTAAACTAAAAATTATGTGCTTTATATGATAAGATTTGTGTGTGTATGTGTGTGTTTTGTGGTGTTGGAGAAGATGTGGTTAAATTTTGCTATGTTTTGTTCTAATTTCTCACTTTATTTTTTTTTGGGGGGGGGGGACGATGTTCTGGACATTCTGGTGAGTCTCTAGTGATGTTCTTGACGTCTGACAACGTTTTGGACATTTCGGCGTCTTCTAGTGACATTCAGAATATTCCGGCGAGCCTTTAGTGACTGTTTGACGGAAGTTCGATGGAGGTCCGGTGATGTAGCGTCCTTAAATTTAAAAAAATAAAATAAAATATAAGATTTTTTAGTAATAATTAATACATGTGACTAATTAATGTAAGTATTTTAGGCACTATTTGGTATAATTAAATAAGTGCACTTAGTTGGATCACATTATCACTTTATTTTTTTGTACATCTTTTCGTAAAAAGTAAAAAAATATATTTATATGAATCATTCCAAACAACTCTTTATTTTAAAATTAGATAGATTTTAAACTGTGCCCTTCAAAAATTCAAAAAAAGAAAAAAAAAAAAAAAAAAAAGGGACTAAATTAGTCCTTTTTTGTGTGTATTACAGTCAAAATGGAAAATGCACTTTTTTAAGATCATGGACATCAAGCAGGCTGGCCTATCACCAGTAATCCTTGTGCCAAACCTAATTAAACCTAATTCAACAACCAATAAAATTTTAGAAATTGATTCACTATCTTTCTTTAAGCTTCGTAGCTAAGGCCCAATTGAAAATTGATTGGATTTCAAAGCTTTAGCCCAAACTAAATGTCATTTTCAGTTTATTTTGTTTAAGGCCAAGTTTGGGAATTTCTCAAAAAGTTAAAAAGTCAAAAAGTTACTCAAAAAGTTAAAAAGTTAACACTATTCACCAAAAGTCAACAATTACAACTGCACAACTCTCAATTCGAATTTTTCCCTACAAATCAATTTTTACAATTTTTTATTACACATTTTTCCATAAAAAGTCAAAAAGTTAACCCAAACATCCATATTTTCAACCTCAATTTTTTAGTTCAAAAAGACAAAAAGTACACTTATTTAGGACACCCCAAACAACCCTTAAATCTATCCCTCCATTATCAATAATTTTTTATTTTATTTTGTATTGAAAATAAAATATTATGATTTTCGATTTAATTCTGCAATCTAATCCATGAGTCTTAAAAAAATTTCACTAATAATAAAAAAAAATACAGATTAAAAACTCAAAACTGAATATCTTTCCCAAACACTAAACTTTATTTACAAAATGATTCACCCCACTTTTGTATAAGATTTTTCATTGGTCGCAAATTATTAAATTTGATCACAAATATATATTTTAAATATATGGAAGACTTTCGTTTCAAGTGCCCAAATTGTCAAAACCAACCTTACTCGAATATGGGAAAAATTCAAATCAGTGCATATTTATACAAAAAAATTACAAATAAATGATAAAATTTATATATATTAATAATTAAAATTATAAAATTTTTCATGAAGTAGTAATAATTTTATGATAGTACCACTGCTAATTTTCCAAACTACTATTAGGGGAAAACACCTAGACTAGACACACAAACAAGGCACATGGTTAGGTAGAGTTGGATGGAATTGTACACAAATGCTTATTTTTTAAATTAGATTAAAAGTTAATTTTTTTTGGTTTTTTTTAAAAAAATATATAAAAAAATAAAGAAATAAATGACTTAACAAAGCTAAAAAATAAAAAACCTTACTTTTAACCCAATTGCCAAAATAAGCCAAAGTGATATACTGACAGACTTCATTTCTTTACTTTGAATTACAAACTCTACGTGGTTGCCAATATAATGAAGTCATTTAAAATAAATTATTAAGCTTCTTAACTTCTAGATTTAAAAATATAAAAATTCAACTTTAAAAGTATTTAGTTTGGATTTTTAGGATTTATTTTTTAAAAAATTAAAATTGTTTGTTTTTCGTATTTTTTTTTTGTTTTCACTTAATTTTTTTAATATTCTAAGCAATTTTTAAAATTTTTAAATGCACCTAACATAAAAACACTTAAAAAATATAATATTTGTCAAAAAAATCTTTAGAAAATTTACTAAATACCAAAAATAAAAATAAAAAATAAGAATTCAGTACATTTTTTGTATTCTTAGGTATTTTGATTTTTTTAAATATTTTATTTTTTACAAAAATTACTCAAAATTTTAAAAATACTCACTAAAAACAAAAAAATATAAAAATAAAAAATTCAATTTTTACAAAATTGAATAAAAAAATTAAAATTAAACATACTGATTTTCTTTTAAACATTTAAAATCAATTAAAGAAACTAAATTTATTGATATTTAATTTAACGTAGCAGTGGTATATATGATGAATAATGTTTGGTAGCTCGAGGATTTTCCCTCCCGAATCCCCCCAATGCCCAAAACAACGTCGTTTTGGGCATTAGGTTTTTTTTTTTTTTTTTTTCCTTCTTCCATTTTCGATTTGAAACCGATCTGAGAAGAAGAGGGGAAGAGGGAGAGGGAGAGAGAGAGAGAGAGAGAGAGAAGAAGAGGGGAAGAGGAGCAACTGGTGGTCGTCGCAGCTTCCTGCCATCGTCGCAGCTCCGGCCCGCCGTCGTCGCCTCGCCGCCAGCTCGTCGCAACAGCAGCTCCAGCTCTAGCTCTGGCCGCCGTCTCCGCCTCCGACCCCGCCTCCTCCTCCCCTATTATTAGGGCCCCCTCCAGTCCTCCTCCTCCTCCTCCTTCTTCCTCCGCCTCTCCTCTCCTCTCCTTCTTCCTCCTGATTTCTGCTTCTGAAAAAAAAAAAAAAAAAATACAAAAACGGCAACGTTTTTTATTAGGGAGATTCGAGCTACGTAGCTTTCAAGCTACGTAGCATGACTGATATATGATTTGATTCATTTCAAATTAAATTCATAATTATAAATTATAGAATAAATCATAAAGTGCAATTCACTTATTTCAAAAATTGAATCATGAATTCAAGAAAGGGAAAACTACATTCCAGTGGTGACACAGATTTTTTTTTTTTTTTCCACAAATCTTGCAGTCTTTCACTTACATCTCATTATAAAATAATTTATAACCCACATATCTTTATATTTTTTTTTATACTGTGTTGAAACTGTACAAGCCAGTAGTGGGTTCATGAATATACAACTACAGAAAGAGAGTATAAGGAAATGAACTGGCTTGGTCAATGCCTAACATTTTCAAACCATGACTATTTCTTCTGCTACTCTCACAGCAAACAACAATACCAACAACAACAACCTCTCTCTGTTCACATCATCATCAAAACCCATCAACTAATTCCTCTCTGGTTAGTATGATTATGGTGTTATGTTCATAGATAGCTTTAAAAACCCATTGTATATGTAATATGCTTTTGGTTTGACAGTTCTTTCTGTTGCTAATAACTGTTTAAATTGAAGCTTTCATGTTTATGTAAAGGTTAATAAATACAGTTACTAAAAAAAGTGCCATTTTTCATTGCTTCTACTATGTATTTGGTCCTATATGCTCCTCTTTTGGCATACATGACATTTAAGCAAGATTCATGTATTTAGTTGGGGGATTTTAAGGAGAGATTTGGAAAGAGAAAGAGAGAAGGAAAAAATAAGTGAAATATACGTTTACTTTATTCACATTTTACCTGTCTTTTTCATTTCCTTTTCTAAATCCCTTTTCAAATCCCTCAATCAACACTAAGGAAAGTATTGTTATGCCTAAGGCACAACAGTCCCTTTGTGGGAGATTGTCTTGAGTGTTTTTCGATGATTTGAACTGTTCATATTATATGGTTCGTCCTGACTAAATTAATCGGATATTCATAACCCCATGATTAGGGTCTAATTATTTTTAAAATTTATAAAAGTTATGTTAACTGTTAAATTTTATAAAAACAAATGTGCTTTGGGTATAGGGCTATAGATATTCAATCAATTTCATTTTTTGTATGGATAATCTATTTGACGAACCTTACAATATAAATGGTTCAGATCATCGAAAAACACTCGAGACAACCTCCCTCAAAGGGCGCAACAGTTACTGATGTGCCTAAGGCACAACAGTACCCCTATTATTCATGTAGAAAATCAAGTTAATTAGATATTCATAACCCATGATTAGGTTCAAATTATTTTTAAAAATTTATAAAAATTATGTTAGCCGTTAATTTTTATAAAAACAAATATTCTTTGGGTATAGGGTTACAAATATTCAATTAATTTAATTTTTCATATGAATAATCTACTTGACGAACTCTACGATATGAACAGTTCAAATTATCGAAAAACATTTGAGACAATCTCCCACGAAGGGCGCAACAGTAACTGCTGTGCCGTGTTTAAAAATGCAATAGATCACTGTTAAAAAATTGTGCTGTGTTTGTGTCTTTGATTTGTGGACCCTTTTTTTTTCTTCTGCAAATTCAAGATCAAAACACATAATTGACCTACCTAGATTTCTCATATCTCTAGTTCTATATCAATTTGGCAAAATAATATTCATTTGGAAAATTGGGTGCAGGATAATTTTGTACTCCAAATAGTGGTTGCCCCCTTTCCCTTTGCTCTGTGTTCTAGTTGAAAATTTCTTCGCCGTCCTTTTTCCTTTTTTTATTTATAATTTTTACTTTTAATACCCATTGACTGGGTGTATATAAGGTGTTTGGAAAGTGGGTTTTTATGTGGTTTTTTTAGATATAGGATATTAGAAGAAAAAATTTTTTGTGTTTGGGAAGATAGTTGGGTTTTTTTGTAGTTGGATGTGACGTTTGTGAGGGAAAAAGTGAAATGATTATGGGGTTGAATGTGATATTTTGTTTGGATGTGTTTTTTTTGGTTTTGCAAAATTTTTGTCTTTTAGTGAAAAAAATGAGAAAAAACCCAACTAAAATTCTTCCCAAACACCACCTAATATAAATTACCAAACTTCTCAACTTCTAGATTTAAAAATATAAAAATACAAATAAAAATTCAACTTTGAAAATATTCAGCTTGTTTGGTTTGAATTTTCAGAATTCATTTTTAAAAGATTGAAACTCTGTTTGGTAGAGCTTTGTAAATTTAATTTCATCCATTGGTTTGAGTGTGCTGTTTGGTGAGAGCTTTCAAAAATTAATTCCACACCCATTATTGAAAATATGTCTACCCAGTCATCCTTCCGGACGTCTGGCAGGCCGGTTGACCGGAACAGTGTTCTTTTTTTTTTGGCACCTATTATTTTTATATTTTAAATAAAAAATATTTTCAGAATTTTTTTTAAAAATTTTATGAGCTTTGAATAGAATTTTGGATTGTGTGTTTGGTTATGAGTTGTAATTTTTTGAATCAAATATCATATGTCACATCAAAAATTTCAAACTCAATTCAAAACCCTTTTCAAAACTCATAGGCAAACAAATTTTTCACACTCAAATTATAATTCCAGAACTCATAAACTCAAAATATAATTCTATTATCAAATCATAATTTTAAAACTCTACCAAACGCTACTTGAAATTTTTGTTTTTCATATTTTTTGGTTTTCATTTAATTTTTTAATATTCTACGCATTTTTTTTAAAAAATTTAGATATACCTAATATAAATACACTTAAAAAGTATAATATTTGTGAAAAAAATCTTTAAAAATTCACTAAATACCAAAAAAAAAAAAAAATCAATATATTTTTTGTATTCTTATGTATTTATTGATTTTTTAAAACATTTTTTAAAATATTTTATATTTTAGATATATCCAAGTAAAGTGTATATAAAAAACTAAACATTTGAGATCAATTAAGGAAACTAAATTTATCGATATTTAGGGGGTGGTCTGGGATGATCTAAATAAGTGTACTTTTTGACTTTTTATGAAATATGGATTGGGTTTGAAATAATGTAGTAGAGAGATGATGTGACTTAAATAAGATGATGTAACTTAAATAGGATAGTAACTTTTTGACTTTTTTAAAGCACTCCAAATAAGACCTTAATTTAACGTAGCGGTGGTATAAATGATTTGATTGGTTTCAAATTAAATTCATAGATTACACCGAAAGAAACGGCACAACTGTTCCAAAAGAAAAAAAGAAAAAAAAAGAAACTGTACAAGCCAGTCTAATCAGATCATTTTTATGTTTTTTTTTTTTTTTTTTTCTTCAGTCCTGACGCAAATCTTAATGTAATATTTAAACATATAAAATTGCATTAGCGAATGACTTTGAAGTCCACGAGCGGAACATTTATAAGTATTATTCTTTTTGCTCAATAATTGTAGTGGATTCATGAATATACACGACTACAGAAAGAGAGTATAAGGAAATGAACTGGCTTTGTCAATACCCAACATTTTCAAACCATGACTATTTCTGCTACTCTCACAGCAAACAACAATAACAACAACAACAACAACAACAACAATCTCTCTCTGTTCACATCATCATCAAAACCCATCAACTAATTCATCTCTGGTTAGTATGATTATGGTGTTATGTTCAGAGATAGCTTTAAAAACCCATTGTATGTAATATGCTTTTGGTTTGACAGTTCTTTCTGTTGCTAATAACTGTTTAAACTGAAGCTTTCTTGCTTATGTAAAGGTTAATAAATACAGTTATTGGCATTGGTATTAGATTTAGCAGACACCTGAAAAGTTAAAAATGTGCCATTTTTCATTTCTTCTACTATGTATTTGGGTCCTACATGCTCCTCTTTTGGCATACATAACATTTAAGCAAGATTCACTTAAGCTGCAATAGATCACTGTTAAAAATTGTGCTGTGTTTGTGTCTTTGATTTGTGGACCCTTTTTCTCTCTTCTGCAAATTCAAGATCAAAACACATAGTTGACCTACCTAGATATCTCATATCTCTAGTTCTATATCAATTTGGCAGAAGAATATTCATTTGGAAAATTGGGTGCAGGATAACTTGTACTCCTATAGTGTTTGCCCCCTTTCCCTTTGCTATATGCGTTTTAGTTGAAATTAATATGAAAAAATTTCTTCACCGTCCTTTTTCCTTTTTTTCTTAATAATTTTTACTTATAATACCCGTTGACCGGGTGTTTACAGATTGGCTTTGATTACATTTACATATTTCATGGGGGTGATCACAATTTTGAGTTTCGGTTTTGTTAGAGAATTTTACAGTCATTGTATCTTAACTTTCTTGCCCCTTGAATGTAATTTGATGCGTGAAACATCTTGTATCCATTTAGAATGCTAGTGTTGCCTAGAAAGACAGATAGTTTTTGTATTTTTCTCTTGAAAGTGCTACTAATGTGCTGAATGGTACTTGTGTGCCTATGAGCTTCCTAAACCTCCCAAAGGTGTTCTGGTGCTCCTTTTGAAATCTCTCACTTTTCTTTTTATTGTTTCTCCAGTTGAGAGGCTCTAGATCTGTGCACAATGCATGCTAGAAAACATTTAGAGTCTGTTTGGAAAACTAGGAGAGAGGAAAAGAAAGAAGAGTAGTATCCTTCCTTTTTGTTTTGATAGTTTTTGAGACAAAAGAAAAGAAAGGAGTGGGGCAAAAGCAAAAAAAAAAAAAAATAATCAGTGTGTTTGGTTTGAGTTTTTTAGATTAAGTTTTTTGAAAATTGAGTTTTTTGATTTTCGTGTTTTTTTGTTTTTAGTGAATATTTTTAAAATTTTAAATATTTTTTTAAAACTTTTTTAGATACACCTTACTTAGATGTATTTAAAAAGTAAAAAATTTATGAAAAAATATTTTAAAAAATTAAAAAATACATAAAAATACAAAAAAATGTACTGAATTCTTGTATTTTTTATTTTTTATTTTTGGTATTTAGTGAATTTTTAAAAGATTTTTTTCACAAATTTTTTACTTTTTAAGTATATTTATGTTAGCTATGTCTAAAAAGTAAAAAAAATTATTTAAAATATTTAAAAAGTTTAGTAAAAACAAAAAAACACAAAAAATAAGAAAGTAGAATTTTCTGAAAAATATTTTTTGAAAAACTTAACCAAGCAAGCTGAATAAATTTGTGTTTTGTGAATGAGAGGGCAAAACAGGCACTTACTAACCCTCATTTCTTTTCTCCCCAATCTCTCCAAATTCAAAAAGTGGCTCTTAAGTGATTTTGGTTTCTCTTCATTTTCCTCCTGGTAACCTATCCAAACAAGTGATTGGGCAGCAATATGAGAGAGTTGCTTTTATTTTCCTTTATCTCCAAAAAAAAAAAAAAAACTCATGGTGAGCCATAATTCAGCTGAATTTTAAGAAGTTTGTTACACTATAGAACAGGTTGCTTGAATAGAATTAATTGATCTCTCTTTACAAAATGGGTAATTGCTTTATGATTGACAAACCCTTCATCTTTCCATGATTTGCTTCGTTATGTATTCCCCTAGTTAGCTACTTTAGTATTCTTTGGATTGCTGTAGTCAACTCTGGAAAATATTATTAATGTCATGAAATGTATGAATGTGGTCGTTCTTGCTGGTAATTGCAATTCCAACTGAATATTTAATTATTAGGATAACAGTTCACAAATTTGAGGCCCGTTTTCAAAGATTGTAATGCATTTTCTTCATCTCTTATTACAGGAGCATGCACTTGAAGCGCACTGTTGGCTTATACTTCCCAGATTCACAAATCTTCAATTGAATTATGCGTTCCTTCATGGGCTGCTTTCACTTGAAGAAAGCTGTACATAAACCGGGGTCTGGAGATCATGCCATTCTTGCTTCTGAAACAACTTGTGAGTAAAGAAGCTCTAGTTTGCTAAACCTCTTCTTAGTAGATAACTTAAATTGACCCAAAAGACATCTAAAACTAAGGCACTTTAGTTTATTTGGCAGTTACTGTAAATGAAGTAGAGGCTTTGCATGATCTATACAAGAAACTAAGCAGCTCTATAATTGACGATGGTCTTATTCACAAGGTATCTTTAGTGCAGTTCTTGATATGAAGTTTGTGATTTATGTTTTTATATCACCTAGTTCAAGTTCCAGATTCTGGATATTGTGATTTGTTTTTCTACCAAGTTAGTTAGGATTTTTGGCTCTTTAATTGATCACTGATAAGTTCTATGCACCAAGTGCTTAATTATTTCTATCTTTTTGAAATTTCGTGAACAGGAAGAGTTCCAACTTGCACTCTTCGACAACGGTAGCAAGCAAAGTCTCTTGGCAGACAGAGTCCGTATATACATCCCGGCTTCTTTAATCATTTTAATATTTTTTTTTTCCTAAGTATCTTATCTTATGGTATTTCTCATTAAGAGGAGGGCTGACCCAAGACATAGGCAGGCAAGGCCTCCATCTAGGACCCCCCAACTTTTTGTTGAAATTTAGGGCTGAGAAAACCTCAAATAAAAAAGGGCCCAATCCAAAGCAATGGTCCCAAATGAATATTGTTGGCTATACCAGTCACAGTTTCTTTTGGGGACAAAAGTTTTTCAAAGTTGAAGTTGGTAAAATCTTATATTCAGTCAACCATGTCACAAGAAACATTAAATAGATTAGCAATGTTAACACCCCCCCCCCCCCCCCCCCCCCTCCTTTTTTGTGAATATATATAGGAGAATCTATGCAAAATCATTAGCTTAATGTAATTGTCAACCCTTTGGAGATTAGCAGCAGCAACAAATAAATATGCTTCATGATGTTTTTATGCTTTAAAGCATTTTGCAAAGTGTCTTCATGTCTTAACGTTGTCTTCAACTTGGTAGTTTAATGGAATAATGCTATATATAACTTTTAGCTCATTTGGCCACATACGAATGATAAAAAACAAAACTCTTGAAGTTCACCATTATGTTATGGATCCTCACCATTACGAGTATTTGGCAAGCTAAAGTCATTCACAATTTTTATTCAATTTGTTGCAGTTATTCGATTTGTTTGACCTTAAGCAAAATGGGGTTATTGAATTTGGAGAATTTGTTAGATCATTAAGCATCTTCCACCCAAATGCTCCTGAAGCAGAAAAAGTGGCATGTAAGACAGCCATGACAGAGTCTCTTATTTCAGCTTTTTTCTTTTTTCTTTGTAATTATTTTTTCTTTCTAATTTTATTTCATATAATGATGATATGTCTTCTTCTTGTTCCCATATGTACTACTATATCATCTCTAGAAGATTTTCCCCCCAAATGCGCCACCACTAACTTTGGGAGGAATTTTATTGCAGTTGTATTCAGATTGTATGATCTAAGGTGCACTGGCTACATAGAGCGTGATGAGGTGAATGTCTTGAAAACATTTATCGCAATTTATCTCTTATAATTCTCAGAAACTGCCTTCTTTTTGGGTAGCTAAATTATCTTTGCCTATTTCCGGTAAAAATTCCCTTTTTTATGTGCTATTTCCCCTTTCTCAATACATAATTTTTCAATGATATGCAAACACTCAAGCTGTGTCCACCCATGTTGGACATTTAAATTTCCTAGGTTGTTAACATCTTGCACAACCCTCTTTAAGTTTCCCTTTTACAGGAAATCAGTAATATGATATGTTTAGGAAAATGCACTTTGTTTATTCCTATATAATGGTTATTGGAAAAAAGATTAGAGTAATAAGCGGATTGGATTTAATAACCTTGAAGTTGAAGGAGTTGGTATTGGCTCTTCTGAACGAATTGGATTTGACACTTTCTAATGATGCGGTTGAAGCAATTGTTGATAAGGTGAATGAATAATCACACAGTCTCTGAGTTGTTGATTTAACCTTCTAGCTAGCTATATTAAAACTTTGTGACCATCTTCTTGCAGACAATCATGGAAGCAGATTTGAAAGGAGATGGGAGGATTGATCCAGAAGAGTGGAAGGAATTGGTAGCAAGGCATCCATCTATAATAAAAAACATGACTGTTCCATATTTGACGTGAGTTATATATAATTCTATAAAAATCATGATTAAACATTTTTTCAACAGCCCAAAAAAAGTTCTATCATAGTCCTTAGGAAGAAATAATAATATATATAACTGTCAATTTTTCCTACATGTACTCTTCATGTAACTCTATGTTAAAGAAATTATGAATTTTAACATCCAATTTGAACAGAATGATGAACTTAAAGTCTAGGATTATTAACATTTGTTTAAATTGAAATAATAAGAACTAAAGTGAAACTTGGGTAGCAAACTATTAGGGTAAAAAAGTGTAATCGACCAAAAAAGTATATTGAACTGGTAACTGCACTCTTTTAATTTCTACTGTGCTCGGTTTACTTCTCATTTAACTGCGACAAATTGTTTAGTGTGTGGTAGTTATTGTGAGATTTTTGACTGTGTGGTTGCCATATTTCAGGGAAATAACACTGGCATTTCCAAGCTTTGTGCTGAACACTGGAGTCCAAGAGTCAGAACTAGCTTCCTGGAAATGAAACTACTTCTGCATACAAAGATACAAGTTAAGTTACTAACTCTGGTTTTGAGAAGCACTGAACACATCAAGGAATTTCCACATGGAGATTTCTGTATAATGTTTTCACTTTAAGAAAGTGGCACAATAAAAGACTGTCAAGAGCCAAAGGTTCACTTACATATGGTTTTTTGATATAGTTTTCTGTGTCTGTTTCATTGTTGCCAATGTATGAACAAAGACTAATTCTATGTTACACACCTTTAATTTTAAGTCTTGTGGTCTAAGATTATGAATTATGACAGCTTTGCTGGAATTGTCCATAAATTCAGTGGTTTTTTTGTTTTGTTTTTTGGTTTTCCCAGTTTGGTTGATTAATTTGTTAGAATTATTTGGGGGTAAAATATTAATAATATCAAAACAAATAATTTATATGATGTGAGAGATGATAATTGAGGAAATGATGTGCCGCTGCTGTGATCTTTACCATTTTTGAGTGAGAAAAGAAAAGGGTAAAATTTTATCTTGTGTTATTTTTGTACATAATATATATATAGTGAATATGATCTAACGATTGAAATTATTTTAACTGCTAATAATTTATATATATATTTAATATTTTTATATATTTATACATACAATTCGGTATTCAAGTTGGTTGAATTGTTTGGAATTTTTGTCCAAACCCACACTTAATTCAAAAACATGTTGCACAAGTTTTAAAAAAATTTGGGTTTGGCTCGTGTTACTCAGATTAAATCCGGCAAAGTTGCACCCCTACTGGTTAGGAATAATAAATATTTTTGTTAATGGTGGTGAAATAAAAATTGATTTTATGCTAAACATATCATTTAGAAGTGTAAAAATAAGATTTCTTATGTTGTCATTCAGTTGATGATATTCTAGTTTGTGTCTCAAGAATCCTCTATTTCAAATTGATAAATCTAAATATCTTCGAGATATTGATTCATGATTATATTTCAATTTAAAATAATAAATAACAATTCCAATCAAACGATCAAGAAAAATCGGCACAATAATTTAACGTGAAAAGAATCACAATTGGAGCACCTCCAATTGTGATAAAAAACCATAGGTCAAAACCACAAAACAATCTACTTAGAAGACAAAAAAGAATTACACAAAAGTACTCTCAATTACTTAGCGAATCCATGCTTGAATTGAACCAAACCCGATGTGCCCCTTCTATCACCGTCTTCACCTCGGAATTGTCTTGCCCAACATTGAATCCACAACGTTGATGTCGATTCCACGATGATGAGCCACTCTGAAATTCACCAAAACTTTAGGCCCAAACTTCTCGAAATCTACTGAAGAACACCTCTCTCTTTTGTGAATGAAATAATAAGAACAACTCTTAATGTTAGATAATCTCTAGTTTGTTGATCAATTGATCACCTTCTATAAAAGAAACTCATATAAAACAGCTTCCAATAAAAAACATGTTTTCTTTCCCTCTAAGATTCTGGATGGCTTCAACCCTAAAAATAGTGAACGATGCACGTTATAGAAAACAGAGCCGCGAAGACCGCTCGAGTGGTGTAACTAAAGGCGGTGCGAAACATATAGGCCAATTGCTCGAGCTCAACTTTCACCGCTCGAGCGGTAAAACTTTCTTCCTAGAAGTTTAAGCGCTCTGCAAAAGTACTGGATGATCATTTTCTCCGCTTGAGCGCACAAATGACTGCTTGAACGGTTAAACAACTTCGATTGCATTTTTGCTTTTTGCTTCAAGGGCGCTGCCCCTCGACCTCACCATGGCACTGCACCGGACCCACCATGGGGCGTTGCCCCTTGGACCCCTCGCAAGTTGACCAAGCACCTCGATCTCTATGCATAGTCAACGAAGTGGCTAACATGAAAGCCTCAAGATTAAAAACTCTTTTACATAGGCACAATTCGAGTTAGATTCGTATACTACAACTAGTCTGTCTTGAATAACGAATTTTTTTGTCTCCAAAGAACTAATTTCGTCACTATAGATATTTGTGAAGAAATATTTTCCTCACCAATTTCGTCATTGAATATTTGTCAGTAAAAACCACGGTGACAAAAAATAATTGTCACCAATAAGATTACTTCAATGATGAATTTTTTTATCACTAATAAAACAACATTTTGTCGCTAAAAATCCTCATTTTCGTCACTAAATAGTTATTTAATACGATATTTATAACTTTAGTTGACGAATAAATTTGTCACATATGTTGATCATTGATGAGGAAATAATTTTGTCACAGTAAGATGTAAAGTTGACGAAAATTTTCATCTCCATCATCTCTAAAAGTCATATGGGTGATGAAATATATTTCGTAACAAAAATTTATATACATGACGAAATTTTTGATCACCAAACAACAAAATCAATAAAAACTTTCATATATAAGCTGCAATAAATTTTGTCACAAAAAATATTTATTAGTGACGAATAATCACTTTGTCATAATAGCAAGTACAGATGACGAAAAAATTCTTCACTGAACTACTTGTTTCATATTTTATATTTCAATTTTATATTATTAGTTTACAAATATTCCTGCTTATATCCTAATAGCCTTCTAAATGTACTAAGAAGTCCACTAGCTATTATACACCACTCCACACAAAAAAATTCGCCAAATAATTTATATTATAAATCAAAATATATCCATCAAATAAATTTAATAATAATCTATTAAGTATAATAAAAAAAAGCCATCATAACAAATCCCAAAATGAACAAATGTAGACTCTACAAAAAAAAAAAATTCAATGCTTAATCTTGATTTGCAAATATGCTTTCAAACATCATCAAAAACCAATCTACAAATAAAATAAACAAGGAAAACATTAAAATATATTATCAATTACGTATAAACTCATACAAATAATTTTATTTTATAAACCAATTTAGTAGAAATCCATATAACAATCCAAAACTTCAAAGAGTTGAGGTGATCCTTGATAATAAGCAACACAAATAACAGAAAATTCCAAAAGACTGCAGGAATACCACGTATCACTAGCACTAATGCCAACAATAACCAGAGAGAATCACATGACATGTTTGACACAAACTAATCAGCCTATGGTGTTCACAAGAGGTACCATTTTCATTTAAATCTTAATATTCTCTTGTTTTATTTTGAACATTAAAGAGGTAAAAAGGTCAAAACACACACAAGCAAGCAAATATAAAAACAAAAACAAATACACATGAATAAATAATGAAATAAAAACACAATTAGGCCTCCAAACAGTTTGTATACTCATTGTTCACCTTGCATACTTAATGCAATGTAACCCAGCTATATGGAACCTCAAAGGCAAATAATAGCTCTAGAAATCACCTACATGTGTTGTTAAAATATATATTAAAAAAAAAGGGTACTATCCAACACTTTATTGTTGACCTTGAATTGTGTTTTCTAAAGAATTAAACAACAATCAAGTTCGGTTTTCTTCAGTCAAAGTTTGCAAGTCAACGGTTAACATTTAGCATATGTTGTGATCTGATGTTCCCCATCACAACAAAACAATGTGCAATAAGTATATGCATTTAATAATCCAATGAGAGTTGGTCAGTTGAGTCACTAACACATGATATTTTGTTTTATATATATATATAATAAATAAAAAAACAGAGAAGGGTGGAAAAAATGCTAAGTGATTTCTATTAATATGAAATAGGAGCAGACCACAATAGGTATGCTAAGTGAATTCTATTAATATAATCCATCTTCCACATACACAAAAATGCAATGTTCAATGTGGCAATACTGCAATTTTGATTCTAAAAATCTTGGATCAGATGATGTTATAGGTTCACACATTAGCTTGTCATTGTTGATTCCAATTGGATCTACAGCATTTGACATGACTACAACCATAAATGGATATAAGAGGTTGGTAACTTTCTTAAACTGCTGTGCTTTAACCAATATATACTAACCAACATGAGAAAAATGAAAAGATAAAACAAGATAGATTTACCAAAAAGGCGATCTACGAGCTCATGGGATGCCTCCTCTAAATTGTCCATTGAAACTTTGTTTCTTTAAGAAACTCCATGATGCTTGATGTCATCTCCAAATGCTCCTCACTCGACTCATTCATCTTCGCTATCCATTTCTCGAGGTCACATTCAAGCGGTGGGTGGCTTTTAGCATACTCCTCTCCCTTAGCACTCTTAAGATTCAGGTATTTTTTTTCGTAGTCTATAGGTGTGGGTGCTCAAGCTCTGTCCACATTTTGTTGCCACCGCTTTGTTAACATCCGTTGATTCATCTTGCATGTCAAATATTGATCCTTACAACACCAAACTAAAAAAACTAGAGCTACCCAAGAGAAACAAAAGCAAACAGACAAACTAAAGTAAATAAACTACAAAGAGAATCATCCTAAAATAAACCACACAAAGGAATGTTCATTTGCCACAAACAAGGGCTATCAACATCCAATAGACTACCCAAAAACATCACAAAATACACTTGCACAACCCTTAACAGAGAAAAAGCAAGCAAAACTAGAGAAGAAACCCAAGAAAAGCCCTTTCACAAACCGCACTAGCAGCAGCCACCACAACATCAGCTACTCAGCATCAGCTCTTGATCTAGCAAAGGCTAACACCAATACCCAGCGCAGCCCTTAAAGATGGCACGCAGAAAACCTAAGCAGCATCAACACAGGAGCAGCAAACAATATAATAGAAGTAGCATAGAAACTAGCAAACAGAGGAGAAACCTCCAACCTGTTAAAGCACCACATATACAAGCACATAGGGTGGCTATTCCTATATATTACAAGGGTCCAAATACATTATATTTTGTACAATATTTACATAAACTTAACCTTTATTTAAAACCTTTTATTCACGTTTTTTTCCACAAAAATCCTAATCCAACAATAGATGGGGCCAAAAGAAATGCCTCAAATGTACCACTCATATTGTATTTGCCCGCCAAAAAGTATCACAAGAAAAGACAATCCCCACCAGTCCATTATTAATTTCACTTAATCGTCACAAGGGGCAAAATGGGGTTGACCCTCCAATAATTTAAAAGTGCTTTTGAACCTGCACAAAAACAACTACAGTGACAGAATATATATACACCTAGGGATGATATTTTATCAATGTATATGTGGGTGTGCTTTTTTTCCCTCTTTGTTTCCAGATAAGATAAAACCAAAGCAGAAATATAGGTCTATTGTCATTCAACCCTCAACAAAAACCAAAGCAATAAATAAGGTAAAACCCATCAACCCACAAGAAGATAAAAGGAAAACACTAGAGAATTTAGAGCTAAGTTCACTCAACCCTCAACAAAAAGCTCATTAATATAAATAACTTTAATATCTTACCGACACTAGAATGGGGGGCTGCCTCCCTCTGTGCCTCTACATTGACATCAAGAGGCTGTGAGTGTTGGGCCATTTTGGTAACTAAACAGCATAAATTGATATAAAACATAAAATATAACGCAAAATATTTACTTGAAAAGACAATGCAAAATATAACATAAGCATGTAATGCATAAAAAACATATGTCCATATGGAAAACACAAAACAAAAACTACATATCCTAAAACCACGAATACTCATTAACTCATCAAAATTTTTTTTTTTTTTGGACAACTACAAAAAAAAAAAAAAAAAAAAAAAAAAAAAAAAAAACACTCCAAGTTTGAGCCATTAACATTATAAATAGTATATTTTTTATTTTGTCAATTTATAACTGCACCAGAAAAGCAGAAATACTATCTCATAAGTTATATCCAACCAAGTTCTAATCACCCTTACAAATCTACAGCCTACATTATCAATACCCTCAATTATTATGTTGAACTGTGAGACATTTGGCAAAATAGTGATGGAAAGTGCCTTTATAAACATCTATTATAGCGATCCCGACTATATTCCGGGCTTGGGTTCCTCAGTTGAGTAATGTTGTGTATGTTACATTTCCGTCCTTTAATTCTTTATATTTGAGTTTTGGGATGTGTTGGGCAGGTTTGTAACAGGTTGGGTGTGTTTTGAAACAAATGGTTGCTGCCCAGTTTTTGGTGTCTTCGCTCGAGCGAGGCTTTTGTTGCAGAGCGAGCTTTGTGTTTTAGTTCCCTCGCTCGAGCCAGGGTTCCTTCGCTCGAGCGACCTTTGAGTGGTGTATCTGTTGGCTCAAGTGAGAGGTCTTGCGCTCGAGCGTGCGTCTACTTCTCTTTTTGACCTGAAGGTTGTGTTTCTTGGCTCGAGCGAGCTTTCCTTCACTCGAGCGAGCGAGGACTATGTTTTGGGTTCCTTCACTCAAGCGTGCTTCTGGGTTGCAGACCTGAAGCTTCGTGTTGTTGGCTCGAGCGAGGCTTTCTACGCTCGAGCGAGGTTTCTTTGTGTCTGGTCGCTCGAGCGACCACTCCTTCGCTCGAGCGAGGCTCGATTATATCAGATCGCAACAGCAATCTTCTCTCTCACTTTTTGATTTCCTTTCTTCTCAAACCCTAGATCAGCTATCTCTCTCTCTACAATACACCTTCTCTCTACAAATACCCTTGGTTCTTGGGTGTGTCTACTCTAGTCCCTTTGTAAAAAGTGTGGAGCTTGGTGTGGGCTACGTTTTGATCTGAAAATTATTGGGTTTGGAGCATCTTGAGTTTTCTTCATCTTCTCCATTGAGTCTCTTCATTTGAGGTAGGGATACCCTACCCCTTCTTATGAGTTTCGACATAGATTTTAGTCATTTTGTATAAATGGTGGGTTATGAAAATGTTGGGAAGTTTAGGGTTTGATTTAAAGTTATGAAAAAGGGGGTTTTCAATTGTTAAACTCCATGTGTATGTGAGACCTTGGAAAATGGAATTATCGTTGTTAAATTGATGAAATTGAGCCTTAGGGTTGATATTTGAAAAAGGGAAAAAATGCCCTAATTATGTTTGAATAATTAATTTGGAGAAATGTGAAATTGAGTTGAAAATAATGAAATTGGAAAATTATGAGATTGAATGGTGTAATTGGATTGATTAATCACTCACTTATGAAAATGTTGATAATTTATTTGTTTGATGAATTTATTATCTGTTTAGAGATAACTGCTTTGGGCTATCGGTGGAGGATAGTCTTGATTGTTGTAGACAATGTATGTTGATTAGAGAAAACTGGAACTAATCAAATGGTTAAGCCATTGAATATGACTGTTGAATTAACACATTGAATATGTGTCTGGATTGATCATTGTATATGATAAACTGTTTAAATACATTGCATATGTATCTTGTTTGGGAGGAGATAGGGGATGTACTCTATGGTTTGGGAGGAGATAGGGGATGAACTTCATTAATAACTAAGTTGGCCGGAGTGTCCAGGGTGAAAGTCCCGAAATCCTAATTACGTTTGCATAACGTAGATAATTGAAGTATTGAAATGCTTTAACATGAGTTGTAGTCTCATTTAAATTGTGAAAAATGGAAGTGTTTTAATATAAGTTGTAGTCTCATTTAATTGTTTGGCTAGATAATGAGCCATGTTTATGAATTTGAATCGGATAAGTAAAAGAAAGTGGAATGAAACACGGACGTATTTGTCATGGAACTGGAAAGTGTTGTAAATTGGTTTACAAGTGTTAACCATTTATCGAATGCTAATGTTTTAGTTATTTCTCATATGTGGTTTAGTATATCTCTACTGGGCTTTGGCTCACCCTTTATGGGACATCATTTTCAGGTGCAGGTGATATGCCACCTCCAATGACGTAGCTTGGGAGGCTGAACGATCTTTTTGTTGTTATCTTTTTGTATTACATGTAAATCAAGCCAAGGGCTTATTTTGTATAAAGAGTTAGAACTCTTCTTTTGTTGAACCCAAGTGTTAACTTGGAAAGTTGTAAGCCCGTAGGGCATTTACTTTTGTTGTCAACATGTAATACTTTGGTACTTTATACTCTGATGTATGGAATACGATATCTCTCTCTTGTATCATGAATGTATGATTTTTGGGTTTATTTTGAGGGCGTTACAACTTGGTATCAGAGCGTACCGGGTTTGAATACTTTGGGTACGTGGGAAGCGGTTAGTACCACAATGGGTTTGTCTCGTTTGTTAGAGACTTATGTATGATGTTATGTGCTTATTTGATAACATGCTTACGTGACTATATGGGTATGGAATTTAGTTTCTAGGATGTTGATTGGACCCTTGGGTTTCTGGGAGTCCTGTTGGAAAAGCACTTGATCAATGCTATTTCTGACCGGAACTCTAACAACGCCATGGGACTGTCATTATCCGGAAATAAAATTCGTAAGTGCTTATGTGATTATGTGCTTACGTGGAATGAATTACTGTTGTCCAATGTATCAAGACGCGAGTGAAATAGCTTCGGCACATTTGTGAATGTGCTAATGTTCTCATTACCTTTATTAGGATGTCAGGACGAGGACGTGGTGATAGGCGTGGTAGGCCTAGGAGGCAGGAGATGCCTATACCGGATGAGATTCCGGCGCAGCAGGAGGGGGTTGGTCAGACCAACGTGGCCAAGCCAGTAGGTCAGCAGGCCATGGGCGCCTTAGCCCGCAAAATGGTAGGAGCGTTGAGGGAATCTATGGACATTCTCAGAGCTGAGAATCAAGTCCAGGCCCACGTAGCTGAGGCAGGGCCCTCCTTTCTGA
Source organism: Camellia granthamiana (assembly GCA_036172215.1). NCBI lineage: Eukaryota > Viridiplantae > Streptophyta > Magnoliopsida > Ericales > Theaceae > Camellia > Camellia granthamiana. The sequence goes on along the minus strand of CM069916.1, from coordinate 63,871,681 downwards.
AGAGGGAGTTTTTCCGATCTATTTCCGATGAGTTTCAGGGGGATCCTAAAGAGCCACTTAAGGCTGACGAGTGGCTTGAGCAGATGACGAAGATGTTTGAGATGTTTGGCATCAAAGATGGAGGCTTGAGGGTGACCTTGGCATCCTTCCAGCTGAAGGGGGATGCGGGTCAGTGGTTGAAGTTTACGTGTGGGCGTATTAGAGCGACTTGGGAGACTTTTGTAGATGCTTTTCAGGAGAAGTTTTTGCCTCCCACTGTGAGGGAGAAGTTGAGGGACTAGTTTTGTCAGCTCAAGCAGCTGAACACACCAGTGGCCGAGTTTGAGGCCGCGTTTACCAGTTTATCGAGGTTTGCGCCTGAGTTGGTGATGTCTGAGGAACGTCGCTGTCTTGAGTTTGAGAAGAAATTGAGGACCAGACTCCAGTTTCGAGTGGCCAGGTCCATGACAAGGGAGTATGGGCACCTTATGCAGGCTGCAGCTCATGTTGAGACTATCATGCAGGCGGAGGAGGATAGGATGAGGGGCTCCAAGAGGAGTCAGGATGGCCAGGCGGATGGTAGGAGGTAGAGGGGTTCTAACCCTCAGCAGTCCCAGGGTGCGTTTGCGAGATCTGCCTTTCCAGTGCCAAGTTCAGGCTCTGGGAGAGGCAATCAGGGAGACTTTACTTGTTACAAGTGTGGTCAGTTGGGCCACAAGTCTCCAGCTTGCCCGCAGAGGGGAGGAGGGCAGAGAGCAGCTTCATCTTCAGCTCGCCTTCAGAGCCAGAGTCAGGGCAAAGGTCAGTCGCTCTCTTTTACCAGTGCGGTCAGGCGGGGCACCTGAAGAGGTTTTGCCCGCAGTTGAGTGGCACATTTGGTGCATCTGGTTCGAGGCAGACTCAGAGCCATTAGCCAGCTCAGTCAGGTCAGGCTTCGAGGGCCAATCAGGGAGCCTCTTCGGCTCAGTCTGTGCAGCAGTCTTATGCTTCAAGAGGTGAGCAGGTAGATCAGAGGCCTTCTGGGCGTGTATATGCTGTTACTGTGCAGGATCTTGTATCGGCTCCATCTGTTGTGAGAGGTACCTTTTTGTTTTGCAACTTGGTTGCTAATGTGTTGATTGTAGACACAAATTTTAAAACATGAAGTGTTTCAACACATTTCAAAATTTATGTTACAAATGTCCACTGTTTAGTTTTTGGACTAAACAGTGTTGATTATTTGAATAGCAGGTTCTTATTTCCGATCTGTATTTCAGATCGTTAATTACACATTTTATACAAATGAAACCTCCGATTAATGAAGAACAAAATAAACAACAAAAGACAATTTAAGAAAAATAAATATTTTATTGAAATTGTTATGGGTTTTGAACCCTCGAATACAAAATACAATTCTTGGGTTTGGAACCCTTTACCTATTCATCGCCATTAGCGTAGGCTCTTGAATTCTCTAGGCTTCTCCTCTTCTTTCTTGTAACGATTTCTTTAGCTCTCAATTTCTTTCTCTCTCTTTCTGATTTTTTCACTTTTGATTTCTTCGATCCTCCGTCTTGTGTGATGGTCCTCATATTTATGGAGGGCCATCAGGTGATAGGAATGCTTCATCTTCAATTTAAATTTCAAATTGAATGATAGCGCCATTTGAATTTTGAATAATAGCGCTATCTGATTAATCGTATATCTGATTAACCGGATTGATCTTTGGGGTTTCATCCTGTGTGGTGTCCTTGCTGTAGGCTCTACAGGTGTCATCTTTCGTAGGCTCCACGTGTCACTTGAGCATATTGAATAACGTCGTTTTATTTATGTACTTCAACGGATCATGTTGATCTTTTTTTAGGAAGTGATTATCTACAACCTTCCCATCATAGGCTCTATATGTGTCATAAATTTAGTGAAAATTTATGTGCCAACAAATGCCCCTTGTGACTTGCACAAGTGAATTTTCTTAATTGTGCGAGTCACGACAATTTGGCACTTTTATCTGGATGATCTTTCGGTCTTGGATGAGATTATTTATTTGCTTTGGTCCTTGCCCCCCCCCCCTTTTTTTTTTTTTGGTTGACTGCTCCTTATAATCCATGGGCTCTCTCTTTTTTTTTTATGGGCCCTTTTACTTTTGTTGCATGGGT
>CM069916.1:63687070-63864570 GCA_036172215.1 Camellia granthamiana | reverse complement strand
TTGGAGGTAAGCTATGAATGGTTCCCGCCAATCCTCCTCGTTTTCTCCTTTCGTGGTGACGACCAAGATTGGAACCAAGTCAGAAACTTCTTATAAAGGTTGTAACACCCTTCTTTCACCTACCGTGATAGTAATTGTTTTGCTATCTGGTAGGGTGAGTGATGCAGCTAAACTTGCAAGTGAATCAGCTCGAGCATTTGTTCTTCTCTTCACATGGAAAATATGTGTTTTCCTAAATTGCGAAAGCAATTGATGAGCCCTTTCATGATACGGGATGAGACTTGTTTTTTTAACAATGTATTCTCCACGGAGTTGCTTTACCACCAGTTCTGAATCTCCATAAATTGAGAGTTCTTCAGTAAGAATTTGTAATGCCAATTCTAATCCAGCAATTACAGCTTCATATTCTGCCTCATTATTGGAGCATCCTTCACTTAAGGCGAAAGAATGGGTGATTATAGCATTGTCTGGAGTCACAAACACAATTCCAATTCTAGCTTTATTGTTTTTAGGATTTTCTTGCTTCTTGCCATTTGGACTCCTTGAAGCTCCATCGAAATACATCTCCCATCCTTTCTGGATTTCTACTTGCATAACCTCTTCATCTGGTAAATCAGTTACTAGAGGTGAGTCATCAGGTATAGGATGTACGGCCAAAAAATCTGCTAGAGCCTGCCCCTTTACAGCTTTTTGGGGAACATATTCAATTGCAAATTGTTGGAGAATTACAGCCCACTTTGCAATTTTCCCTGAAAGTATGGGCCGTGAAAGTATATATTTCAAGGGGTCTGCTCTTGATATCAACTTGACTTCATGTTCCAAGACATAGTGCTTTAGTTTTTGCAAGGCGAACACCAAGGCAAGACATGTCTTTTCGATAGGAGAGTAATTGACTTCTGCCCCAACCAAAGTACGACTCAAGTAATATAAGGCATTTTCTTTCCCATGCTCATTGTGTTGTGCCAACAGTGCCCCTAACGAACCATCCAAGGCTGTTATGTACAACAGGAGTGGTTTCCCTTTTATTGGGCTCATGAGTATTGGAGGCTTCAAAAGATACTCCTTAATACTATTAAAAGCATTTTGGCACTGCTGATCCCATTCAAATGAAACACCCTTTTTCATCAATCTTGAGAATGGCAAACATCGACCAGCTAAGTTAGAAATAAATCTTCTGATATAGGCCAATCTCCCTTGTAGCCCCTTCAATTCCCTTAAATTTCGTGGAGGAGGCATTTCAGCAATGGCTTTAATCTTGGTAGGGTCAATTTCAATCCCTTTGTTTCGAACCACAAACCCTAGAAATTTTCCTGAGGAAACTCCAAATGCACATTTTAGTGCGTTCATCTTGAGTTTGTACCTCCTCAAACGTTCGAAGATTTTTCTCAAATCTTCCACATGGTTTTCCTTTTCCTTTGTCTTGACGACAAGATCATTAACATAGCATTCGATGGTGTCATGGAGCATATCACCGAAAATTACAGTCATCGCCCTTTGATACGTGGCTCCAGCATTTTTCAGGCCAAAAGGCATTACCTTATAGCAAAAGACTCCTCTCGGAATCCTAAATGCAGTCATTTCTTCATCTTCAGGTGCCATTCGGATTTGATTATATCCTGAGTATCCATCCATAAAAGACAAGGCTTCATACCCAGTAGTTGCATCTACAAGAAGTTCAGTGATGGGCAAAGGAAAGTCATCTTTAGGACAAGCCTCATTGAGATCACGGAAATCAATGCAGACCCTTATTTGACCATTCTTTTTCTTGACCGGCACTATGTTTGCTAGCCAGGTTGGATATTGGACTTCCCTAATGAATCCTGCATTGATAAGCTTGTCGACTTCAGCTTCAATTTGGGCTGTAAGCTCTGGTCGAGTTCGCCTCTGAGGTTGTTTAACTGGTCGTTTCTTAGGGTGAATTGCAAGCTTATGAACTGCAATCTCTGGATTAAGACCAGGCATCTCACTGTAGTTCCATGCAAATATGTCACGATACTCCCTTAAGAAGGAAATATATTGCCGAGCTTCTTCTTCCTTTAAATTTGCACTAATGAAGGTTGGTTTGTTTTCTCCTTCATCACCCAGATTTATTTCACGAAGGTCATCCACGGTGGCTTGGCCTCCTGCTTCAAATTCTGTTGGTGCAGGTTGAGCTTCATCTTGGTCAACATCTTCCAACACATCTTGAGTGATAGTCATGTTTACTGGAAATTTTTCCTCATCCCCCCGATAGCCTAACCCTTCTGTCCTAATGGTGATAATACCGTCTTGCTGGATAGCCTGCCTCTGCGAAGGTGTTAATGCAAAGTCAAAGGGTGTCATTGTTTCTGGTATTTTTTTAGGATCTAAACCAACTTTCACCAACATCTGTGTAATTTCTGCACTGAAAGTAGGCTTCTCAAAACTTGAGATGTTTTTCTGGCACTTGTTTAACTTTCACTTTCTGTTCAACATCTCCAAGTGAGTGGAATATGATGGGTTTCGACCCTTTTCCTTTAGAAGGCACCACAATCTTATTATATTTCTCCACATAGGTGCATTCTGTCCTCCTTAATGGCAACGTGAACTCACCCTTGAGATCCAAAATTGAATTTATTGGGGCTAGAGCCTTTGCCCCCAATTTCCTTTCGGGCTTTGGCACATATCGAAAAGTTCTTTTTGTTGAAACTGGAGTAGACTCTAGAGCGTCTTTGACATTCGAAGTATCTTCAGACTTCTTCACATATTTTCCCTTTCTTTGTGAAGTTTTTATATAGAAGCGAGTATCAGCATAGTAGGCCTCTACTTCTCCAAATGGATCATTGTCAGCCACAATTGTCCCCTCTTTTTTGGGTGAAGGCAACGGGTACTTAATACATTGGTGATAAGTTGACGGCACTGCATGATGATTATGCATCCATGGTCTCCCAAGCAAAGCATTGTAAGAGGTGTCTACATCAATAACCAAGAACTCAGTGCTTTCTTCAATATCCCCAAACTTGCAATTCAATTTTCTCCATTGGGCGTTGCTCGTTCTGATTAAATCCTTGAATGACCAAACGACTTGGGCGAAGTTGTGAAATTCGAACCCCTAATAAGTTTAAGGCCCTTCGAGGCAGGAGGTTTACCGCAGATCCTCCATCAACCAGAATTCGAGAAATTTTCACATCATGGATAAGCCCAGTGATAAACAAAGGCCGATTATGGTCTGTCATTTCAGCACACGTCTTTGTCACCAAAAGTTACCATAGCCATGCATGTAGTTGCCTTCTCTTGATTTCTACCCTCGATTTGTTTGTGGAAATCCTCTGGCTTGGACAGGGCATATATTAAAGACTTTCAAAGCTCTGGAGACATTTTTAATGCATCATATATGCTCAACAATGCTGGAATTTTCTTTAGATGAGCTAGTACATCATATTTCACTTGCTCTTCCTCCAGCAAAACTTGTGGAACTTCTGACGTTTAAGGGTCCTGAGGATTTCGTAATTTCCTCCGGTAGGTCAAGTAAGTCTGGCATACTTCAGCACCCGCCTTTTCGTTGACCTCAACTTCTTTTATTCCCTCACTTATTTGGACCATGTTAATTGGTCCAGCTGCAGGGTGATCATCATCATCAGTCACTTCTCCATCTTCCTGGAGCTGCGTTCTTCTCCAATTTCTTAGGTACCGGGAGTCACGCCTATAAAAGCATTGAGATTCTTCAAAACCATTCTTCATGGCCTCCCAACCAGGCACCACGACTCCATCGAGGGAGCAATACCAGTCAAAGGCGATCCCCTCTAAGGAAAAGGGGAATTGTTTTAGGCAAAGTGCTTGATTTTGAGCTGTTTCCCCACACTGTTTCAAAAAACGCCTAATATGTTTTTAAGGATCTCCATACCCCTCATATAGGACAAAATTTGGAAGTTCGTATCCTTCAGGAAATGGTGTTTGCTCTACCCATAAAGGGAACAAATCCCTTGGGCGATAAGTGCCCATCTCTTGAAGGTCAAGGGCAGTTTCAATCTTCTCCTCAATTGTGCCTTCTATGAAATCATATGTTTAAGAAGATGTACCTTCGTCATCCAAATGTTCTGACATCTCAATTTCTATTGGCCATGGTTTATAAAATGTCCTATAGAATCGATTAGCCATGGTGTCCCAATCTGGGATTGAATTAGGTGGCAGGCTGAAGTACCAATCTGTTGCCCATCCTTCCAAAGAAAGAACGAACTGCCGTAGAAGTAACGCCTGGCTTTTTACTGTGTTTCCACATTGTGCAAGGAAACGAACCAAATGGCGCCTTGGACAACCTGTCCCATTATATAAAGGAAAACGAGGTACTGCATATCCTCGTGGGAACTGAACCCATTCGACCCAATTAGGGAAAGGGTGTCCAGAAATTTGATTTCTTTCAATAATCAAATTTTGACGGGCTTTAAAACCCTCATCTTTCAAAGTGACTGTTACTTTTGCCTGATGTTCTGCTTCCCTTCTAGCTTCAATTTTTGCTTTCTCATCATCACCTGGATTGCGAATGATATGTATTTCTCGTTCTTCAAAATTTACATCCACAGTGATGACATTACAAGGAAAGTCAAAGTGGTCACTTGATACACTTTCTCCATCGTATGTCCTAGCTGGGGATGTGTATGGTGAACCATCAGAAGAAAAGTCAAGTTCCCAATCTTCATTAGGATCCTCAACTTGAGATGACTTTGCTTGTTTACTTGAATGCTTCCATACTTCATCATCCGACATACACCTGCCATTTACCTCATCATCCTTGAAGTGTAGTCGTTTTTTTGCCTTTTTCACAAGCTCAGAGTCGGACCTACACCCAGTGTCTCCTTGTTCTGTTCCCCATACATATTCTGGAGTACTTTGATAGTACATTGGTGGTATTGGCGAATACTCTGGAGAAAAGGCTTCTGGTGTATACTCTGGAGAAGCTGGTGTATATTCTGAAGAGGCTGGTATGTATTCTGGAGAAGTTGGTGTATACTCTGGTGAGTCAAGTATGCAGATAGGAGATGTAATGTAATCTCCTTCCCTAACTTTTGAACCAACTTCACCCTCATCTTCCTCGTCATCACTCAAAACAATGATGGTTAGGCAAGGGGCTAAAGTAAACTTTTCCTCCCTTCTTTTATCAAAGTATGTCTGCAACTCCACAGATTGAAATTTTGAAGGTAGAAATTCCTCCAATGTGACTGGGACAAGAGGACCTTGTTCTAACTGCTCATCAGGGACCAATTTCTCCTATTTTTCCTTCTTTGGGTTCTTCTTTCCTTTTCTCTTACTTACTTTGGCTTTTTTCTATTTCCTAGAAACTTTTGGTTTTTGCTTTTTGGAAACTTTTGGCCCTTGTGTTGTTGAATCAACCACACTTGTAGCTTTCACTGTGGCATTTTCTTTTTTCTTCATGCTTTTTGACTGATAAACAACCCATTCACCTTCATTATCATTGTCGATAGTGATTGGGTTAGCAGAGCTTTCTCTTGAGGAGGGAGTTCGATAATTTTAGAGTCCAAAAGTTCCTGAATTTTATCTTTCAGAACAAAGCACTCTTTTATCGGATGGCTAATCAAACGATGGTAGGGGCAATACTTTGGATCGTTGGTCTTTCCTACCTCATGTGGCCTTTTCACCTCAGGGAGAGCAATCAAATTTTGCTCCAACAGATCTTCAAATAGGTCTTCGACCAGATCATCCATGAAAGAATATTTTTTCTCCAACCTCTCTTTCATAGTCATCTTTTTAAATTCCTTAGGCTTTTTAGCCCCTACTACAACAGGACCCTTCTTTCTGGTTTCGATTGTAGCTGCAGTCGAGGACTCAACCCTTTCAACGGCCCTAGGCCTCCTTCGTTTAGCTAGATGCAGCTCCATATCATGAGCTTTAGTGCATACATCATTGAATCCTTCAAAAGTTTGAGCCATAAGAGCCGTAGAGAGCTCATGTCGGAAGTTGTTAAGGCATATCCGAATTAACTCTAATTGCGTAAACTTTTGAGGACAAGTAAATGTCAAAGCTCGCCATCTTGCAATGAAATCTGTAACAGACTCATTGTCACGTTGCTTGGTCTCAATCAGTTCTGGTACTCCAACTCGCCTTTGTGTGTTGCAGAACTGTTTAAGGAACTCCTTCACCATGGAATCCCAATTTAGGATTGATCCCTCAGGAAGGTTAGCATACCAAGTAAATGCAGAACTTTCAAATAACTGAACAAATAGCTGTAGACACAGGGCCTCGTTATGGGCTATTGGCCCGCACCTTGAAAGAAAATGAGCCACATGTTGTCTTGGATCTCCTGTTCCATCAAACATTTTGAAATCTGGTTGGGAAAAACCAGAAGGGAATAGAACAGCATCTACCCATGCTGCGTAAGGTTTTGTAATTATTCGAAAGTTCTCATCATCTTTTTCTTTGACTTTCTTTACTTGTCTCCTCACCATATCATCAATCATGGCCATGAGCATTGGATTTATACCACCACTCGTTAGATCAGAGTAACAAGGACCATTGCCCCCTGGGGCTAGTGTGCTTTGTATGCCTACGGATGTCCCCACAACAGGTTGTGTCATTTGTTTGGGTGCGCTTCCTGGTCCTGTCATTTGGGCCTGCAACTGTTGCATTTGCTCCAACATAGCAGCCATTTCCCGTTCTCTTATCTCGAGTTGTTCTTGTAGGACCACCACTTTTTCCTTGAGACCTTGGTCTTGTTGGACCTATGAATTTTCACCTTCTTTCTCAACCTCAGTCATCATAATTGCGACTTTGTTGATATCTTTCAATTCATTGTTTCCAATATTCGTTGAAACAAACGAGATAGAATCATCTCGTTCGTATAAAGGATTATCAACCCCCACAACATTACTCATATTTGAAGCATATGACTGCGATGCTTTGTTTTGAGCCTGACGGGTTATGGACCTTGTTACAGGCCCTTTTCTTATTCCCTCCATAGATAATTCAACCAAAGTAGAAATATTTCCCAAGGGTTGCTTACCCTCCTCCACCTTAGATTTTCCAACAAAGACAGGACTTTCAATTTGTTTTTGGGGTTCATCTTTCGAGAGAGCCCTTTCAATAGCTCCTATAACATTTGTTGCCACTGTTCTTAGTTCCAGTTTCTTTAAGGCCTTATTTCTTCTTCGCCTTTGTCTTTTCGAAACTGGGCCGGATGACATATCAAGTTGAACCCCTAGGGGCATAGAAGGAACCGTTTGCGTTTTTGCAAACTCCTCATGAATTTTCAAAACAGTCCCTACATTTTTCGAGCGGACCAATTGATGTTGATTCAAATCCCGTTGGGCCAATAGGTGTTCCTTATTCGAACCTTGTCGGGCCAACGGGTGTTCCTTATTCTGTCGGGCCAACGAGTGTTCCTTGTTCGAACCCTGTCGAGCCAACGAGTGTTCCTTATTCGAACCCTGTCGAGCCAACGAGTGTTCCTTTGGCTCATGAGAGTTGACTGAGATTTGGTTTGACCGATTTTGTGCTCTGAACAGAACTATCGGTTTGTAGGTCGCAACTGTTTTTTCAACAACAGGGGCCTTTTTTTCATCAACAGGAGTTTGGGTCATTACCCTCCTCCCAATGGCCCTAATGATGGCCATGTTTTCAGCAGAGGCTTTCTTCTGGGCAAACTCCACCATTTTAATAGAGTCTTCTACCCTTTTGAGTAGTTGGGCCATAACATTTTTTGTTGCCCCCGTTGAAGCTGCAACAAAAGTCGTAGTTGCAAACTGATTAGCCTCCTTTGCTTGAATTAGAAAGCTCTTCGTTCGGGCTGTGGCCCTCACAATTGCGTACTGCTTTGACGCCTTCACATAATCTTCAGTAATCTTTCTCAAACTTTCAGCTTTCTGGAGAAGTGTGACTTTCTTTGCCACGCCAGTTACCTTCGGGACAGCCAAGAGCTTTCGCTCCGGAGCCCCTTGGGTGATAGGGGAAAGAAGTGCATCTTTCCAGGATTCCGTTGGTTCTACCTTTGGGACAGCCAAGAGCATTCGCTCCGGAGCCCCTTGGGTGATGGGTGCTATCTCCACCCTTGGTGATTTCAGAACCACTGGATTGTAGGTTTGTCTCCTGACAGTTGCTTCAGCATTCCTATAACAAAAGAATACATCAGTAAGTTTCAACTATATATATATTTTTTGTTCTTCAAAAGATGGGAGGAGAAACAAGTCCCACTGGGCGTGCTAGAATTTGTAGACACAAATTTTAAAACATGAAGTGTTTCAACACATTTCAAAATTTATGTTACAAATGTCCACTGTTTAGTTTTTGGACTAAACAGTGTTGATTATTTGAATAGCAGGTTCTTATTTCCGATCTGTATTTTAGATCGTTAATTACACATTTTATACAAATGAAACCTCCGATTAATGAAGAACAAAATAAACAACAAAAGACAATTTAAGAAAAATAAATATTTTATTGAAATTGTTATGGGTTTTGAACCCTCGAATACAAAATACAATTCTTGGGTTTGGAACCCTTTACCTATTCATCGCCATTAGCGTAGGCTCTTGAGTTCTCTAGGCTTCTCCTCTTCTTTCTTGTAACGATTTCTTTAGCTCTCAATTTCTTTCTTTCTCTCTCTCTCTGATCTTTTCACTTTTGATTTCTTCGATCCTCCGTCTTGTGTGATGGTCCTCATATTTATGGAGGGCCATCAGGTGATAGGAATGCTTCATCTTCAATTTGAATTTCAAATTGAATGATAGCGCCATTTGAATTTTGAATAATAGCGCTATCTGATTAACCGGATTGATCTTCGGGGTTTCATCCTGTGTGGTGTCCTTGCTGTAGGCTCTACAGGTGTCATCTTTCGTAGGCTCCACATGTCACTTGAGCATATTGAATAACGTCGTTGAGATACAACGTCGTTTTATTTATGTACTTCAACGGATCATGTTGATCTTTTTTTAGGAAGTGATTATCTACAACCTTCCCATCATAGGCTCTATACGTGTCATAAATTTAGTTGAAATTTATGTGCCAACATTGATTGATACGGGTGCATCCTATTCCTTTATATCTGCTGCATTTGCATCTGTTTTGGGGTTGGAGTTGGCGCAGTTAGCATCTCCTATTTGCGTTGTATCACCTGTTGGGGGTGAATTGATTTTGAAACAAGTGTGTAGAGGTTGTGATATAGAGGTCGCTGATTGTCGGCTTCCGTTTTCATTTGTAGTTATGGCTATGTCGGGTTTTGATGTGATTTTGGGTATGGACTGGTTATCGTCATACCGAGCTGTTATTGATTGCTACCCGCCAGAGGGTTACTGTATGTACCCTGAGCGGGGATTGTTTTCATTTCTTGGGAGATCGGGTTGGTAGAGTTTTGCCACCAATGTATGATCCGCGAGGGCGGAGTGAGCTTAGTTGCCTTCTCGCTAACTGTATGAGTAGTGAGTGTGATGAGACCCGGACTGAGTTGCCAAGAGTGGTTTGTGAGTACTCGGACGTTTTTCCCAAAGATCTTGTTAGTTTACCACCTCATTGAGAGATTGAGTTCTCTAGTGATCTAGTGCCTGGCACGGCACCGATTTCCATGGCACCGTATCGTTTTGCCCCAGCTGAATTGAGTGAGTTGAAGATTCAACTCCAGGAGTTGCTAGATAAGGGCTTCATTTGCCCTAGTATTTCGCCGTGGGGAGCACCAGCCCTCTTTGTTAAAAAGAAAGATAGGGCTTTGAGACTTTGTATCGATTACCGAAAGTTGAATCGGGCTACGGTTAAGAACAAGTACCCTATGCCCCGTATAGATGATCTGTTTGACCAGTTGAAAGGGTTCCGTTGTTTCTCTAAGATAGACTTGAGATCGGGTTACCATCAGTTGAGGGTCAGGGAGGAGGATATCCCAAAGACGGCATTCCGTACGCGGTATGGCCATTATGAGTTTCTGGTGATGCCTTTTGGGCTCACCAATGCACCGGCAGTGTTTATGGACTTGATGAACCGGATATTCCAGGAGTTCTTAGATCGCTTTGTGGTCGTCTTTGTGGACGACATTCTGATTTATTCACCTTCTGAGGAGGAGCACGAAGAACACTTAAGAGTGGTGCTTGAGTTGCTTAGAGCCCATAAGTTGTATGCTAAGTTTGGGAAGTGTGAGTTCTGGCTAAAAGAGGTTAAATTCTTAGGCCATGTAGTCTCCGGGGAAGGGGTGTCTGTTGATACATCCAAGATAGAGGCAGTGCAAGATTGGGCACAGCCTAAGAATGTTTTTGAGATCTGCAGTTTTCTAGGATTGGCCGGGTATTACCGTCAGTTTGTGAAAGATTTCTCCAGGCTAGCTTCGCCGTTGACTAGGTTGATGAGAAAAGGGGTCAAGTTTGTGTGGAGTGAGATTTGTGAAAAGTCGTTCCAAGAACTTAAAGTTAGACTTACCACCGCTCCAGTTTTGATTATTCCGGAGAGAAGTTTGGGTTATGCGGTTTATTGCGATGCTTCACGAGAGGGTTTGGGTTGTGTATTGATGCAAGAGGGGAAAGTCATAGCCTATGGCTCGCGGCAGTTGAAAACACATGAAAAGAATTACCCTACACATGACCTAGAGTTAGCAGCTGTAATTTTTGCCTTGAAGATTTTGAGGCACTGCCTGTATGGTGGGAGGTTCGAGGTGTTCTCGAATCATAAGTGCCTGAAGTATCTATTTACACAGAAAGACTTGAACTTGAGGCAGAGGAAGTGGATGGAGTTCATTGAGGATTACGACTTCGGGTTGCATTACCATCCGGGGAAGGCCAATGTTGTGGCCAATGCCCTTAGTAGGAAATCCATTAGTGATGTAGCTTGTATAGCCATCCGAGAGTGGAAAATGTTGGGTGCACTTGGCGAGTTTGATTTGCTTCTGGGTGAATCTGTTGAGTCTGCGGCCTTGTTTTCTGTAGTTGCGCAGCCTACACTTGTGAATCGAATGTTAGAGGCATAGAGGAGTGATCTTGAGGTAGAATCCCTCCGGGAGAAGATCTCCACTGGGAAGGTTGAGAAGGGTTTGACTGTGTATCCCGACCTGAGTGTGAGGTACCGAGACCGTCTGTTTATGCCGGAGTCTTGCCGAGAGGAAGTACTCTGAGAGTGTCACCATTCACGCCTTGCGCTGCATCCGGTTGGCACTAAGATGTATCGTGATTTGGGTCGCCAGTTCTGGTGGCGGGGTATGAAGAAGGATGTGGCAGTTTTTGTATCTAAGTGCCTTACTTGTCAGCAAGTGAAAGCCGAACATCAGAGGCCAACAGGTTTGTTGCAACCCTTGCCTATTGCCGAGTGAAAATGGGAGCTTGTCACGATGGACTTTATTGTAGGTCTTCCGAGGACTCAACGGGGTAGTGATGCTATTTGGGTGGTCGTAGACCGTTGACTAAGTCGGCGCACTTTATTCCTATGTGCGTGAGAGATTCGGTAGATCATCTTGCCGACTTGTATATTCGGGACATAGTGAGGTTGTACGGGGTCCCAGTGTCAATCGTCTCAGATAGAGATCCACGTTTTACTACTAGGTTGTGGTAGAGTTTGTAGAGTGCCTTGGGCACTAGATTGACTTTTAGCATGGCTTATCATCCTCAGACTGACGGGCAGTCTTAGCGTACTATTCGGATCCTTGAGAATATGCTTCAAGGCTGTGTCCTTGACTTTAGTGGGTCGTGGGAGAGGCACTTGCCCTTAGTGGAGTTTGCCTACAACAACAGTTTCTAATCGAGTATTGGTATGGCACCGTTTGAGGCCTTGTATGGCCGACCGTGTAGGTCTCCAGTGTGTTGGGCCGAGATGGGTGATGCAGCTTTGTTGGGCCTGGAGTTAGTGCAGGAAACGACGGAGAAAGTTGAGCTTATCCGTAAGAGGCTTGTTACAGCCCAGAGTCACCAAAAGAGTTATGTCGACCGTAGGAGGAGGCCTTTGGCATTTGAGGCGGGTGATTACGTCTTTTTGAAAATATCACCTAGGCGGGGTTTGATGAGATTTAGGAAGAGTGGGAAGTTGTCCCCTCGGTTTATTGGCCCTTTTGAGATCCTTGAGAAGATTGGTTAGGTTGTCTACCGTTTAGCTTTGCCGCCACAGTTGTCCGGAGTGCATGACGTGTTTCATGTTAATATGCTTCGGAAATACGAGCCGATTCCGTCACATGTATTGGATTGGACCGACTTAGAGGTTGATGAGGATGCCTCGTATGAGGAGAGACCAGTGAGGGTCTTGGATAGGCGGGAACAAGTCTTGCGAGGCAAGACGATACCCTTGGTAAAAGTACTATGGAAACATCACGGGGTTGAGGAAGCCACTTGGGAACGTGAGTTGGATGTCCGTGAAAAATATCCGAACTTGTTTGTTAATGTTTAACCATGTATTGGAAACTTTGTTTTGTTGATAAACTCTAAGAACATTGTATATGTTTTGGTTTTGGTTTATGGAAGTATGGTAATTGTTGAATACATCTGGGAAATGGAAGTTTAATTTGACATTGTATATGTTGAATGTGTTGTAGAAATGCAAATATATTATTAACATTGAATATGTTATGGAATTGTGAAGCACGTGTATTGGGACTTGTTGAATTTCGAAGAAATGCATGTTGATAATGCATGTTATATCATATTGTAAATTGCCTCTTGAAAAGAGATAGAATGACCGGTAATAGGTCAGGATGCTGAATATTGAATTGTAATATTGTTGAGAATTGAGAAATCATGTTTTTGAAACTTATAACTAATTTCGGGAACGAAATTCTTTAAGGGGGAGAGGTTATAGCGATCCCGGGTTTTCCCCTTTATGTACTGTATTCCAGGCTTGGGTTCCTCGGTTGAGTAATGTTGTGTATGTTGCATTTTCGTCCTTTAATTCTTTGTATTTGAGTTTTGGGATGTGTTGGGCAGGTTTGTAACAGGTTGGGTGTGTTTTGAAACAAATGGTTGCTGCCCAGTTTTTGGTGTCTTCGCTTGAGCGAGACTTTTGTCGCTGAGAGCGAGCTCTGTGTTTTAGTTCCTTCGCTCGAGCTAGGGTTCTTTCGCTCGAGCGAGCTTTGAGTGGTGTGTCTGTTGGCTCAAGCGAGAGGTCTTGCGCTCGAGCGTGCATCTGCTTCTTTTTTGACCTGAAGGTTGTGTTTCTTGGCTCGAGCGAGCTTTCCTTCACTCGAGCGAGCGAGGACTATGTTTTGGGTTCCTTCGCTCGAGCGAGCTTTTCTTCGCTTAAGTGAGCGAGGACTATGTTTTGGGTTCCTTCGCTCGAGCGAGCTTTTCTTCGCTCGAGCGTGCTTCTAGGTTGCAGACCTGAAGCTTCGTGTTGTTGGCTCAAGCGAGGCTTTCTGTGCTCGATCGAGGTTTCTTTGTGTCTGATTGCTCGAGCGACCACTCCTTCGCTCGAGTGAGGCTCGATTATATTAGATCGCAGTAGCAGTCTTCTCTCTCACTTTTTGATTTCCTTTTCTTCTCAAACCCTAGATCGGCTCTCTCTCTCTACAATACACCTTCTCTCTACAAATACCCTTGGTTCTTGGGTGTGTCTACTCTAGTCCCTTTGTAAAAAGTGTGGAGCTTGGTGTGGGCTACGTTTTGATTCGAAAATCATTGGGTTTGGAGCATCTTGAGTTTTCTTCATCTTCTCCATTAAGTCTCTTCATTTGAGGTAGGGATACCATACTCCTTCTTATGAGTTTTGACATAGATTTTAGTCATTTTGTATAAATGGTGGGTTATGGAAATGTTAGGAAGTTTAGGGTTTGATTTAAAGTTATGAAAAAGGGGGTTTTCAATTGTTAAACTCCATGTGTATGTGAGACCTTGGAAAATGGAATTATCGTTGTTAAATTGATGTAATTGAGCCTTAGGGTTGATATTTGAAAAAGGGGGAAAATGCCCTAATTATGTTTGAATAATTAATTTGGAGAAATGTGAAATTGAGTTGAAAATCATGAAATTGGAAAATTATGAGATTGGATGGTGCAATTGGATTGATTAATCACTCACTTATGAAAATGTTGATAATTTATCTATTTAATGAATTTATTATCTGTTTAGAGATAACTACTTTAGGCTATCGGTGGAGGATAGTCTTGATTGTTGTAGACAATGTATGTTGATTAGGGAAAATTGGAACTAATCAAATGGTTAAGTCATTGAATATGACGGTTGAATTAACACATTGAATATGTACCTGGATTGATCATTGTATATGATAAACTGTTTAAATACATTGCATATGTATCTTGTTTGGGAGGAGATAGGGGATGTACTCTATGGTTTGGGAGGAGATAGGGGATGTACTCTCAAACCTGTTTGGGAGGAGATAGGGGATGGACTCCATTAATAACTAAGTTGGCTGGAGTGTCCAGGGTAAAAGTCTCGAAATCCTAATTACGTTTGCATAACGTAGATAATTGAAGTATTGAAATGCTTTAACATGAGTTGTAGTCGCATTTGAATTGTGAAAAATGGAAGTGTTTTAATATGAGTTGTAGTCTCATTTAATTGTTTGGCTAGATAATGAGCCATGTTTATGAATTTGAATCGGATAAGTAAAGGAAAGTGGAATGAAACACGGACGTATT
The DNA here is from genome assembly GCA_036172215.1 of Camellia granthamiana. Lineage (NCBI taxonomy): Eukaryota > Viridiplantae > Streptophyta > Magnoliopsida > Ericales > Theaceae > Camellia > Camellia granthamiana. The sequence continues at coordinate 63,850,055 of CM069916.1, read as the reverse complement.
TGTCATGGAACTGGAAAGTGTTGTAAATTGGTTTATAAGTGTTAACCATTTATCGAATGTTAATGTTTTAGTTATTTCTCATATGTGGTTTAGCATATCTCTACTGGGCTTTGGCTTATCCTTTATGGGACATCATTTTCAGGTGCAGGTGATATGCCACCTCCAATGACGTAGCTTGGGAGGCTGAACGATCTTTTTGTATTACATGTAAATCAAGCCAAGGGCTTATTTTGTATAAAGCGTTAGAATTCTTCTTTTGTTGAACCCAAGTGTTGACTTGGAAAGTTGTAAGCCCGTAGGGCACTTACTTTTGTTATCAACATGTAATACTTTGGTACTTAATACTCTGATGTATGGAATACGATATTTCTTTCTTGTATCATGAATGTATGATTTATGAGTTTATTTTGAGGGCGTTACATCTATATACATGATTTTGATTTTGTGAGATAGTATATCATCATAACTAATCAACATATCATCAATGAAGTGACAATAACATGATTTCAAAGTCGTAGCAGTGTCTCCTATGATTCCATTTTCTAGTACTGATCTAAGAAAACAAAGAAATTCATTCCAGTTGCTATGCAAAATAGAAAACAATATTATCAAATTAAGCAAGGTCCTAAATATTCAATCTTCTAGTTGCATCAAATATTAGACAGAAAATCATTTTACACTCACAAAAAATTATTTCAAACACTTCATTCCATTGAATTTGAGCATGATCAAAGAGGAAATCGACTTCACCAAATATTTTATCCCTTGTCAACACATGAAACTGAACTTTTAAACTAATGGAATGACTCATTTATCATACATATTTTTGAGTTATTCGTTCTTTACTGGAGAAATTATACTCACATTGACATTGTCAAATTTTCAGATTGGTGTATCTTGTTTTTAATGTATCTTGTTTGTCTTATGACTTAATTGATCAAAGTACCTATTCAACTACAAAAAATTTTAAAAAAAAAAAAAAATACAAATTATCCCAAACACAACCTTTTCATCTCATAAAATAGTTAAAAAGTCAAAAAGCCAACTAAAATAACTAAGTTTAGGCTGCTGTATCAATGAATCTGATTTCATCGTTGATACATGAGGTGTGTGATTGGATTCTATGTCCAACAATTTTGTTAATCCATTGTCTCATGAAAATCGGATTAATAGGTAAATATATATCATTTTCAGCTAAATAATTTAAGAACAATTCATTCTAGAACTAACAGTTTATTATATTGTAGTTCTCTTTGACTTGTCCGTCTAAACAAATATGCCATAAATGTAATGGCTATTATCATATATTTAAACAAATAAAATGATAAATAAAATGAATAGAGCTATTGGAGAGCAGTTCCAACTTATGGCTATGCCAAAGCAATATCTAATAGTTTAATGCTCTCAATGTTCAAATTTCATTAATAAATGCAAAAAAGAACAAAGCAAATAGCTACACAATAATAAGATAATTCCCTTTCTTTTGAACCACAAAAAACAGAGCATTCCCAACCCTTTATATATTTGTTTTTTTATATTGTACATGATATAATATTATATACTTTCTTTGATTTTTTTAATAATTATCTCTAAATAAGATATATCATATAATGATTCACATAAATAGTAAAATTAATAACATATAACATTGCTAGCATACTTCAATGACAAATATATATATATATATATAATCGTGTCCAATTTTTTGCCATACATTTTACATAGTATACATGGCCATTCTCTGAATTTCTGCTGATCAACTAATACAGAGGAAAACTAAAATTACCCAATCTGATGAACTACCTAAATTCTTACATAGCTATAAACTAGAAAAGTTGAAAGGGTACAAAATGGATGTTTGAATTGTGCCTTTGTTTTCATTCTTGCAATATTTAATTGTGTTTGGACTTTCCACGATTTTAAATAAAAAGCCAAATCTTCGTTCAATCTGAGGAAACGACGCATAAATCACCAGAATCGAAACCCTAGTTTATAAATCTAATGGCTAACTACATACATTAACTAAAGGAAAAAAACCCAAAAACTACATAAAACTTGAAAATTCAGATGACAAATCAAAGCTTTTAAATCGCTCAATAAAGAAGACAATCAAAATTTATTTACCATATCAACAATAAAGCCAGATTAGAAGCTAAAAAATTGTGAAGATTAAAATCCATAAAATTTCTAAAACAACTCAACCAAATCAAAGCAATATAAGCTTAAATGAAAGAAAAAAGAAGCTGGGTTTGATGTAGGGAGTGGAGCCCTGTTTATACAAGTCCAGAGTAGAGAGAGAACAATATATACACTTGCTTGGAGATGCAATGTCGGCGTCGCTACTGAACGATGAGAAGGGGTGACGGCAGCGGGGAGTAGCAAGGGCGGAGAGGAGGAAGAAGAGCCCTCAAAAAAAAAAAAAAAACAAGTTGACCCACCTACCCACCCCACCCCACCCCCACACCAAACCATCAATTATAACGTGACTGAAATATTTTATTTAATCAACCATGATTAAAAATAAGATTCCATCTTCAAATCTTGATTTCATATCAATCAACAAAAGTTCGCCTTCTAAACTAATCACATCCAAACTACCCCAAAAAAATTAGCATAGTAAACAATGAAATTCAAGTAGAAATATCATCAATCAATTTGACTTTCATAACTTTCAATAATTAAAACCCAAAAAACAAAAAACAAATAAATAAAAACGAACTCAGCTCAATGATGCATATTTTGAACTCACGGCGGTTTTGACGAGTTCGTCGGAGTAAGATTCGGCACGGACGACGGAGACACGAGGAGAGGCAAATCGGCAGGAAGATCCAGGCCGTTGTTTGAAGGATCGCTGACTGATTCACTGAGAAGACGATGCGTTTAACTTCACCAAGCTCGTACACGCCATGGCTAATTCAAAACTGCGGATCTCCCTCTCTCTCTCTAAAAGTAAAGGAATTTGGAGAGAGAGAGGAAAACTGCTAGACAGAGAGAGAGGGGGGGGGAATCAATAGCGTATTTGTTTTTCATTGCCACTCAATTATCCCTCCAAAATTGATAAATTATTTCTCCACCAAAAGCTCTCAAAAGACTAAAAATTTATTGCCCACAAAAATATTTTCCTCACTAAATATTAAAATATTAAAATATATTTTTGACGAAAATATATTTGTGATTAATAATTTTATAATTGGTGATCAATTTTTTTCTCATCAAAAGTCTTAAAATTTTGGCACCACTCAAAAATATTAGCGAAAAAATCTTTGGTGATGAAAATTAATTTTCCCTCACCTAAAAAGAAGTATTTATTGACGAAAATAAATTTTATCACCTATTATTTTTATTTTTTTATTATATGTGACAAAATTTTAAAATTCATCATGGATTATTTTTATTTAGTGACAAAATTTATTTTCTTCACTAATTTTTGTTATTATAAATTACTTTTGTTGTAAACACTCATAGTTTCACTAAAATAAAAGTGCGAATAAAATTATAACTAAAAAGAGTTTTGTCAAACAGAATTATTAATTACAAAAACCTAACACAAATAAAACTAGACTGCCCCTCCAAGGCCATGGGATTTAACTGCATACCTCGATTAATCTCAAATTTCATGTTTAGACACAAAAATACGCTTTTGGATTAACATTATTCCCACATGGTACATCCTCATATGTGGGACTATTGAGTCATATGAAAATGAAATACAAAAAGAGAGGAATAAGGTTTGAATTATTAGGATTGGAAAAGACCAAAAGACCCTCCACCTATAAAATGAAAATAATCCCTTCTAATTCATGTCTAGTGATTAAGATAAGCATATACTAATCTCTCATCCTAATCTAGGACGTGAGATCAAATATGTTATGTTACGAAATTGGTAATCTCAAAATTAGTAGTCTTAGGTCATGTTCGTTTGCTTGATTAGGTTGGGTGAGATTATGAGTACAATATGATTGAATAAGAGGATTACTAGTACGTTGGTATTGATTTGAAGATATAAGATAAATTGTGTTTGTTTGTATATTAATGTAGTGATATTAGTTGGTTGAGATTGAACTTATGAAATTACGTGAAAACTCTCAATATATAAAAGGTGACTTTGTTATTTTTGTTGTTAGGTTTTTGTAATTGGCAATTCCGTTTGACAAAACTCATTTTAATTGTAATTTTATTCGCTCTTTTGTTTTAGTGAGGTTGTAAGTGTTTACATACGAATCAAACCTGAATTGTGCCTATGTAGAAGAGTTTGTGTTGACATTCTGTATCTTGAGCATTCGTTGTTTGCTACTTCATTGACTATGACGAGGAAGTGATTCATCCAGTATCTCTGTCTATGTCTGAACTTTTGGGAGACAAGTTTTACCGCTCGAGCGGTGAATGTTCGAGTGGTTGGCCTATATGTGAGCATTGCCTTTTAGTCGTATTGCTCGAGTGGTAAAGTGGTGGCTTGAGCGATCTTCACGGCCCTGTTTGTTATAAAGTATGTTGTTTGCTATTTTTAGGGTTAAATCCGTCCAAATTCTCGGAGAGGAAAAGTACCAAGATTTTCTATATTGGCGGGTGTTTATATATTGGTTTCCTTGATGATTTGAGAGTAATCAATAGATCTACAAGTTTCATATTGACATCATTAAGAGATTTGTTTTTATTATTTCATTCACAAAAAGAGAGGAGGTGTTCTTCGATAGATTTTGGAGAACTTAGGCTTGAAATTTTAGTAGATTCCGCAGTAGCTCATCGTTGTGGATTCGACATTGGCATTGTGGATTCAATGTTGGGCAAAACAATTATGAGGTGAAGACGGTGGTGGAAGAGGCACATCGAGTTTGGTTCAATTTGGGCGAGGATTCGCTAGGTAGTTGAGGGTACTCGTGTATAATTTATTTTTATCTTCTTAGTGAATTGTTTTTAGACTTTGATCCGTGATTTTTTTATCACAATTAAAGGTGCTCCAATTGTAAATTTTTCTACGTTAAGTCGTTATGCCAATTTGTTGTTGATTGTTTGATTGTGATTGATATTCATTGTTTAAAATTGAAATATAATCACGAATCAATATCTCAGAGATTTTTAAATTTTTCATTTGTAAAATAGAGGACAATATCTATTTTTACTAACAATCTCATGGGATTGGATCAACAAACCCACCCCTTGTGGGATTGATAATCCCCTCCCAATATTTTTCTCAAACAAACATAAATTTATGAGGCCCATAGAATACTAATTCAACAACCCCCCCCCCCCCCCCCCCCCCCAACAAAAAAAAGTCTCATATAATTCTGTCCTACAAAATAAATATGGCCTTAGCTGAGGCCTTGTGTTTCACTCAAATTCAAGATATGAAAAGGTAATACATATAAAGGAATAGAAGAAAAGAGTAATCAAACAAGTTCAAGCCTGATAATTTAATTATCATAACAAAGCTTAATACAAGTGCTTTTTCAACTATAAAAGTGATGCCAAATTGCAAGAGGAAGGGAATAACAACTAATGAAAAAGATTAATAGCCAATTTTCCAGAAAACTATTTTCCAAACACCAAACCCAAATCCCAATTCTGAGAAACTATTTTTAAATGGTTTTTCGTTTATCTTTACAGAACTGTTTTTATATTTTAGTCAAATTATTTTATTTTGTAGATACATCAAGATTAGATGCATCTAAAAAATAAAAAAGTTTAACTAGAATATGAAAAAAATTCACTAAAAACAAACAAAACCTGAAGAAAAATGAACACAGAGTTTTGTTCAAATTTTCATATATTTTTAGTGATTTTTTAAATATTTTAGTCCCCTTTTTTTTTTTTAACCTTTTAAATGCATCTTGATTAGGTGCATCTAAAAAGTATAAAAAATTGATTAAAATATTTTTAAAAAATCACTAAAAATAAACAAAAACTCATCTAAAAACAATTTTTGAAAAATCAAACCAAACCACACCTAGTTTCGTGATAGCAATACATTCACTAGTTTGTCCAAATTCAAAGTGGATGACCCAACTGGAGTTGTTGCCTTTTCTGCCAATTTCTTCCACTCCATGGCCTTGTTCTTCATTTTCTTCCCCTTCTCTCTTTCCATCAGCTCTCTAACAAGCTTCTCTACTTCTTCTCTTTTCACATTATTATCAATCTCCATACCAACCTCCCATTCAGTGCAAGTGTATCTACAATTTGTCTGTTGGTCTGCAAAAAATGGCCAACACATCATGGGCACCCCTGCTGACAAGCTCTCAATAGTTGAGTTCCAACCACTGTGTGTTAAGAACCCACCAACTGATGGATGGTTTAGGACTTCTTCTTGTGGGCACCAACCTTTAATCAGACCTCTTCGTTTAGTTTCTGCATTGAACTCAGGTGGCAAAATTGCTGAGTCCCCGATCACCAAATCAGGCCTAATTATCCACAAGAAGTAGTGGTTGCTATTGGCAAGTCCCCAAGCAAACTCCACCAACTGTTTCTCTGACATGACTGTTATGCTGCCGAAATTCACGTAAACAACAGAGCTTGGTTCTTTGGAGTTAAGCCAGTGGAGACACTCGGGTTCTTCTTTCCATAGACTGTACCCAAGAGACTCCAATGGATCTTCTTCTCCTAATTCCTGGTTCAAAAGTAATTGTACAGGACCAATGGTGTAAACATGGGGAAACATAGATGACAGAACATTCAAAAGATCTTTCTCCAATGCATCGAAAGTATGAACACAGAATGCTGAAGCTTCACATGCTCTCTGTGCTGCTTCCATAAGGAAGTTAAACATTTCATCATTTGGGTCAGTAGTTTGAAAAAATGTTGGAAGATCCTTTAGACGAATATCTTTCATTCCAGGAATCCAGTCTATTACAGTATCCAAGTATCCATTTGTCAAATAACTTGCGTCTGTATATCATAAACAACATTAGCTTTAAAACATGCCTTCATAATTTTTATTTTCTTCTAATTTTGATACACACACACATACACAATATATATACCTTTGAGTGGTGCAAGACCTTTTTCCAAGAGAGCGCGATATTGATAAAATCCCATGAAGCCACAAGCAGCAAAAGTCCAGAATACAGCAACAGGGATTCCAAGTTCTTGAGCTGCGGTGATGGTGAATGACAATACACCATCGGAGACAATGCAAGTCACCGGAGGGTGGTTGTTTGAAATGGAAGAGTCGTTGAGGCTGGCAAGGAGGTTGCGAAATGGTGTTAAGAAGTTCTTTCTAATGGATCTACAAAGAGAAGGAATATCTTGGGTGGCATCAGGGTTTGATGGAGGGAGGCCATCTGGAATTGTTTTGAATTGGAAGTTGGGCAAGCCATATAAGGAGTCATATCCTCTAGCTCTGACTAAGCGCTTTTGGTTGAACTCTGTGTTGACAAAGGTAATATAAAAGCCCTTATGGTGAAGGAGCTTTGCTAGTTTTAGAATTCCTTTGATGTGGCTTTGAGCTGGGTATGGTATGCAAACTGCATGAGGCTTATTATCACCTACTGCCATTGCAGATGTCTCTCTGTTTTTTTCTTTGCTTTGTGTGTGTGTTTGTGGTGCACTCTAGTTGGGGTGGCGAAGGCATTGTAGCAAAGGTTTAAATAGAGAAAAGCTGAGGATGATGAAACAACTTTTATGAAAATGATCATGAATTAAAGAATTATGATCCTTGGATTACCTTAATTAGTGTGTAGGTATCATGAAAAATTTTTCATGAAAATAATCATGAAAGCTTTGTGACCTTCGGATTACATTTAGACTAAATCACCACACACTAATCAAGGTAATCTAAGGATCATAAATTTTTCATGATCATTTTTATGAAAATTTTTTCATGATCCCTAACTTTTCTCATTAGTGTGTGGTGCTTTATTTTAAATGTAATCCAAAAGTCATAAATCTTTCATGATCATTTTCATGAAAGTTTTTTCATGATACCTAGTATTGCTCGTTTAAATAACTTCATCTTGCTCATGTCCATAATATTTTATCGAACATTTAAAGTGTTTTAAATAATTAATTGTTTGTAATGTTTTAAATAGCGGTGTTCAGAAGTGGATCAATAACAATCTACTATACATGTATTGGTATCAAAAATATTAAGCATTTCAAAGAATCGGGTGACAAAATTAGTTTCAATTTTTTGAATTCAACTTTTTAAAAATTGAATTTTTTGTTTTTTGTGTTTTTTTTATTTTTTGTTTTTAGTGAATATTTTTTAAATTTTAAACAATTTTTTTTTTTACTTTTTTAGGTGCACTTTAACTAGATGTATCAAATAATAAAATATATGTGAAAAAATATTATAAAAAATTAATAAGTACACAAAAAAATGAAAAATATATTGAATTTTAGTATTTTTTAAAATATTTTTTGGTATTTAGTGTATTTTTTAAAGATTTTTTTTTCACAAATATTATAATTTTATATTAGGTGTGTCTAAAAATTTTAAAATTTTTTTTTTTAAATATTAAAAAGTTCATTGAAAACATTAAAATACAAAAAATAAAAAAGTAAAATTTTCTGAAAACTGTTTTTTGAAAATCAGAATCAAACAAAGTGTCAGCATTATCAACCACAAAAAAAAAAAAAAGTTTTATAATATAATAGCTAAATCAATTGCCTCAAGTCAAAAATCAATTATGAATTGATATATTTCACAAATAGCCAATGCATAAGTTATTTCAAACCACCATATCGCCGTCTAGAGATTGAAAATTTTGATACGACATATGAGTCAATATTTTAAATCTTAAGCATTTATTTTATTTTATTTATATATGAGCAATGACGTTCTCTCACCGACAATTCTCCCAAACCAACGAAAAAAAAAAAAAAAATCTAATTGTGAATTTTTTTATATATTATAATTTTTATTTAAAATTCATAAATTTCATAATCAAAACACTTTTATTTATTGTAATTTTTTTTCTTTGCTTGGCCAAATCATTCAATTTTTCTAATCTTTACAATCAAATAAATTTGATACATACTAAAACAAATAAAATAAATGCACCTATTAATTTTGATAAAGGGTCATTTTGGTCCCTGATATTTAAATTAGAGTCAATTACACTAACGGTACTTGTAGTTTGAGATTTGTGTCATTTTAATCCCTAACCTTTCAATTATGATATATATGACCATGAATTTTGAATCTCGTTCCAAATAAGGACAATTGAAAATATCATTACTCTATTTCAAAGGCAAAATCATCAATTTGATAGAATATAAACTAGCTTAATAAAAATAAAAGTCAAAAAATTATTTTAAAATTTTTAAAAATTATTTCTACCCACCAAAGATAAAATTATATAAAAATGATAAATCTTTTACAATTTTAGTTTTTTTAATCTTTTTATCAAATTAAGTTTTAGTATGTGTTTGGATAATAATCCTGTAATGGGTGACTATTTTTGTTGATGTTTTTATATGGTTATTATGTAATAAGTAGTTGTATTTGTTGTTAACATATATTTTTGAATGGTTATCATGCAATGGTTATTAGACTTTTAATGTGTAATCGATATGTTTAATATATGAAATATTTTTAATTTTTAATTTTTTGATTTAATAGATTGGTTTAATAATGATATCAAAGTTGTTGCCATATTTGATTTTTGAAAAAATAGAAACTAATTTAACTAAAATAAATATACAAAAATTGGTTCTACCATTCTAAAAAATAAAATTATATAAAATGATGTTTTTTTAACTTTTTCACCAATTTAATTTTTAGTTAAAAGAATATTTGAAAATAGATTTTGACAAACCAAACCAAACAGAACTTTCTAACCAAAAAGTTTTAGCATTATTCATTAAAAAAAAAATGTCATTACATTTCAAATAACATACAAGTTAACCAACACAAAATAAGTTGTATGATAACTTTGTCCTTAAAATGGACTGTTTGCAAATGAAATATTTTTTATTGTCTTTATTTAGAACAAGATTCAAAATTTAGGATTAAATGTATCACAATTAAAAAGTTAAGGACCAAAGTGACACAAGTCCTAAATTATAGGGACTCTTAGTGTAATTTGCCCTTTAAATTATGTCAATCTAGTTCCCATTTTATAGAAAATATTTCATTTTATCTCTCAATTTGGATCCCAATGTATAAATCAATGGGGATATTACTTATTAGTGGGAGTACCAAAAAATTATTACAAAATTATGGAAAATTTTACAATTTTAATTATTAATGTGTATAAAAATTACTATTTATTTATTACTTTTTTAACCATTTGCACCAGATTGAAAATTTTCCTAAATCAATTTAGCCATCACAATTTAATTCTAGGGAAATTGTAGAATACACACCTTAAAAAAGGTATGCCTCCGTTTGGGAAGTGGGTTGGCTTTTTGGCTTTTTGGCTTTTTTGGCTATTTTAGCCTGGGCTTAAAAGTTTGGTTTGGGAAGGGCTTTTTGGCTTTTTGGCTTTTTTGACTTTTTTTGTGAGAGATGAATGTAATGATTATGGGTTGGATGTGATGTTTTGTTTTTTGTGGCTAAAAAAGCCTATTTTGTCTTTTGTGGCTAAAATAGCCAAAAAGCCTGGCTTTTTGGCTTCCCAAACGGAATATGTTCTAGTTATGACCATTATGATATTTGGTTATGACCCATTGTGATATTTGTTATGACTCATAATAATGTTGATTATGACTTAGTTATAACCTCTTATGATTGTTATTTTGATTATGATCAAAAATGTTTTTTGTTATGCCTCAAATGGTGTTTGGTTGGGATTTAATTATGACATATTATGGTTGTTATTTTGATTATGATCAAAAAGATTTTTTAGTTATATCTCAAAGTTGCTTGATTATAATAATAATAACTCAGTTATGACAGAAAATAATTTGGTGTCATAACTTATATATGATATATATGTATATTAAAAAATTATTATATAATTCTGTGAAAAGAAAAGTTATGACGTTTTGTGATAAATGATAGGATCAGGGTTATCTCCAAGTCCACAAAATAGAATTTCTATTTTGATAATCTGAACCGTTCAATGTGTAGAACCGTTCAATGTGCCAAAAATCACGTTGATCAAATATTGATAGCCCTTTGATCAGATCATATTTTTGTTAATGATAGCCCTTTGTTAGGATTTTAAAAATAAATTATTAACAAAAATGTGTTCTGATCAAATATCTATCAATATCCGATGAATGTAATTTTTTGTAGGAATGAAATATTTGACGAACTCTACACATTAAATGATTTAAATTATCGAAATAGAATCTGTGTTGAGTTTCACAAATCCAACAACACTGTCTAATCTACAAAGTAAATTAGAGAAAAACTGCATCCTAAATTATATAACAAAATTTTATAAAAATGTTATGAACAACATTACTACACACATTTTTTATTACTCACTATGGCATATTATTTTTCATATACTTTAACTCTTAATCTAATACTTAGCCCTCGTTTGAGAATATGTTTTTTTAGTAACTATTTGTCTTTTTGGTTAAAATATAATGTTAAAAAAAACTAGTATGTTTAAGATAATTTTTTAATTTTTTATGAAAAGATATGCAAAAAATAGAGAGAAAATGGAATCTTTAACTTTTTTGTATAAGTTGTTGGTTTTTTGATTTTTTTAGTGACTTTTTAATTTTTTGACTAAAAAAATCACTTACCAAACGAGGCCTTAAGTTGTGCATATTATTTTTCATATATACTTTTAACCCTTAAACTAATACTTAAGTTGTGATTGGCAAAAAATTATTAGTTGATTCAAGGGTATCACATAATTATATTCATTACTAATTACAATTCATCATGTATTCTCATATTCTTCAATCATTCAACATAAATTTATAAGTCTCACATCCTTTATTAGCCCCGTTTGGTAAAACTTATTTGTAACTTAAAGCCATTTATTGCTTAAAATAAGTTATTTTAGAGTGTTTGGTAAAAATTATTTTACCAACTTATAGCTTAAATAAAGCTAATTTTTAACTTATTTTCCAAGTGGATCTAGAGATGCTTAAGTTCATAGCTTAAGTGCGCAGCTGTGTAGTGGGTGCTAAAATGACTTAAATGCCCCTCCTAATCTCCATTATTTACGAAAATGCCATTATATATACCCATCTGAAAACACTGTTCACTCACTCTCTCTCTCTCGATGAAGGCGATTTCCGGCAGTGTGGAGGCGATTTCCGGCGTGTCGAGGTAATTTTTGACGTTGTGCTCTCTCTCTCTCTCTTGATGAAGATGAAGATGAAGATCTGGGTTGCTTGTTGATGAAGATGAAGATCTGGGTTGATCCAGAGTCACCGTCATCACGATCTTAAGGCATCTGGCATTCATTTTCTCCCTCAACACAGCACAACATCCATCGTCGCGACCTCTCTTCTCTCTCTCTCTAGTGATCGAGTGGAAACCCTAGCGTCGTCGTCATCTCTATCTTCCCCGTCGCGATCTGCTCTTGCGTGATCTGCTCTCGAAGCTCTAGAAGCTTCTCGAAGCTCTAGAAGCTTCTCGAAACCAGAGGAAACCCTAGAAGCTCTCTCTCTATCTCTCTCTCGTGCGATCTGCTCTCGATCTGCAATCTCACTCTCTCTTCGATCTGCAATCTCACTCTCTCTCTCTGTGCATGGTTGGGTCGATCTCGTCTTTCTCTCTCGATCTGATCTATAATCTCACTCGATCTTGTCTCTCTCTTTCTCTGTTGTAAACCACCGACTAGGATCGATCTCGGCTAGGGTTGCAGACCACCAGCGGCGTACAAATGGCTCAGGAAGGAAGAGAAGGAAAAAAAATTAAATAAATTAAAAAAATAATAATAATTAAAAACAAAATAATAAGAATAATATTGAACAAAATAAATTGAAATAAAAATAAAAAAATAAATTAATCAAAATAATTTATTAATATTGAAATAAATTGTGCAATTTATATCCATTAAATAAATTACACAATTTAATTGTAATGAAAAAGAATAATAAATTAAAGAAATAACAATTGTTATATTATTAATTGTAATAAAAAAATTTAATAAAAACAGAATCAGAAATGTCAAAATTAATTATTAATTGATACTAATTAATAACAGTTGTTGATTATTAATATTATTTGATACTAATAAAAATTAATTATTAATATTAATTGATACTAATTAATAATTTTAGTATTAATTCAGACTAATTAAGCCATTAATTGATAATAATCAATAATTTTAGTATTAATTGATACTGATTAAGCAATTAATTGATACTAATTAATTTATAATGAAAAAAAATATTACAATAATACTACTATTACATTTTTATCAAATGTATCAATTTTTATATTAGTTGATACTAATTAATACTAATTATATTAACTTTTATTAATGAAATAATTTTTTTAAATGACAAAATTATCATTTTTATATCATATAAGGGCAAAAAAGTCAATTATACAGAAAAAACTATTTTACAGTTTATTTATCAAACACTATTTTACTACTTAAATCTATAATCCCACAATTATACCAAACATGTTACGAACTTATGCTCACAGCTATAAATTATAATTTATTAAGTTATAATCTATAATCACTTTATCACAATTCTACCAAACAAAACCATTAATTACAATACCATTGAAACAACACGTGATATACCTTCTCGCGATTCACTATGATTAACCTCCACAAACTTAGGACAATCATTGCCGACCAACTGACCTCTCGATCGATCATTGTCCATGTTTAAATAATTATGTTGTCAATTTTTAGTACACATCGTGTTTTTCGTTAGCAAAATTTTGTTTGGGATCATCCGCCCAAATATTTTGGCCTTGTTTGGGTTCTTTCAGAAAAGTCAAAAAGTCAAAAAGTTACTCAAAAAGTTAAAAAGTTAACACTATTCACCAAAAGTCAACAATTACGGCTGCACAACTCCCAATTCAAATTTTCCTCTAAAAATCAATTTTCACAATATTTTATTACACATTTTTTCATAAAAAGTCAAAAAGTTAACCCAAACATCTATATTTTCAACCTCAATTTTTTAGTCAAAAAAGACAAAAAGTGCACTTATTTAGTCTTCCCAAACAAGGCCTTACTTTTTCGTCCGATTTTTTGTTTGTTTTTTTATTTTTATTTTTTTCATTGAAATATAATTTTTTTTTTTTGTTTTTGTTTTTTTTTGTTTTTGGGGACAAGTCTATAGATGTTCATTTGTAAAGTATTTTGTGCATATCATAAAAAAAAAAAAAAAAAAATTATATTAATTCGATAATCGTATCTTTTGTCATTTTGTTATATTTGTCTTCAAAAATATAGATTAGAAGGTCTATTTAAAAAACATACTTATCATCTATTTTTTTAAAAATAAATGCGACAAAATAAAAATGAGAAGTTACCAAAAAATTTAAGAGTTGACTATCGTAATAAAATAAATACTGAATTTATAATTTTGTAAATTTAAAACTTAAATTTTTTATTTGTTTTCACCGTACCTCTTTTTCCCAGCTTGTTCAAACATAGGTGCCTCTGCACTAGATTTGGACCTTATTAAGTATTGCAAAATAAATGTCTTATTTTTTAAATTATTTGTCTATTTTTGTTAAATAAAATAGATAGAAAATAGGTTTAATAATTCAAGTTAAAACCTTTTTATGTATATTTATATTGATTTTAATAATTAAAATATTATTTTTGTCGATTTTACTTATAAAAAAAATAAACGAATGATTTAGATTGAAAATAAATCAAAAGATTATCATTTAAATTGATAAAATTAAAAACTCAGAATTTATTTTGTTAAAAGTTTCAAACCCTATTTTTGGACGGGGAGGGTTTGGCTTTCTTAAGTTGACCATCTCAACTTGAGAGAGTATTTGGGCTTGGTAACCAATTTTGGAACACGATTTCAGTGATTTGAACCATTCACTTTGTATGACTCGTTAAGTAGAATATTCATGCAAAAAATCAAGATGATCGGACATTAGTAACTATATATTTGAATTAAATTTGTGGTGTGTTTGTTTTGAAGGATTAGGGGGTGAGATTGGACTATTAATCCCACCGAACTAATAGTCCATTATTTGTTTCAAAAGTTTTGCTCTGGACTAATAGTCCCCCCCAAACTATTAGTCCCACATTTGTGGGACTATCTTATCCCTTGGGGGAGGGGGGGTGGATAGAAACCATGGGATAACTCATCCATGGGATTAGCCAATGAAATTACATTTTTGCCCTCTAGTATTTTAATTATGTATTATATTTAGTAAAATTCAAAAAAAATTAAATGTTTCAATTTAAAAATAAAATAATTTTATTTAATTTTTTATTTTTGCTTTTGTTTTATTTATTTAATTTTTTTAAAATATTTTTTTATAGATATTTTATTGATGTTTTATTTTAAAATTTTGTTTATATTTTATTTAATTTCATTATTTAAATTTTAATAGATGTTTTATTTTATTTCATTATTTAATTATTATTATTATTATTATTATTTAAAATAAATTTATTTAAAATTTTAATTAAAAAATAACATATATTTTTATTTATATTTAGTTTATTTAATTTTTTAAAAATAAATTTATTTAATTGTGCAAAAAATAAAATAAAATAAATTTTTATTTAATCTAGCTAAAAATAATTAAAATATTAAAGCTATGTTTAATATTGCTATTACTTAGTAAATAATTGAAAAAGATAAAATAGTCATTTGAGCATTTATCATTTTCCATAATATCCCAAACAAACATTGGATTCACTAAAAATAGTCAAATCCAGACATCTAATCCCATGACTAAACAAACTTAGGATACAAATCCAGTCTAACCAAATAGTCCGGGGACAATGTATCCCATGACTAATAGTAAACTTAGGATACAAATCCAGTCTAACCAAATAGTTCGGGGACAATGTATCCCATGACTAATAGTCCGATGGATTACAATCCCCCTTTATCCAGTCCGTCCAAACAAGCACACCCTTTGTATTATAAAAAAAATAAATGACTATTATTGAAATTATATTTGTCATTTATTTTTGTAAAACACATGATTCAAACTTATAGCTACCGATATCCAATCATCTTAATTTTTGCATGAATATTCGACTTAATGAATCCTAAAAAGTGAATGGTATCGGATTACCAAAATCAATTCTAAAATGATTTTATCAAGCCCAAACGCTTAGCCAAACCTTTTTTTTTTATTTGTAATTGTCCCAAATGAAAATATTATGATTTTGAGGGCCTATAAAATAAATTGTTCGAATTATCGAAATAAGACTTATGATGATCTTATAAGCTCTCAAAGTTTCTCATATTCAAATTTAAATTTAAGAGAAGTCCAATTTTAATATATATATATATACCAATAGAATTAATATATATATATATATTTATTTATTTATTACTAATAAAAATTATCTCAATTGACTACTTTAGTATTTGTATAGTCATTAAATTATTAGGCCGGCTATATATATGGAACATATATACATACAAAATAGTGGAGCTATGGTTACATTGGACGATGTTTGACACTCACAAATTATTATTATTATTTTAAAATTTAACTCATATAATATGAATATAATAGGTATTAATTTTTAATTTATTATGCACTCAATAATATAAAACCTAATTCTCATACTATATCATTATGAATAAATTTATAAATTTAAAATTATAATTCTTTAACGTCTTTCAACTAGATATGGATCACATCATTGCTATATTGTTCAAAGATATACGATAAAAAGTGAATTGTCGCATGATCTGCCGCACGATCGCATAATTTCTATATTGTCCAAATATGTATGATAAAACATGAATCGTGGGTTGATTGTGATGATTAGTTTTTTAAGATTAAAATAGTCCCAACTTACTTTGGAGTAAGGCTTAAAAAAGCCAGCTATGCCTAAAAAGATTAAAAATTTAAAAAGTTATTAAATTATTTATTATTAGATAAAAAAAATTAAATATCATATCAATTTTATATTTTTTATTCATAAACAAATAAGTTTCAATAATTTTTTAAATACGTTGATTTTTAACTTTTAAAAAAATAAAATAAAAATTAAAAATAGTCAATTTCAAACTTACCCTTATGAATGGTGAGATTTTGGTAGGCAGGATTTAGTGCAATCGTGGATCACTCAGTTTCATCAATCCAGCACACAAGAGTAATGAAATTAGGATTTAACAAATCAGAGCAAGAGCATCTTCAACTCCAATAAGCTATCTAAGAGCATCAGCATCAGTCTTTCTATAATGACCTTGAAGTTATTATAGAGAGCAAAAGTCAAGGAATATGTACTCCATCAGATTCGGTATAGCGTTCATTTCATTTTACTAAAGCCTACAGTATCTCACTACAACAAACGAGGTATTGTTCATCGCTACTAGGGGTGTAAATCTGGCTCGGCTTGGCCCGACCCATGTCGGGCCTCGCGGGCGCCCACCCAAAATTTGGGTCAGCCCGGCCTATGGCCAAAAAAATTAGGCCCAGGCCTAAGCCCAAGCCCAGGGGTATTCAGGCCTTGGACGGGCCGGGGGGTCGGGCCTCGGGCTGGCCTGATGGGCTTGGGCCTGGCCTCCGGCTTGGGTCGGCCTGACCATATTTTTTTTTGTTTTTTAAATTTTTTCTATTAAAATTTATTATTTTCTATTAAAAAAGACACTGGGTTTCAGACGGAATAAAAAAAGAAAAGAATAACAAATACAATAAGAAAATAATATTTTAATAGGATTGAATTAGAATAGAGAGTTTGATACTGTGGGTACTAAAAAAATGACTAGCTAAAATTGTAAAATAGTTTTTAAGCTTTAATTTGACTAAAAATTTCAAGATCAAGAGACTGATGCTGATGCTCTAAAGAGACTCTTGCTAGCCATTTTAGCTATGCTCCCTCTCATTTTAGCTCTCATCCATAATGAAATCCATTTGAGTTTACAGATTGCCTCAATGGTACAAGTGTTTGGATCCAAATTTATTAGGCATGACCTTCACACCCCACTTCCTACATCTTTACACCCGACACATGCAAAACAAGGCAACGTTGGAATGGAGAAATAGTCAAATTCTTGATCTCACAAACAAAAGTTCTAATTATTGGGCTAACAATATTTTTTTTTTTTTTTTTTTTTTTTTGGGGGGATGGGGTGGGGTTCTAGGGATAGAATATTAGGCCAAGAAACATATTCAGAAGAGAAAAGTATTGTTGAGATTTGATTGTGTAGTGGAGTCTACTCATAAATGAATTTGAACAGTAGTTTGACAATTCTGAGCAAAATTCTAGATCCGTAGTATAATAATAAGGATAAAAGGTAGCTTTAATCCCTAAAGTATGTGTTCTTAGTCATTTTAGTATCTTAAATTTTATTTTTGTCATTTTGATTGTCAAAGTTGTCAATTTGAGTCAAATTAATCCAATTTCAAATGGCTGTTTAAATTGTTAATGGAATTATTATAAATTTTAACTATTGTCCTTAAAGTATATATGTTTTGTGTACCTTGATCCCTAAAGTATCAATTTGTTAATTTCTTCTTTCAATATTATAATTGTAAGGTTATGTTTCATTTTCTTCATCAATGTTTTAAGACCAAATTGACAAAATTAAAATTTTAGGGACCAAAAGTGACATGAAACACATATTTTAAAGACTATGTATTTTATTACCATTCTGTTAACTATTTAGACGGCCCATTTGGAATTGAAGCAAATTGACTCAAATTGAATATTTTAAGGGCAAAATTGATAAAATTAAAACTTAAAGGATCAAAATGATAAGAAACACATACCTTAGAGGACTATAAATGTATTTTATCCATAATAATAATAATAATAATAATAATAAGGATAAATTACAAATACACTTCTTGATGATTGTTTAAAATATACATTACCCCCATGTAGTTCTGAAAATTGCATCCCGCCCCTTCAAGTTTTTAATTGCATAACAAATGACCACTTTTATTAATAAATCATCAAGCCAATTAACTATTTTTAATTATATTAGAAATATATTTCAATTAGGTAATTTTATTATTGTATAGGAGAATAGTTAGGATTTTTTTTGGTTAATTTTGTCAAATAAAAAAATTCTAACAAAGAGGTATTTGTAATTTTCAAAAATCACAAAGGGTAATTCATATTTTAAGTAAGTCTTAGGCCATCTCCAACAGTTCACCAGAATCATCACCAAATTTGAATTTGGTAAAAAAGGACACTTTTTTTTGTCTCCAACGGTTTTATCAAAACGATATCAAATTGAGAACGCTCCAAAATTTTCACCAAACTGAAGAGCTGGAGCAGATATCACCATTTTACTGTGCGTGTACATTGGTAGTGGAGCCTACCGGACGTCTGGCCTCGTCCGGATTACATAGAAAATGAAGAGTAGTAGCCATGGTTTGGACTGCAAATTGGCTTGAAAAGTTGGTTGCTTTTTGTGGCACCAAGACGAAATTCCTTACCAACATTGATCCATGGATAGCAGAGGCAAATGCATTGCATGTAGATTTAAATTTTTATCAAAGTTAGCCATTCATTTAGCAAGTGCAACTCCAATAAGGTTACCGTTGATTTTGCAGAGAATTTGACAAAGTTACCGTTGGTGTGGTCTATAAAAGAAGACTCTATTAGTTTTTTAATTTCACAATATCATTACAATTTTTATTTTCTTTGTGCTCTCGTTAACTTCAATCTTCACTTTTTGTTTCTCTTGTCTTCTCATTGTGTGAACTTCAGTGTATATTATTTCTTAAAATTTTCACATTTTTCTCCACCTCTTTTCTTGTTTCTACAGCATTGTGTCTATATGGAGTGCATTGCCAATAGCTTTAAATGAGGTAGGTGGTGGAAGGAAGTAATGAGGTGGGTCGATTTCTTAATGAAATAGTTGGATGGTTGTGTGTGTTTCATGAGGCATTCATGAAACTGAACAAACAAGTCTTCATTCCAATATGATGGTGAAGTAGTTGGATGGTTGTATGTATTGAATTTTCAAATGTTGGGTAGATATATAATTTATTTATAATTCATTTGTCTATCATTTTTGTAATTCATTTGTGAAGTCTGAGTCATTCATTTGTAATTTACTAAATAGTGGATATATATAAAAATCATGAGTCATTTGTAATTTCATAAATGTAGATACAGAACAAGAAAATCAGTAGTCCAAAGCCACATGAGAACACAACATCGGTAAATTATCACATCAGTACATTGCTAACAAATTCATACTATTTTCGATATTGACAAAGTTAACGGACCAATAACACTAGCAAAAACGAATGTGTACAGCGTGAAGGGCACCAACAACAAACACTAACAGTATTTGACTAACAAAAAAAATAAAGTGTGTAAATGAAGTTTAAGAGCAACAACAAACACTAACAGCCTTCCTTGCATAATCACCTCCCAATTGAAAAAGCCAACCAAAAGTTCATATTCTCGTCCACGTGGTGAAGTTAGTTTTCACCATGAAGATGTCACATATTGTCACGACCCAAACCCGCCCCTATAGGTTTGGCACCGTAACCGGCCAGTAATCCGAGGATTACCTACGGCCTCTGAACAGATTAACAAAATATAAGGGGCTAGCGGAAGCAATATATAAAGTAAACAAAGTCCAATGAGCTGTGATGACGTACATGGGACAGAAAATGCAAAACTTATTTATATACATAAACATGCCAGTCAAGTACACCAATATGTACAGAATATTTACATACGTACGTTCCAAAATCCGGACTTTACAAGACCCAAACATAAACATTGGCTAGCAAGAAACAAAACAACCACAGCGTTAGACTTTGACCGGAACCTCCTCGGGAGGCACAAAAGCTGGCTGACAAAAAGGGAATAGGAGGCCCTCAACTCTGGCCCTGGTCATGTGCCGGCTCACCTACATATATATAGTAAACTGTGAGCGAAAGCCCAGTGAATAATAAACAGAGTAAAGGGGTTTCAATGAATGAGTCCACACAGATTTCAGTAGTCAATTCACATTGTATCGAAATCATACTTGATCAGATCGAAATCATAATTCAGCTTTTTAAATTCATACTTGATCGGATCATAGATAGACAGAAATCATAAGCCATAGTTTCATTTACGTGATACATCCATTAGCTTAACTAGACGCGCAATGCGTAAGGTTATGAATAACCTTCTTAGCTCCGGTGAAGGAGCCTCCGGATCCGGGTAACAAGACAGCTAAACCCCCATGGCGGGCCTCCGGTACGGGCAGCAGTGCACAAATTCACATAACAAGACGCATAAAGCGTAACATCACAGGATGCATAAAGCGTAAAGTTCCATAAGGAACCTCCGATACCGGGTCAAGGCTGTAAATCTGACATGGTACTAAGGATGTCACGGTTACATGTCAGAAATTGGACAATCATTCATTGTACATAACATATCATTTCAGAAAAACTGATCTCATTTTCATCACACAGAAAATAAGGACAGTTGAACATATCTTTACAATGTTATTACTTACAGTGGGCGTTGAAACCGATAGGTGGAGCCAAATGGTCAAACAGAATGCGGCACACGACCTACATAACACATAATGGACACACACTTGAAATACGCATTTCTAAATGTACAAAACTCACACCAATGATTCTAAGTGTGTACCTAACCTCTTATCCTTATTAAGGAGCCTTAAATATAGCCTAGGGATGCCTAGGATGGAATGTGGATGCAAAAATGCCTTAGAAAACATTTTTCAAAAGTTGCTGAAAACAGGGGTCTCGCTCGAGCGAGCCTTCCTTCGCTCGAGCGAGCTTGCAAAATCAAAGGGCTCGCTCGAGCGAGGAATCCTTCGCTCGAGCGGTCTGATGAAATGAAAAAGTACTGGTTGTTGATTTTTCCCGCGCGATGCTCGCTCGATGCTCGCTCGAGCGAGCTTCTGGACAAAGGTGGTCGCTCGAGTGAGGAAGCCAAATTCTGGAATTTCCAGATTTGCCTTCCAAGTTCGAACCAAGCATTCTTCAACCAAAAACTCAACCTCTTGGGCCCAAATTCTGGAAAACACTTTAAACACATAGTATATCAAGTTTCAAAAGCCAATTTGTAAATTCAAGGGCCAAGAGTGAGTCAATTTGAGCACCATTGCCATAAATCTTCAAGAACATGGGTTAAACAAACATGCATGAGTTCAATTCCATTTCAAAGCTCCAAAACATGTTCAACTGGTCAATTTGGTGGAAAATCATGATGAATACATGGATGATACTTAGGAAATGAACATGCATGTAAATTTTTTATGAAGGACAACTTCAAAATCTAAGAACAAGTGCATGCATGTATGAGCTAAGTTCTATTTCAACATATTAAACCATAACTTGGTTCAAAACTTCAAAATGCACATGGATTATGCAAGACACTACTCAAGATCAACATTAAGGAGAGGAATTCACTACCTTAAACCTTCAATTTCAAGTGTGTGAGCTCAAACTTGCAATTCTCCTACAATTCCTCTAGCAAACCATGTTGAAATCAATCTCCCCTCACCCTCTCTCTCTCTAGCCGTTGGCTAGCTCAAGCAATGGCTGATATGGGATGATTCTAGGTGTAATAACATAGACCAAATGTTGCCCCAAGTAAAGCCACTAAGTGGCATAAATGTAATTAAGCTAGGTTCATTATTAAAATGTTATTTAATCAGATTTAAACATTCCAAATCGAATTTTAATTGGACCTACCATAAATTCACATAAAATCTAACTAGTCTAAAGCACTAATCAATTTCGGAATCGGGCGCCGACAAGGCTTCCAATTTGCAGTTTAAAGTTTAAAATGCGAACAGATATTCCGACACCGAACAGATAAGGACACATAATTCATGCAATACACACGCAAATTATTTCCAGATTTCCTCCTAATTATTATTAGGCATAATTAAGTTCCAATTAGCGTTAATCAGGGTCGGGATTATTACACATATGTTCTATTAAATCATCGCGGAGGACATGATATGCATTCTTATCTCTAATACCTAAATGACTGACGGGACATAAATGATTAGAAGTCATTGTTACTGCTACACGAAAGTAGTACTGATGAGTTGGTTGATGAAATTTCATAATCAAAATCAAGATGCTCATCTCTCTCATCTTCGACAATCATATTGTGCAATATAAAGCAATTCTTCATTATGTTTCCAAGCATTTTGGGATCCCAAAAAACGTATGGCACCACCTATAATTGCAAATCGAGATTGGAGCACTTTGAATGCTCACTCTACATCCTTCCATACTGACTCTTGCATCATTACAAAATATTGTTTCTTTGCTCTTTGGGGAGAAGAGATTGTCTGAACCAGTGTTGCCCATTGAGGGTATATACCATTAGCAAGGTAATAACCCATATTATAAATGTGTCCATTAATAGTGTAATGGACAGACGGAGCTTTACCTTGGGCAAGATCAGAAAATAAGGGTGATTGATCCAACACATTCAAGTCATTGTGTGATCCAGGCATTCCAAAAAATGCATGCCAAATCCATAAGACATAAAAAGCTACTGCTTCAAGAATGATGGTTGTCTTTTTCTGATGGCCTACGTATTAATCTTGCCATACCATTGGACAATTTTTCCACTCCCAATGCATGCAATCTAAACTTCCCAACATACCCGAAACCCACGAACCTCCCCAATAGCAAGTAATCTACTAATATCAGTTATTGTTGGAGATCTAAGGTATTCGGGTCCAAAGATTTCAATTATTGAATTGCAAAGTGTTGCAAACTTTTAATTGCCGTGTTTTTCCCAATTCGCACATAATCATCAACTGCATTTGTTGCCACTCCATATGAGAGCATTCTAATTGCCGAAGTCATCTTTTGCAGTGGAGATAATCTGAGGATAAGAGCTGCATCTTTTTTTTGAACAAAATATGAATCGTGTGCTTTAATGGCATTCAAAATTCGCAAATATAGAAGACGATGCAATCTAAAACGTCTCCGAAATGTTGCAAGTGAATAAACTGGATTTGCCGCAAAATAATCCGCAAACTATCATTCATGACCTTTCCATCTATTGCGACAATATGTATTTATGTCCTATAACAGAACCACCTATTTTCTTTGATCGATCACTTGCTATCAGAATCTATATCATACTAGCATTATTTATCTCATAAACAACCAGAAGCTTTGCAATTTTTTCATCATCAGATTGCTCATCAGAGGATGAGGAAGAAGAAAAGGATGAAAATGAAGTGAACACGCAAGAACTTAAGCTAGTCATTATGCTCTAGTTTTTAGTTATGGTTGGGCTCTAGTTTTCAGTTATGGTTGATTCCAGATATAATGTAAATCATTTGGTTTATATGGTACACGGGTTAATCTGTTTATATCAGTTTTTTGAAGGAAATAATTGTTGGAGGCAAAAAAAAAAAAATGAAAAAGATTTAATGGAGGGAAAAAGAAATGGGAAACGAATTGAGTAAATAGAAATGGAGGGGGCAAAAATTCATTTTTCCTCACTGGATGTCCAGTGTGTTTTGATGAAAGCTACATTACTCACTGTTGGAGTGTCTCATATTAGATTGAGGAATTCATATTTTTTTTACTCAGATTTGATGAAAATTTTGGTGAACTGTTGGAGATGCCCTTAGAGGGTGTATTTGTAATTTACTCTAATAATAATAAGAAGAAGAAATTACATTAGAAGAAGAAGAAGAAGAAGTAATTACATTGAACTAAGGAATAATTATCCTATTGACTAAACTTATTTACTCATAGAGCAATGTTAGGGACCCCAAGAGTTTTATCAAATATTTTACTAAACACACACAGGTGTAAGGTTCACACTAATGTAGGTCTCACACCCATATAAGTGTTTGGTAAAAAATTTAGTAAAACTCTTGTGATCTCTAGCATTTTTCTTACTCATAATTGAGTTTATTAATTGTGAATGGTTTGAGTCGCCTACCAAATTAAACCCCGAATATTTAATTTGTCAATATAAACTCTAATCTGTTGATTTATTTCCATCTAAACTATTTGCCTATTTTAATTAAGTAAAATTGATAAAAAAAAATAGTATTTCAATTAATATACTCAATGTAGGTGTACCAAAAAATGTCTAAAATATTATTTTTCATTAAGTTTAATGAATAAAATATTATTTTTTGGTTAGTTAGGCAAAAGGTTTAGATTGAAAATATGTCAATAGATTAGAGTTTAAATTGATACAATTAAAAATCAGGGTTTAATTCGTACGAGGCTCAAACCCTGAATTTTTTTATTGTTATAATTTTTCTCCTTCTTTTTTATGTATTTGTGTCTCATTTTGATAATGAGAAAATTTTGAGACATTTTTTGTATTAGAGAAATGATCATTTGGTATTGGTAATGATATAAATGATTGAGGCATTTTGATTTTTGTTTGTGAGAAATGATTATAGTTATGTTAATTTATATTGAAATATGATATGAGAAAAATAAATAATTAAATTATATTTATTAAAATAATTTTATAATAATAAATATATTGCTGAGAATTAATGTAAATTTTTTTAATAAATAAATCCAAGGACTGACTGGAACAGTGAATCTTTTTTTTTTTTTTTAAATTTAGCCCAAACAAAATGTCATTTTTACAATTTTCTTTTTAAAATAGATTACACTTCTAATTCTTATAGTTTGATCAAAATTATTAGATGATAATAGTTTGAAAAGAAACTGTCGCAATCTTTAAACCTCTTCCTAAAACATGACGATTTTAATGATATTGATGAGTTACATTATTTTTAAAATTAAAAGTTTCAAAACAAATTACAGAAATAAAAGGGAAGAAAAGAAAAGAAAATAAAAAAACAATCCTACTTACATATTGAATTACATAAACTACTAGCGGCAAGCCCATGCTATGCATGGGATGTGAAAAAAATTAATATCATAATTTAATATAAATAATATAATTAGTTAGATTTTTTGTATGTGAAATATGAAAATGAAAAAGATTGAAACTCACAATTAGATTTGTTTGGAAATTGATTTTTTAAATTTTTTTTTACTTATTATGAAATGTCATATAAAAAAGTAGAGATAATCAATTGATAACTTGTAGTGACTTTTGGACAAAAAGTCACTCTTTCCATGCATGCCTCACAATTTTATCATAATGTCATGCATTTTATGTGTCAATTTTTAAGTTGTCACTAACTTAACTATTTAACTTTTTCTCCCCCAGCTAGAGTAGCAAACTTTGGCGAGTTCAACCAGAACAACTTGAGTCCAACTCGAAATTTTTTAAGGATTGACTAATGAGCAACCTGTGATTTTTTATTTTTATTTTTAGATTGGATAAACTAAAGAGCAACTTGTGATTGAAAACACATTTTTACTTAATATAGATATAGATAAATATAGATTATCCAAAGTCGGTCAAGCCATATCATGGGTCATGTTCTAACTCTAACCCTAGACCTGACCAAAAAAAATTGATTGGTCAATTAGTAAAAATATTTTATAATAATTAATTTAAATCGACTAATATCAATTATATAAATATAATGGACCATAAAAATTTATCTCGAAAGTGGGTGTATAATAGTTTAAAGTTAGCGAGATGTTAGCTGCACTCACAACATATGTAGACCATTGTTTTTTAGTTTTTGAATAATTTGTTTAGTACACTTTACGGATTTGCCTCTTTTACCATAGAACTTATTCAATGGAAAATTTTATGTCAATTTTTAAAAAATATTTGTAATTATTAATATGAAGTTTGAACTTAAAAATTTTAAATTTTTTTTTTTTATTTTTTCAATAAGATTTTGACATGTGTACTTGAAATTTTTTGTCATTTGATAAATTATGACTTACAACTAAAAAAAAAAAATTAAATTATATTTGATTCAAATTTTCTTTGGACTTTATTTTTAAATTTAAAATTAAATATAGCTTAGACATAGCTTAAAAAAACTATCATCTAACTAGGAGTGTAAGAATGGTTCGCAGCCCGTAGGAGGCCCAAAACTGGCCCGCGTCCCTAGGTGGGCCCTACCCTCGATTAGGCTTGGGCCCAATCTGTAATCCTGGGCCTGGGCTATCATTTTGAAGCTTGGCCTGGCCCGTGGCCCGGCCTAATGGCCCCGCTCAAGGCCTACTCAAAGCCCAGCCTAGTGTCATTTTTAGTAAAAAAGAATAAAAATTTTGATAGAAAAATAGAAAAAAATATAAATAAATGTTGAGGCCAGCCCAAGCCTAGCCTAAGCTCGAGCCCAGGCCTAGGGCTACCGGCCCACTCAAGGCCCGAATACCTCCTGGGTCTGGGCCTAATTTTCTAGCCCGTGGGCCTATTCAGCTTGACTCGAATTTTGGCGGGAGCTAGGGTAGCCCGAGCTTGGGCCCGAGTGGACCGAGCTGAGCCAGACCCAATTTACACCCCTACATCTAACCAAAAAAATATAGCTAAAATTATTTTTTGACATTTTATGTACATTTTTTTTTTTTGAATTTGAAAATTAGATATGGTTAGATAAGTCAATAGTCTTAAATTAAATATATTTTTTATTTTCAAATATTTTGAAAAAAGGTTTTTATTGATAAATCCTATTTAGAGGTATTCTAACCCAATAAGTAGGGGTGTCGTGGTCTGGTTTTGGACGGTTTGTAGATCGGTTTGGACCCACTCGCATGTATGCGGTTTGGGAAAAATTCAACCAGTAATAGCCCACAGTGCGGGTTGCAGTTTGTGTGGATAAGGTTTGTGGATGTGCGGGCGGTTTGCGGATTGGACTTTTTTCTTTAAAAATTTATTTTGGAGCCTTTTTTCTTTTCTTTCCATTTTGTAAATATTTATTTTGGGCCATTTTCCTCCCATTTTCTAAAATACTCCAATATTAATAATTAATGAATTAAAACTTATAAAATTAAAAACACAACAAAATCAATTCTAACACAAACAAATCATTCAAAATCTTAAACTTTTAAATCAAATCATAAACTAACACAAGCACATATTTCAAAATCCTAAACTAGATCATCAATCTCATTCACTATCTACTACCCAACAATATAATTAAAGTAAAATCATTCAAAATCCTAAGCTTACCTAAAATTAATTTTTCGTTAACTTTTACATTCATCCAAAATGCAATAATAAAATAATAACGGTCCAGGTTTTTTGAATTTTTTTTTTTTTCTAAGTGTGGGCAGGCGCAACGTACAATCATGTCATATTCCAAACCGCATCCGCCCACATTGTGCTTGCGAAACCGTCTGTAACGCTCTCAAAATAAACCCATAAATCATACAATGTTGACATGCTTAGACAAGGGAATAAGCTTAAATACATTTCATCAGAGTATTTCTTACAAGGGTATTACATGTTAACAACAAAAGCAAATGTCCTACGGGCTTACAGCTTTCCAAGTCAACACTTGGTTACAAAAGAAAGAGTACTAACTCTATACAAAATAAGCCCTTGGCTTGATATATATGTAATACAAAAATGTAATCAAAATGATGACCCAGCCACTGAGCCTCTCAAGCTACGTCCTTGGAGGTGGCATGCTACCTGTACCTGAAAATGATGTCCCATATAAGGTGAGCCAGCGCCCAGTAGAGATATGCTAAACATGATATAAGCAATAACTAAAACATTGGCCAATGATAAATGTTTAACTCATACGAATCATTTCATAACTAAGGCTCAGAAACTGGCCCTAACAATTTGATTGAGATCACATCTCATATCAGCAGTATTTCTATTTCAAATGAGATAATAACTCATATTAAACATTTCACACTTCATAATAGATACACATTTTAGTGCTGTATCAATCTCAGACAAATCCGGTTTAGAGGTCCATCCATCATCTTCCCCTAAACCGTGATACACATTTTGGTGCTGTATCAATATCAAACAAAGACACTTCTATACTTCACAAATGATACACATTTTGGTGCTGTATCAATATCAAACAAAATCCGGTTTAGAGGTCCATCCCCCATCTTCCCCTAAACCGTGGAGTACATCCCCCATCTCCTCCCATACAATACAATGTATATAAGCAATTATCATATACAAGTTCACTCAATCAATACACAATTTTGCTGTATTATATCAACCGCCATATTCGATGGCTTACTCAATTGATTAGTTTTAGTTTGCCTAATCATCATGCATTGTCTACAACAATCAAGACTATCCTCCACCGATAGCCCAAAGCAATTATTTCTAAACAGATAATAAATGTATCAACAGATAATTTATCAACATTTTCAAAAGTGAGCGATTAATAAATTCAACTTCACTATTCCATCTCATATTGAGCCAATTTCTTTATTCTCAACTCAATTTCATATTCTCATCATAAATGTCATTAATTACATAAATGACCCAATTATACCCAAATATGGCATTTTTTTTCCTTTTTCCAATATTGACCCAAAGGCCTAAATATCATCAACTAACCTTAATAATCACTTTTTAAGACCCAAAACATACACATTTGAGTCCAAAGGACAAAACCCCTCTTTTATAAAACCCAACTCAAACCCTAACTTCCCAAATTTCAACCATCTATACAAATAGCTCAACATCTATGTTAAAGCGTATAAGAATGAGTAGGAATCCCTACCTCAAGAGATGAGACTCAATGGAGGTGATGAAGAAATCGGAAATGCTCCAAATCCCAAGATTCTCGGATCAAAATATAGCCGTCAACGATCCCCACACTTTTTACAAAGGCCCAAGGGTAGAAAATCACTCATACTAGATCAATCCTAAGAGAGAAAGGAGAAAGTAGTGAGAGAAGCTCTCAAAAATGGCTTTTCGGAAAAATAAGAGAGAGAGTGGAAGTTAAAAAGTGGTTTAAAATCACCCAGCTGACATCTGATATACGTATGACCCGCTTGAGCAGAGAATAAGACGCTCAAGCGTCAAGCACAAAAATTGGACCCGCTCGAGCGTGAAGGGTACCCGCTCGAGCGCCAAGACACAACTGCAAAACACACCCGCTCGAGCGCAAAGGGAAAGCCGCTCGAGCGTAGATTTCCCCCTTCCAGTACTTTTACAGACAATGAACTACCCGCTCGAGTGCCAAGATACTCGCTCGAGCGTGACCCGCTCGAGCGTAAGAAAATCCGCTCGAGCGTGAAAAAACCCATCTGTAGAAGTTTTGCAGAGGCACGAAATACTGAGAGTGTGTAAATCCCGCTCGAGCGGATAACCAAAAAATAAACTCCGCTCGAGCGCAAATAGACCTGCTCGAGTGTACCACCAAAATTCTGGGCAACAAGGAATGAGACTAAAGCTCAACCGACCTGTTCGAAACATGCCCAATACATCCTAAAACTCAAACACATGGAATTAAAAGATAACAACAAGATATACAACCACCAACTCCACGGAACCTAAGTCCGGAATACAACAATCAAAGGAAGAGAAACCGGGATCGCTATACCGTCCATTTGTATGCGGATCGATTTTGGTTAGGCGGGTTGGACGGTTCGGATAACCCTATGCCCAGTCCTACCAATAAGTTCACTAAGGAAAATTATAACTTAATTAGTCCCATGTATTTATATTTTTATTCCATGAGGTGCTTTTTTCTTGATTTATATTGTTTATTGGACTATTATACCCTTTTGTCTGTTGTTGATATGTATTACATAGAAAAAGAATATACATATTTTCTTTTTGTTATTATCTCTATTTTGGTAGTTGCCGTTATTCACGTTTTTATTTTTAATCAGTTTTATTCACATTTGTGGCATTGTTTCATTGTGCTAGGGTTTTGAAACTCTCTATTTGGTAGGGTTTAAAAACTTTAGTTTACACATGGTGGTGAAATATTATTATATTCCTTCATTGTCGCAGTGAAGTTTTGTGTTCCTCCATTGTCACTTTATGTTTGAAGTTCTGTGTTAGTCCATTACTGCTATGTGTTCGAAACTCTATATTTCTCCATTGTTGTAAGTTGAAACTCTATTTATGTCTAGTCAATTTTGATACAAACAAATTCTTCAAAGGTGGGTTTGGTTTGATTTGGATTGGTAGAATGGTGAAATTGTATAGATTGTTAATGATAGTGATTATAATAAAGATGATGATGTGGGTGATATTTTTTTTGTTTGTTTTTAGAGTGATTGAGCTTTTTTTTTTTTTTTTTTTTTTTTTTTGGATTTTTAATTCTATTACTGCCATTATTTCTATTTTTTTGTCAATCAGTGTGAATGTTCACATTTCACATTATTTGAAAGTTTGAGAAATAAGTGTTGAAATATAGATATGGGCATAATTATATATTTTACAAGATGTGAATGTTTACATATTATTGGTTATTTGTTACTATACTTGTTATTTGAACAATCACTTTTTGTTACCATTAAACAATTGAAATAGTCATATTTCTTTTTCTTTTTAATTTTGTTTCATGTTGTAGCGTGAATGTTCACATTAGTATAAATTTAGTTTTCTAATGTTAGTTGTATGTTAATTGTAAATTGTGAATATTCACATTGTATTTTGGTATGAGTTTTTTTTGAAAGTTAGCTATATATTTTTTTTTACTATGTTTGTTGGTTGAACAATCATTTTTGTTACCATTGAACAATCGAAATACTCCATTTTCACTTTTTTCAATTTTATTTTATGTCTTCACGTTACAGTGTAAATGTTCACACTGGTATAAATTTATTTTTTTAAAAAAAGTAATTGTATATTAATTGTAAATTGTGAACGTTCACATCGTATTTAGACATAAATTTTATTTTTTCAAAAGTTAATTGTATGTTGTTATTTTTGTTACTATACTTGTTAGTTGAACAATCATTTTTATTACCATTGAACAATTGAAATAGTCGATTTTCATATTTTTCAATTTTGTTTTATGTTATCACGTTGTAGTGTAAACTGTTTACATTGGTATGAGTTATTTTTTTTAAGCCTGGTTGTGTGTTAATTATAAATTGTGAACATTCACATTGTATTTGGTATGAATTTAATTTTTTTGAAAATTAGTTGTATGTATGTTGTTTATTGTGAATATTCACACTGTACTTTAGTATGTGTTTTTTTTTTAAAAGTTAGTTGTATGTTTGTTATTTACTGTGAACATTCACATTGTACTTTGATTTTTATTCAAATCTTTTGTTGCGTTATTTTTAAAATTTAAAATTATAAAAAAGTTCATAATTCGTAATTTGAGATTTTCTCCATAGAATGTGAGAGAGATTTTCTCCTTAGAATAAATGATAGATTTTCTCCATGGAATACAGAAAATTTTCTCTTTAGAATGAATGAGAGATTTTCTCCATGAATTTATGGGTGTAAATTTGGCCCGGTCCAACCCATGTCAAGCCTCGCGGGCTCCTGCCAAAATTTGGGCCGGCCCAAGTGCCAGGAAATTAGGCCAAGTGGTATTCGGGCCTTGGGCGGGCTGGTGGGCCGAGCCTCAGGCTTGGGCGGGTCTAAACAAATTTTTTTGGTTTTTTTTTATTTTTTCTACCAAAATTTTATTATTTTCTACTAAAAAAAACACAGGGTCTCGGGCCAGGCCTTAAGTGGGCCTTAAGCAAGTTGATGGGCTGGGCTTCAAAATGATAGCCCGGCCCAGGCCTAGGGTCTCGGGCTCGGCCCGGGCCCAAGCGGGCCTAACGGACTGAGACTACCCCAGGACGCGGGCGGGTTTTGGGCCGCCCATGGACCGTGGACCTTTTTTACACTCTTACATAAAATGAGAGACTATTGTTATGTATTAGTTTCAAAATAGAAACATGTGTAAAAAATTAAAATGAATGATTTGGTCATATTACATTAAACACGGCTTAATGGAATACTCAAAAAGAATATAGATTAGATGGAATAAAACACTTAGAAAGAGAATTTATCAAAAAATAACCCTTAAAAAAATGAATAATATTTTGCAAAAATATATTTTTATAATTTTGAATTATATAATGCTAAAATTAAATTTAGAATTTCCTTTTTAAGGATTTTCAAATATCAAATTAGATGTGGCTTGGTTAAATTTATTTATTTAGCTTTCTATATATAAATATTTTTTTAAAAATTTAAAATTATAGATACGGTTAAATCTGCCAATAATTTTAAGGGTATTTTTTTAAGGTCCCTGATATTAAATCTGCCAATGTGCTAACTTCCTAGAGAACATCATTAGTGCCAAGGTAAGTTTCTCGACCGTCAAGTATCTCGATTCTACTGGGAACAAGGTTTTGCTCATATAGAAGATTGGCAGATGTTGTATGCTTTTCTCCCTAACAAGCACCGCACTGACGACATGTTGAGAAACGACCAAATAGAGATAGAGTTCCTTGCCCTAGCTCGGCGTAACAAGGAGTGGAGCGGAGGGGAGGATAGGTACGTCTTTAGTTTGGTCAATGCTCTGTCACATTCTTCATCCCATGAAAACTTTGATTTTAGGGCTTGGAAGAAAGGGCTACGACGATCTAATGACACACATATAAATCTATTAAGCGCAACTACCATCCCAGCAAGATGTTGCACGTCCTTTGCTGAGTTGGGCTGCTTCAATTCTTGTATGGCTTTAATTTGAGAGGGATTTGCCTCAATTCAACAGTTGGTGACCAAAAAACCCAAGAACTTTCCCGACCCCACGCCCGAAGGCACACTTTGATGCATTCAACTTGTGTCGCTTGAGAATAGAAAACATCTTCGTCAAATCAGCTAGTTAATCGGCCTCACAGTTGCTCTTGATGACCATGTCATCGATATATGCTTCCATCATCCGGCCAAGCAAGGGAGCGAACATCTTGGTAACCATCCTCTAAAAAGTTGCCCCAGCATTTTTTAACCCGAAAGGCATAACTTGATAACAGAATAACCCCCATAGGGTCCGTTTGTTTTCAGAGGTAGATTGGGTGGGATTATTAGTGAAAAGACTGTTAGTGAGGGGACTATTAGTGAGGGGACTAAGAAATTTGTGTTTGTTTGATAACCAATGGACTAGCAATAATTCATGTTTGTTTTGAGAGATAGGAGTGGGATTAACTAGTTAAATTCCATAAATACCCTTGTTACATTATTATGAAATTTGGAAATTATTAGTGAGTGGATTATGAAAAATTGTGTTTAGAAATTCTGTTTTATAAAAATATTATTATATTAAACTATTTTTATAAAACACAATTATATTAAACTATTTTTATAAAAATATTAATATATTAAATTATTTTTATAAAACATAATTATATGAAATTATTTTAATAAAAATATTAGAATATTAAATTATTTTTATAAAACTAAATTACAAAAACAACTCAGCCAGCCCATGGTTTTAAACAATGGATTCAAAGATTTTTTTCACTTAAATATTGTTCATTCATCATCATCTTTGCCCACGATTTTAACCATTGTTCATTCATCATCATATTTGCCTTCTCTGTTAATATGAAAAAAAACAGAGCATCACTACGAGGACGACGACGGCACCGATCTTCACCGATGACGACGCAACGACGCCGATCATTACCGTCAACGAAGACGCCGACGCCGATCTTCACAGTCAACGCAATTTTGTTTTTCTTACAAATTTCAATTTTGTATAATTTCATATTATGTAAGTCTTTTGATTTGCATCTCTTTTGTCTACACTTTCTGTTTAATTTGTAATTTGTCTACAATTTCTGTTTGATTGGTGAGAAAACCGAATGAAATATGCATATATATATATATATATGATAAGAGAACAGAGAGAGGAGAGAAGAGAAGAGGACAGGGTAAACAAGTAAATCACTCCTCTAATACCAACGGACTAATTTTCAATACCAAGTGTTGGGGCAGACTAACAATCCCAACATACAAGGCCCATCTGAAGCCTCCGGCTTATGAATCCATTCCCCAAATCTGTAAACAAACAGGAGTTATGTTCACTATTCATCATTCACAGTCCACTCCGGACTGTGAAAGAGGGAAACAAACGGGGCCTTAAGGTCTTGAAGAAAGTGACTTCTTGGTCAAGCTCATGCATGGCAATTTGGTGGTAGCCGCGGTAGGCGTCTAAGAAACTAAGTCGACTGTGCCCAACAGTGAGGTCTACTAGTTGGTCGATTCGGGGCAAGGGGAAATTGTCTTTAGGGCAAGCACAGTTGACCATCTTGTAGTCGACACAGACTCGTCATTTCCCATTCTTCTTTGGCACGATGACGGTGTTAGAGATCCACTGCGGATAGTGCACTTCTTGAATCGTTCTAGCTTCCAACAGATTCTTCACTTCTTCAGCCACCACCTCGGCATAATGAAGCGCCGATCTCCATGTTCTTTGAATGACTAATGGGGCATCGGGGAAAACATTGAGTTGGTAGTAAATAAAGTTTGGATCGACCCCAGGCATCGTAAGGCGTCCATGCAAACACTTCAATGTTCGCCACCAAGAAGTTCACTATCTCTAGTCGTTCATAGGCAGACAAGGTTGACCCTTGACCCTAGTAGAAAGAACTTCTCTAGATCATTTTCATTGATCCGTACCTCCACCAGGTCTTTGATAGTCTTTTCTTCGGCATTTTTTCCTACATCATCAAGGGCGCTTTGATCTTCTGGCCCTTCGATCATTTGTACAAAAACTTTGGCAGCTCGGGGTTCCGTTTACGGCCACAAAACATTGATTGGCCATAACTTGGTCGCCCCATACTTCTTTAATTATCCCAGAATCAGAGGAAAACCTCATTAGCTGGTGGTATGTCAATGCCACTGCCTTCAAGGCATGAAGCCATCCTTTGCCCAGGATCAAGTTATATGTCGAGGGCATCTTTAACACCCAAAACTCGACTTGCTTCACAACCGATCCCGCCTTGACCGGTAGGATTATCTTTCCAACCGGCCACTCTGGTTGTGAGTTGAAACCGACCAGTGGTGAGGTCGCTGGGGCTAAATCTTTGTCTTCCAGCTTGAGTTGCTTGAAAGTGTCATAATAAATTATTTCAACCGAGCTTCCCTGGTTGATTAAAATGGGTTTGATGTCAAAGTCCTTCATTCGGAGCATGACCACCAACGCATCATTGTGTGGGGTTTGAATTCGATCCAGATCCCTACTTGAGAAATTGAGGACATTTGTTGCCTTGGTTTTGCCTTTCTTCACGACCGGTTGGATAGACATGACTTCCTTCATATGCTTAGCTTTCTTGATCATCCCCTAGAGCTAGCATACCCGTGCCGGCTCTACGATCCCATGGATTACATTGATTACGCCTTGGGGGGGTACATCAAAGGTAGCCAAGCCGTTTGGCTTGGCTTGGCTTGAGCTTGGGGCGTAGCCTTGACGCCTCTATCAATGGAACGGTCCAGGTGGCCGGCTGCCACTAACTCCTCTAAGTGCTGCTTCAAAGGTCTACAGTCTTCAATGCGGTGGTTGCGCTCATCATGGTAGGTGCAACGATACCTTAGATTAAAGCCTCTTTGTGCATTGCCTAACTTAGCCGGCCATCGAACATATGCCTCGTCACGGATCTCGCTAATTATGCGATTGATTGGGATTTTGAAAACCGTGGTGATGCTTGTTCAGGCGTTCAACTTCTTTTTTGTGTCTTTCGCAACATCGCGAGGGTAGGTAGCTTGGTTGTTGTTCCGACCCTTACCCCGACTGTTACAATTAGCACCGCGGTAATATTCTCTCTTGTGGTTGTCCGGGTGATTTACCTCATGTCCGATCACGTGAAACTTTTTGGCCATCCTTTTGTCCGCTGTCACCGAATTCACCTTCGCGGTGGCCACGGTTGCGTCATCCTCAACTCGGATGTGCTCATTGATGCGTTGCATTAGCAGCTCCATGGTCG
The DNA here is from genome assembly GCA_036172215.1 of Camellia granthamiana. NCBI lineage: Eukaryota > Viridiplantae > Streptophyta > Magnoliopsida > Ericales > Theaceae > Camellia > Camellia granthamiana. Next base: position 63,813,319 of record CM069916.1, on the reverse strand, counting down.
GTAGATGACTCATGGTGAGCGAGTCTTGCAGTCTATATCCGACTGGGAGACCGCGCTTGTATTAGGTGATTGCTAGGTTGGTCCGGCAGTCAAGAATCTCGTTGAATGTTTCCCAATACTTGGTGTTGTGTGCCTTGAGTGAGTCGCCCAGTTCCATCTTGATGTCTAGAAAGTGGTCTACTTTCTTGGGTGTTTTGGTGTTGGTCTTGAATTGGGTCATGAATGCCCTTGCCAGTTGCTACCACTGCTCGATACTTTCCTCTGGCAGCCTTTCAAACCATTTCAGGCCCAACTCACCAAGACTCGAGGGAAAATAAGGCACATTAATACGTCGTTTCGTCTGTAGCCAACCATAACTTGCTGGAAGTGGCTCATGTGCATGTACGGATTGGTCTTTCCATCGTACAGTGTGAATTTGGGTTGGTGCAAGCTAACGAAGAGCAGTGTGGTTTCTATCTCAAGAGCGAAAGGGGTGGCGCTCAGCCTCGCCAAGTGCCTATCCAGTGGCATGTGCGCAGCTAGGCATGGCGGCGACATTACGACCTCTTCGCTGGCGCGACCTCCGTGGGATAGCCGCTGCAATGCTGGCACCCTTTGTGCCTCTCGCCGGCGCGCTCGTTCTTCCAGGACGTCCATCAAGTCCTCCGAACAGGCGGAGTAAGAGTATCTCGATGTCGTCAACAGACGTGAGGGATAGTAGCTGCTATCTTGTACGCAGGACTTCTCCGCCGGCGAGTCAGAATCACCAAACCCATAACTTCTGGTGATAGAGAGGGAGGGCGTCCTCCACTGGTTCTAGCTGCTGGAAAAACAGGGTGGGATGCGTTCACTGTAGTTCCCCACTCCAGCAATACCTTTTCCCTTAACTTGTCACTTCAACGCCTCCATCTCAACAGTCATCCTCTGGATGATGGCGTCTTAGTCCTTCAGTTTATGCTTCAAGCGTTGAGCATGCGACTCTCTTTGTCGCTGGTGCCCTTTAAGGGCTCCGTGAATGATCAGTACTCTTCACATGTTTGTCTCACACATCTCTGGGTTGCCCTCTAGAGGCGGTCTCCAGACCTGCCATGGTCGGAATGGCGGGATGGCCATCTCTTCGTCGGACTGACTCTGGAGTGATACCATCGACGATAGACAGTGGTGTTTTGTCGTTGTTCACCTTGAAAAATGACCGGAAAAGCTTGGAGGACAAGGTTTTATCTGTCAAAGATTCCCACAGACGGCGCCAATTGTACGGGGAGCAAATATTAGTCACTTTCCGTACTCCTCATGTCCAAGCTTCATTTATTTCCGAATGACCTGAGAACATAAAGACGGTGAGCTACCCGGCGGTGTGCAACCGGAAAACCCCTCTGACAGACAAGTTAGCACACTTAAAAAGAAGAAGGAAAGAAAGAAAAAGGAGACAAAGGGGTAGGTAGCTCTAATAACTAGAAGTGCCGAGCCTGTGCATGGAGGCTCAACATCGTAGATATAGTTTCTGCACGCTCCTCTCTATCTGTCTTCCTCCTAACGCATAGATATGTTCCCCACTTACCTTCTTCCATGTGTAGGTGTAAATACTGCCAAACACCAAATGGTGAAACCGCCAAACGGTATTGACGTGTACGGATAACGAAATCTCTTTCCTGTAATCCAATCCCGCCACGTAGCACTTCTTACCGAGCTGTGCCCAGTACAGCGCCACAATCTTCCCTCAAGATTGCGCTAACTGCCCGGTCCTGTCAGGCAAACCTGAGCACGGGTTCAACCAAGCTCTTCAGTTTACAACGAGCTCGTGCTCGGTCGAACATATTCTTCCAAAGACAAATTCCAGCCAACTCTCGAACTCGATCGGGTGAAGATCTCGGTCCCATACATCTCCAGCGTTTGACCGTGTTAAGACCATGGTCGTGCACGTGGACTCATCTCATCCAAGTAAAGGCCTTGACCGAAGCCCAAACTAGCTCGGCCCATATCTGGCCACAAATCTCCCTCTCAATATATATATTTTGTGTGTGTTTTACTTTATCAAGCGAATTATGAGATCTTTCTAAACATTTTCTCTTGCAGTTAATGTGACAGAAGTCAAAGCTTTGTATGAGCTGTTCAGGAAACTAAGCAGTTCTGTTGTTGATGACGGTTTTATTATCAAGGTACACATATAAATCGATGAAGTTGATTAACAACTTTGCAATATATATAATTGCAAATTGAGTTATGAAAGTGTAAATGTAATAATGAATTCAATCTTGATTTAAATCTTTGAAATTTGCATTTGGGTTTCGCAATTTGCAGGAAGAGTTTCAGCTAGGATTATTCAGGAATAGCAAAACACAATCCCTTTTTGCAAATAGAGTCAGCATCCTCAATATTGTGCCTTTAAAATGGATTTTTTTAATTTTAAATTTTTATTTAATTTTTTTATTTTTTGGTGTGTAGAATATTAATAATTCTTTTGCTTGCTAATATTTTGGTTGATAGATCTTCAAATTGTTCGACACCAAAAATGATGGGTTGATTGAATTTGGCGAGTTTGTTCGGTCTTTGAGCATCTTCCACCCTTATGCACAAAAAGTTGCTTGTATTAAATTCTTATCAATTCATCTGTGCAATGTATAAATGTCTATTTGCTTCCAAAAACAAGAAAAATGTTTTCTAAAAGCTTTTACATCTGATGCTGCAGTTACGTTTCAACTATATGATATATCAGAGAACAGCTATATTCACCAGAAGCAGGTAAATAGTGAAACCCATGTTCAAAATTATTTATTTGTTTATATTTTTTTTTATTCACATGGCAATGGAACAAATGGATTTTTCAATAAATTTTCTTTCAACCAAGTGACTCTCTAATGTGTCCAGAAAAAATATACAAAAAAACTTGTTCAGAATGGTATGGAAATTTTGTTGACATTTCACTTTAAAAAAAAATTAACCAGCAAGTTGACTATTAATTACAAAAATGCCAACGCCACATCATTTGACATATTATGTTTAAATCTTTTTGTAAGAATAGTTTTTTCCTATATTATATGCATCATATGAAATTAATATATAGCAGATCATTCAATTTGTATCATCTGATTGAACATGTTGAACTAATTAATCTGAAAAAAAAAAAAAAAAAAAAAAAAAAAAAAAAAAAAAGAAGAAGAAGAAGAAGAAGAAGAGGTGAAGGAGATGATTTTGGCACTTCTAAATGAGTCTGATTTGATCCTCTGCAATGACATTGTTGAAGTCATTGTCAGTAAGGTAAATGAACTACTTGCTTTCTTGCTGGTGTACATTGTTTACTGTGGTACACTCATGCAAAGATTTGGAGATTAACTTAGATCAATTTCTGCATCTATATAGAGACATTAGAGGACGCAGATTTGAAAGGAGACGGCAAGATTGATATGGAGGAGTAAAATGATTTGTGGCTCGAAATCCATCATTGCTGAAGAACATGACAATTCCATATTTGAAGTATGTAATTCTCTTTTATCATATCATCTTAAACAAAAAATTAAACCTTATCATTCACAGAAAAAGAAAGTGGTTTGAAATTTTCTCTCTGTTATTTGGGAAATTTTTGCCTTTTTAGACTAACAAGAATTGAAGTGAATTATGGCTGTAATTTGATTCAACTCTTTCACAGTGAGTAACTGCTAAACTGACAATTTGGATGGGTTCGCGCCGCTAAAGGTAGAAGCATCTTCTCAAGTTCTGCCCGAACCTAGCCTCTATTCCAAACTTGTTCAAGTCGGAGTTTGAGTTTCTCTTTAAAAATTCAGACAAGCTTTGGGCTGTCCAAATTCAACACAAAAAATATATCTTCGATTGTCATTAAAAAAATTGCAGACATAGAACATAATAAGAAAATTGATCTGAATTATATGTATTCAGCAATAGAATATATTAAGTTGTATGATTTAATCTAAGGGCGAAGAAATAAGGGGATTTTGGCCGTAGCCCCCTCTTCACAAAAACTTACTGCAAAAAGGACACGAAAATTGTTTGTTCTGCAGGAAGAGGTCCTTTTGGGGAAATTCTATTTCCATACATCAAATTATCTCAGCCCACACACTTAATGAATCTTTTTTATATTACATTTTTGTCCTAAAATAAAAATATCATAATACCCTTTTCTTTCCAATAGAAACCCTAATGCTGTGTTTGGTTGGGGGATTTGGGGAGGGATTTGGAAAGGGAAATGGAAAAGGTAGGTAAAATGTGAATAAAACATGCATTTATTTCACCTAGTTTCACACACCTTTTTCCTTTCCCTTTCCAAATCCCTTCCCAAATCCCCCAACCAAACACAGCATAAGTCTCATCGCTGCTTTCTCCCCAGCTCCTCACCTCCGGTCGCCGCCCCTCCACAGCTTTCCTTCTTTTCTGTCACCTCCATTAACCACCACATCCACTGCCAACAGCAATCCAGCCACCGTCGTCCTAACCCCAACATCACCACACACCACTATTATCGCTACCACTGCAATTCCTCCCCAATCTTCTTCCTCTTTCGGTAACCTTCTCTAGTATTTTTCTCCAACTCCTGTTGCTCGTCATCATTGGGATCACACTATTCTCGGTTGCGATCTCGATCAGCTGCCCTCACACCAGCACCCTTCGCATCATCTTCTCTACCTCATATCAACCCGCGCAGCCACCGCAACTGCCATAGCTAACCTCCTCTTTCATCTCTTCTTCTTCTTATCTTTAAACCTTAGACCTGGATTTTCTAAATCTTTTCTCTGTCAGTAATGGTGGTCGGGACTGTTATTAGTCATTAGCAATATGAATCAGGCTACGACGGTAGTCGGAGGTGGTGGTTTGGGACAGCCGAAGGTACAGAGATTGGTGGTAATAGTGGTGTGAAGGAGGAAGATGAGGGCATTTTTGGTATAATAAAGTTGTGTATTGAGTAAAAAATAAGATTTCAAATTTATTAAGTGTGAGTGCTTAGAAATAATGTACATAGAGAAGATTTGATGTATGGAAACAGAATTTCCCGTCCTTTTGCTAAACAAATGGAAGTTGGATGACATAAATACCCTTATCTATGTATAATGACTTCAAGTTGCAGGTGTAACATAACTTTGGATTCAAAATTGTTTTGAAACTTTAAAATTTCATAATTATTTATATAAATGTGTAATTTTAATAAAATTGATATTTTTAGAATCTTTTCATTGAAATCTATCAAATAAGATCCATGTTAGATATGAAATTCAAAAAAAAATTATAGTAAAATTTTACTGACTAAATTTTAGTATTTAAATATTAAAATTTTATCATCATTACTAAACATTATACTTACTACAATAATTATCGTTAGCAAAAGATTTACAGTTACTATTATCAGAAAAATTTATTAAACTATCACATCTGAGATCTCCAATTTCAAATTTGTTTGGACCACAGTAAAATTTCCACAGTAAAATTTTACTGTCTGAAAAAACAAAGCATTGTGAGAAGAAGAAGAAGAAGAAGAAGAAGAAATATATATATATATATAGAGAGAGAGAGACAGAGAGAGAGACAGAGAGAGAGCACAGATTTGAGGTAACTTATTTCATATCTGAGGTCGTCTGTTTCAGATCTAAGATCTTCAATCTCAAAAATTTGTTCGAACCAAAGTAAAATATTACTGTCCTAAAAACAGAACATCGTGAGAAAAAAAAGAAATAGAGAGAGAGAGAGAGAGAGAGAGAGTGGATTTAAGGTGATTGATCATTGATCTGAGGTTGTTGATCTCAGATCTAAGGTCGTGAAGGCGAATGGTGAATATGATGGTTTCTGATGGTAGATCTAACATGGTGGCATCAGTGACAAACCACGGAGGTGATGAGTAGTAACAACGGTGGTGGAGATGTTGGAAAGAGAGTTCCATGATAAGCGATGATGGAAGTGGAGATAGTAGAGAGAACTCAACAATGGGCCAGTGGTTGTAGAGATAGTAGAAAGAGTTGTTAGAGAGAGAGAGAGAGAGAGAGAGATTTTGAGAGAAAATGAGAGGTTGTAGAAAAATAATGAGTTGTGAGCAAAAATATCCAAATGATTTTTAATTTGTCTTTTTCACAATATTAATATGAGATAAAGGATATTAGACATTAAAATGTTTTAACTTAATTGCACTTTTCACAAGATGTAATCCATTTGAGGGACTTTTAAAAAAAAAAAATTCCCATAAATAATCAAATATTAAATATAGGATGAACTTGATTATTACTTGATTTGTTCAAATTACACCCCTATAACTAGGTCAATCTAGAAGTGTCACAAGAAAAACCAAGGAATTGAAAAAACCCAATCAAAGCTCAAAACTCTAATAAGAAGAAATATTCTAATTTTTAGTTTTCATCCAAATTCATATCCTCTCACGTCATACAACTGGTCTTCAGGTTATGTTTGTTTAGACAAATATAATCTTGTGATTGAATTAATAATTCTACAAAATACATATTTTGATGTTTGGCGAAAAAAATTAAAGTTCGGATGAATTAGTTAAATTATAAAATTTTGTGAATCTCTCATAATTCTAAGCCAATCCAACATGAAATATGATAATACAATTCAAAAAAATTAATAATCTTAGAGCTAATAATCCTAACACATGTCAATCCATTTAATGTAATCTGCCTTAACAAACATGGCTTAATTGTATTAACATATATTTATGTGGTATTCACTCGTGCAGGGACATAACAACGGCATTCCCAAGTTTTGTGCTGAGATCAGAAATTGAAGATGATAGTAATAACTACCTTTAGAAAGAATAGACCCATCAATTATCATCAAAGTGAAGTTTGTATCTTTATTTGCCACTAGTTAACTTGTTTGGTGCTATTTATGGGGTCTGTTATAACTTTGGTGCTATTTTATGGGGTCTGCTATAATTTAATTTTAGAAATTAAAATATAAAAATCTTCAATTCCACCTCACATAAAGGACAAAGCAAATAAGCAATCCTTTCATTTTTGGTGACCTTATTCATTGACTTATTCACAAGCGAAAAACACAAGAGACATTGAACAGTTTTCTTGAAGAAAGAAAAAAGTTGAGTAACATTTGGATGTCTAATAAAAGGTGGTTTGGTATTGGTTAATATAATCAATTTTTTTGTGTTGAGACTTTTTTAGTTTGGCTTTTTTAATTTCGTTTAGTTTGGATTTTTTGACTTTTGTGAGAGAAAAAAGATAATGAATATGGATTAAATGCGATATTTTATCTTATTAACTTATTTAAGCCTCGTTTGGGAACATGTTATTTTAGTAACTTTTTGACTTTTTATGAAAAGATGTGTAGAAAAGTAGAAAGGTGATGTGACAAGTTTTAGTTGATTTTTTGGCTTTTTGGCTAAAATAGCCACTCCCCAAACGAGGCCTTAGTCTATTTTGTCATTTTGTATTTTTTTTAACTCCAAAATGATAGTCAAACCAGGACTAAGACAACAATCACTTAAATACATCAAATAAATGATGTATTTAGAGTAAGAAAATAGTAATTGATCTATATATATAGGACTCGTTTGGTGTAATTGTTAAAACAGATTATATTATAGCTTAACAGATTATAGATTATGACTTTAATTAGAATCTGTTAATTTGTTTGATGTAGCGGTTGGATTTTAAATTTAAGTTGCTGAGTAGTGTTTTTTAAATAAGCGGTGAAATAACTTTGTCAATTAATTTTTATTTTTTGTTTTTCACTACTTGTCTACATTTCTCATAAAAAAAAAAAAAAAAATTAATAATCTACAGTCTATTTGGATCCTTTTCTATGTAAAAAAAAAAATAAAAATAAAAAAAATCTTAGAGTATAACAGTAAATTAACATGTCCACAACAGAAGCTGATAATCAAAAGTAAGGGGTGAGCAGCTTTTCATAATCAGCTTTTCATAATTCAAAAGTTATTAGAATTAGAAACTGTTTAAAATAAGTTTAATCAAACAGTCCAAAATAACTTTTCGAAAGCTAGAAGTTATAATTTAGCTCAAAAAAACCCAAACAAACACCCCCATAGACTAGTTAATTGTCGCGGCCTAAAGGCTTTTTATATTATTAGATTTTATTAATATATGCTCTTAGGATATCTATATATTGTGCCTGTTTGATACAGCTCAAAAGTTGCTTATTTCAGCTTTCAGCTTAATTTAAGTTATTTTGATGTGTTTGGTTTAGCTTATAGCTTATAACTTATAACTTTTTAGAAGTCAGAAATCAAATTATTCTTTGAGTGGGCAAGGAGATGCTTAATTTATAATTCAGAAATCAGCTTATGTTCATAGTTATAAGCTATAAACTGTTTAGGCATAAGCTATAAGCACTTTTCCACAGCTCTACCAAACAGGGCCATTATATGAGGAAAATGAGGTTTTTAACCCACAAGTTTTGTGGGAGCTTTAATATCTCAATCTTAATTTTTTAATTTTTTGATTTAAAAAAAAAATCAGCACTTATTGACTTCTCCTAAGCCTTTTTAACTTTTCCATACACACCCTTTTTAACTTTTCCCATACCTATTTAATTATTTTCCAATATCTCAATCTTAATTTTTTGATTTTTTGATTTTTTTTTTAAATAAAAAAAAAAAAACTCAACACTTATTGACTTCTCCTAAGTCTTTTTAATTTCTCCCATACACACCCTTTTTAATTTCTCCCAAACCTATTTAATTATTTTTGAAATAATAATTATCCCTTAAATTATGGATCTCAAATGGAAAGATAATAAAAATAATTCATAATCTCTCCACCCTAATCTCTCTCATCGATTTATAAAAGAAAATATTAAAACTTGCCTTCATTCTCTCTCCTTCAAAAACATCAGATAATATTTTTCATGAGAGTTGTGGTTATCTATCTATATCTTATATATTATATTATAACATAACAAAAAAAAAATTAAAAATCAGATATACACACAGATAAAATTAATAAATATGATTTTTATTTATTCAATTAAAATCTTTATTTTGCCTCTCAATATCCAATTTTAAATTTTAAAAATCTTTAAAGTCTATCTAAACTATCATACTTTTAATCAATAAAATTTACATGTCTATCACATATCTAACTCACATCATAACTGACCTAAATAATAATAATTAAAAACAAATAGAAATCATAGATAAATTAAATTTTAAAAAATAGAAATCCGCAACTCCATCTTAAATAAATTAAACCACACAAAAATAAAGAAGATAATAATTTAGATATTGATCTCAAAAAGATATGATAATATCTAAATTTGAATTATGATTTAATAATATAATTATCTATTTTTATGATGTATATTTATCAAAATTTTAAATCACTTAATGGGACAAATTAATTAATTTTCAAGTCTTATTTAAAGAATAATCTGATTAGTCATCCCAACTCCTAGATTTCACGAACACTGGCGGATGAGCTGACGGATTAAGCGGGGGTGAGGTCTAAGTTGTTGGGGGTAATATCTTACCGCTCCACAAATTTATTTATTTTTTTAATTTTATTTTTTTCTTGTATGATTCTATTTCTCTGTTGTTGATTTGGTTTTGGTTTCGATTTTAGTGAGATTTATGTATTTGTTTACAAGTTTACATGGTGGAGGAGAATTATTGGTGATGATAGTTGCAATCGAAGTATCTACACTCATTCTGTGCCAAGGATTTTAATCTGATTATGGTTTTTTCAATAAAAACCATAAAATTGGAGTAAAAAAATAAGTATCAATTATTTATTTATTTTTTATTATCATTTTATTTTATAGAAAATGTGAAAATTTATTGGGAATTCGAGATTGTATTATAACATTAATTTTTTGTATAACTAGGTAAATTTATAACTTTTAAATATTATTGTGTTTTTTATTTTTATCCTTTTTCTATCCTATTATACCAATACTGTTATTTGTTACTTTGTTAATCATAATTCAATTAATTGAAAATGAAATCTTAGTATAATTTTTCATATATATTAATTAATTTGCTACCGCTATATTTATATATAATAGCATAATATATAGGGATAATCTCTAAATATAATTTCTATTTTTTATGTGATTAAAATAGTCCATCTTAAAATAGTATATAGAGGAGTTAGATGGTTTCTTATCCCCAAAAAATCCCATCTGTTTTTTTTTTATACTTTTTAATTTTTTAAATTGAAACATCAATTGTTTATGTCTACAAAACAAAATTGATAAATACATATCCAAAAGCTACACATTTTTTTTTCTTTTTCTTTTATATTTTCTTTTTTTTAATAGGTGGGACATTTACAAATGAAAAATGTTCGACACCTCAAAAAATTTTCACTATTTTAACCAACCACATACTCAAACTTTCATTATTTCAAAATGTTATTTTGCTATAATTCCAATTAAGAGAATCTTCAACCCTTAATATTTTTTGTTATTAAATTATAATTTGATAAAAATTTAAAAAGATGAAACGTTAAAAATTATTGTTTTTTCATCAAAATTGATGAAAAGAAAAAAAAATGGGATAAAATGAAAGTTCTTTTAAAAATTGATAAAAATTTAATGTAAAAGTTAAAGTAATTCATATCAAGTCAAATTTTTTTATTCAAATTTAAAATCAAATTAGATTAAAAAAATTTTAAAAAATGATGAATGGTTAGAAATATTCTAAAACATTCTTATTCTTAAAGACTAGAAATTCGTGTGCGTATTATATTCATATTGCATTTTTAGTTATGAAATTAAAACCAAAAGAAATGTAACTTAAATTATTAGATTAATAACTGAAATATCATATCAATTATTGTTAAATATCACTTCACTTCACATTTAATAATAAAATTGTATGTTTGTCTTAATTATAACTTTCAAATTTATATATTTTTATAACAAGAAGAGGTATATTATAACTCAAGTAACCTCATTTAATTAGATTTAACTTTTTTTTATTACAAATTATCAAAATTGTACTAAATAGATTTATATATATTTTTAATTTCTTCAAATTAATAATTTAAAAAGTTATAAATATAAAAATTAACTTATAAATTTCATATATAATATAAAATAAAATATTAAATTATTTTAATATATTTATAATAATTTTTTTAATTTATAAAGTCTCGTGCATACACTACTAGTCTATTAAGAAGTTTAAAAGTGTTTTATACTAGACATAGGAGTGAGTACAATAAATAAGGTATAATCAGTACCGACTCAACTGTAAAGCCAAAGAGGCCACCGCTTTACACCTCAATAGTAGAAAACGCATCCAATTTTTAGCAGAGGTGTGCGCAGTGCGGTTCGGGCGGTTTGAGAGAAAAATTACAAATCGAATGGCGGGTTAATGGATTAGCGGATTGACAAATTGCGGTTTGAGCGGTTTTTGATAGATTGGCGGATTGAAGAATATTCTAATTAATTATCATACATTTACATAATATATAACACTAATTTGTATAATATTTTTTAGATATATAACACAAAGTAATTTTACATAAATGTTCCATATATATAACCACTAATTTTGAATAAATTTCAAATCTTAAATTTCTCACACACTCATTTTTACATTGATATTTCATTGGAAATTAAAAAATATATATGTATTAACTATAGCGAAGTGGAGCTGTTCGGTAAACGGATTATAAATTTTAAAATTTAAACCGCGGTTAGTGGTTAGAGTAGTGCAGATTGATGCGGATCGGTGCAGTTTTAGCGAATTACGCGGTATTTTACATAGTCTTAATTTTTAGTATTACATGTTTTGCATATTCACCATAGGTAAAAAGCCAAAGGCTACAGGTTCAAAAAAATTGAAATAAAAAATAGAAGAATAATGTTAAAAGTGGTCATAATTAGATATAAATTATAATATTTAAGTAAGATCTAATGTATATGGCGTTAATCACATTATTAAGTTTATTTTTATTTAAAAAACAAATACACCAATATTTTATAGGCTATGTGATTAGTATTATATTAAGCATTAAATGTACACAAATTTGGTTATGTAAATTTGCAGTTCCGATTTGTAGCTCGAAAATACTGAGGATTAAATGGCCCGAGTTCTAAAACGACGTCGTTTTGGATTTTTTTTTTCCCTCTTTTCTCTTTGAAGTAGAAGTGAAGATAAAGAAGAAGAAAAAAAGAGAGAGAGAGTATCAACCAACTCAGATCATCATCATCATCAACCAAGAGAGAGCATCAACATCAAACAACAACACATCATCATCATCACACATCATCATCAACATCAAACAACAACACATCATAATCATCATCACAGATCATCTTTTCTTCCTCTGTTTTTTTTTTCTTTTTTCTTTTCTTCTTCCATAACTCAGACACACACACACACATAGATCATCAGTACACACAGACACAAATCTATACACACACAAATCATCAACAGATTGGAGAAAAGAGAGACAAACACACACAGATCATCAACAGATATACAAATCTATGTATACACACAGATCTATCTCTGTATACACACAGAGGATGGAGGCGCCGGTGATGGCGACGCCGGTGATGAGTGGAGCCTATTTCTATCTCTCTGTTCCATCTTCTTCTCTCTTCTCTCTTTCTCTTTCTCTTCTTCTCTCTTCTATCTCTTCCTTCCTCTGTTTCAGAGATATAAGAGGGGGAAAAAAAAAAAGACTACCCAAAACGATGTCGTTTTGGGCAGTCGAGCCATTCGGGCCAAAGGAGTTTCAAGCCACCAAGTATTATTGATATAATTACCATAACATCACTCAAAAATAAAAATAAAAATAAAAAGAGGCTCAATTGAAAACAATATACTTTATTGAGCGAACTAACACCAAAAATGGACCATCTTTTATGGATGTTATGCATTTCATCTGGTTTCTTTCATGCAAAACGATATTGTTTATGTCTTCAAATGGTTGAGCTTTGATATTTTGCCAAGTTTTGTGTTGAGATTAGCAGTTACACATTAAAGTCAAAATTTTGTTGAAAATAAAAATAATGGGCTTGTTTGGTTTGTGTTTGTAAAGTAGTTTTTGAGATAAAAAGTACGAAAACTTGTTTGGTTTGCCTTTTTTCAAAAATGGTTTTGGAAAATTGTTTTGGGGAGAGAGTTTTAAAAAAAGTGATTGATTTGATATGTATGAGAGAGAAAGTGATTTTGGAAAGAAGCAAACTAAACAAAATTTTGAGATTTTTTTTGGAAAAATTTGTTTGGTTTGATTACTCTTGAAAATTTGTTCGTAGAGAATTTTTTCCAAAAATTTTTCCCAAAAACAAACCAAAATTTTTCCCTAAAATTTAGAATTTTTTTTTAAATATTTATAAGTAAAGAAGGCTCTCATTAATATTTTGTTTTAGGCATCGTTAAGTATTGGGCCAGCCCTGAGTATAATATTTTCAAACTTTCTTAACATATACTCTAAGGCTCTGTTTGTTTTCAGAGATAGAATGGAGAGGATTGATAGTGAGGGGATTAATAGTGAGGGGATTGATAGTGAGGGGATTAACGGTGAGAAATTGTTAAATTATTTTTATATAAAATAATAAAACAAATAAAAAATATAAAAATTAAACATTAATATTTTAAAAAAAATTCCCAATATATAAAAAATAAAAAAATTTCTAATCCCCTCACCATTTTTCTAATACCATCTCTACCTCCTTACTATGAATTTATACCAAGGTATTAGTAGTCCCAAGGTCATCTCTCAAAACAAACAAGGTATTAGGAATACCAAAGTATTAGTAGTCCCAATCCCTTTTCTATAACTCCAAACAAACGGGGCCTAAAGGTTGTTACTAAAGACTCTTCATCTTGAGGAAACAATAGGCTATGAGGTTTGGGGCTATTTTTGAGCCACAAAAGATAAAATAAGCTATTTTAGCCACAACCAACAAAATATCACATCCAACCCATAATCATTACACTCTTCTCTCACAAAAAAAGTCAAAAAATTCAAAAAGCCAAAAAGTCATTCCCAAACCAAGCTTTTTAGCTGAGGCTAAAATAGTCAAAAAAGTCAAAAAGCCAACCCACTTTCCAACGAAGGCTAAAAGTGTAACAATGATGTTTATTTTAGGTGATGTTACCGGATAATAAAAAGTCATAAAAGACTAATTGGACAAATATTATCTCCCACTAACCTAACATGAATTTTACTACAAATCAAAATTGTTTATTACTAAATAGGATAAATTAAAAATATATTCCTTGAAATTTGTTTAAAATATATATTGCATCTTGAAGTTTTGAAAATTACATTCCGCTCCCTAATGTTTTAAATTTCATAACAAATAACCCTTTTTATTAACAAATCATCAAATCAATTAACAGTTTTTAATTATGTTAAAAATTTATTTCAATTAATAATTCATACAATTTTATTATTATATAGGAGAACAATTAAAAATTTTATTTTTTCAGTTAATTCGAATAAATAAAAAAATTTGATAATGGATTATTTGTAATTTTCTAAACTACAGAAAAAAAAGTTCCTATTTTAAATAAATTTTTAAAAAATATATTTATAATTTATTCTAAATAATAACCAACTTGTTTGGTTTTGATTTTTAGAAAATAGTTTTCAGAAAATTCTACTTTTTTATTTTCCATATTTTAATACTTTCAATGAATTTTTTTTTAATATTTTAAGCAATTGTTTCTAATTTTTAGACATAGTTAACATAAATATACTTAAAAAGTATAATATTTGTGAATTTTTTTTAAAAAAATATAAAAAATACAAAAATTCAGTACATTTTTTTTTATATTTTTGTGTAGTTATTAATTTTATAAAATATTTTTTCACAAAGATTTTATTATTTAGATACATCCATGTAAAGTGTATATAAAAAAATAAAAAAATTGTTTAAAATTTAATAAATATTCACTAAAAACAAAAAATATGAAAAATAAAAAAAAATTAATTTTTTAAAAACTGAAACCAAACACACTAAATACTATCACAAAATATCATTATTACATAAAATATTTACCATATGTTAAGGTAAAGGTGTAAGAGTGGTTGAATGCATTCTTTCTTTATTGAAAGATGCTTTTTCTTAGCAATGATGTGTCCACGAGCCTCTTGTTTGTTTTTTTTCTTCCTTTTTTTTTTTTTTTTTTTAAATTTTTATTATTATTGTCTAGAACACTCCCAGGTAAATTTTTTAGATCTATCCTTACAATTTAAATTAAGACTAGTTTGGAAATATACTATTTTAATAATGTTTTTAGTTAAAATATAAGATAATTTTTTTTTATATATTTAGAATGACTTGATTTTTTTTTTAAAATATATAAAAAATATAAAGAAAAGAGAATCTTTAACTTTTTAATATAAATTATAAATTTTTTTTATATTTTTTTAATTTTTAAATTAAAACTATTATTTTATAAATAAGACTTAAGAAAAATTAATCCATCCGCCTAAATCGTGAGGATTCTACTTAAGCAGTAAGGAATTCAAATCTAATCAGGAAAAGAGCAAACTTGGATGGCCCCGTGGTAACGTCTTGTCTCTTCATTAAGCAAGCTGAGAGATTTTCCACGGAACAGGGGTTCCTGCTGTGCTCAAAGCACAGCAGTGACTGTGGTGTCTTCGTTTGAGGTGTATTATGATCTTATTTTTATGATCTAAACCGTTCATATTGTAGGGTTTGTTGAGTACTTCATGCCTACCAAAAATCATATTAATCGGATATCAATAACTATATGATCGAATCCATATTGCTTATGCTATTTCTCAAAAGAAAAACTTATTATTTATTTTTTTGATTATCGATCATATAGTTGTTAATATTCGATTAATATGATTTTTGATAGGTATGAAGTACTCAACAAACCCTACAAAATAACAATTTGAATCATAAAAATAAGATCATAATATACCTCAAACGGAGACACCACAATCACTGCTGTGCTTTGAGCACAGCAGTGACCCCTTTTCCGATTTTCCACAGGTTCCTAGTTAGTGGTGCTGAGTACATACATTGAATTGCCCATTCGAATGTAAAATGCCTTTGCATATTGAAGGCACATTGATAATACTAAACAATAATAGTTAAATCCGTACCAGCCAACAAAAATGAAGCTAAAAGTGGTGCCTCCATACCCACCGAAAGCTGATGAAAAGGTCTGGAAATGTGGGCCTATGAGCAAAAAAGATGTACCCATAAATTTAATTTAATAATATATATATACATTAACCAAAAAAATAAAAAATATTAGACTATAATATCATCATTTATTAGTATACAAAATAAAAAATATCTAAATAAATATTTTTTATTATATCCAAGTTGTGTTACAAAATGTGTTTTTATTTTATATTATAGACATTTTTTATATCTGTATAATAAAATATATACGTCTTTAAAAAATGTGGTATATGAGATAATTGAGTGTTAAGATTAAATAAATTTAATATTTGAGAAGGAAATTTGTGTCAAACAAATGGACCGAGCGTGGACCTTCGTTTTGGACCGTACAACCTGATATGCTTATCTAGGATGTTGGATCATGTTGGGCGGTCAACGTGGATTGCGAGTTGAGTCAAGCACGTGCCTT
The DNA here is from genome assembly GCA_036172215.1 of Camellia granthamiana. Lineage (NCBI taxonomy): Eukaryota > Viridiplantae > Streptophyta > Magnoliopsida > Ericales > Theaceae > Camellia > Camellia granthamiana. The sequence continues at coordinate 63,796,818 of CM069916.1, read as the reverse complement.
GATGATGAGCCTGGTTAGGTTGGAATTAGGTCATCAACACAAACCATGCTGAACAAGGAATAAGCCATAAGTATGGACCGGGTTAGGCCAAGATCAGATCGCTGCCTGAGACCAAGCTAAAGCACCCAATCGAGCTAATGTGAGAGCTACGAGGACAACGAATAATGAGGATCTTAGTTGGGCTTAGCCAAGTAGTGGGACAGATAAGAGAGGCCACCTTGAGCTAGCTTGGCATTAGTACGGTTAAATGTAGCTGGGGTACAGTTGAGCTACAAGTGATGACTCGATCAGGGCATTCCACATGGTCCAATGGAGTAAGGAGAGAAATTTGCTTAAGGTACGTGTCAATACTATTTGGCAGTTTGCCCAAAGTTGTTTGGCAGTATTGACACGCATACATGTAAGGAAAAGAGTGGGCAGTACCGCTATTCGTCCAGCAAAGGACAAAAGAAATAGTGCGCGCATAACCTTGGAAAGTATGGCAACAGCCTAGATAAGGCACACGACTTCACTTTGAGAAGGGTAAGCGAACTCTAACAACTGTATCTCTCTCTCTCTCTCGCTAAAGGGTGCTAACTTGACCGTTGGAGGGATTTTCCAGCAACACACTTGTTGGGTAGCTCATCGTTGTTGTGCTTTCAGAAAGAAAGACGCTGTTCGGAGCACGTCAAGCTTGGTTGCAAGGAGTACGGAGGTAAAAAAATATTTGTTCCCCGTACAATATTTATTTAATATTATTTCTCAAATAATGAAGAATCTTGTTATGATGTGCTCTTAATACACACCCTTACCGTATACCCTTTTAATTATGTTATTTTCTTTTTTAATTATGACGGTATTTTAAAATCTTTAGTTATGTCTCGTGTAGTGCTTGATTATGACTTATATATATATAGTTATAACTCCGGAAGTATAGAGTTATGCTGCTTTCTCTTTTAATTATAAAGTGCATATGTTACATACTATTTGAAGGTGTACCATAGCCTTTCTCGTAAGGATATGCTAACAAAACTTAAAAAATTAAATCTTATTTACTCTACTAATTTTTATACAATTAAAAAATACTTTAAAATTTCTTAACATTACCTTAATTGACAATTTAATAAGGGGAAATTCTACTATATACACCATATCCCTTACCATATGTACCCTTACATTATATCATTTTTTTAGTTATAAATAATTTTTTTTCTTTATTTATGAATTTATTTTAGTTATGACTTATGCGATATTTAGTTATGCCTTATGGGTTGTTTGGTTATGATTTTTTATTTTATTTTATAGACATGACTCTGAAAGTATGAAATTATACTATTTTCTTCTTTAGTTATAATGTGTATATGGTACACCTATTGAGAGGTGTGTACTGTATTTTTTCCCATTAATAAAATCCTATTGTAAGGAGTTATTTAGAATAGGTTATTTTAATAACTTTTTATTTTTTACAAAAAGATTTATAAAAAAATAATAATGTAATATGATGTAAATAAGAGATGATGTAGCCTAAATAAAATTTAAAAAAAAAATGTTAAAATAGATTGTTCCCAAACCACCTCTAAATAAGAGTATAATACGGATCCAGTGTCACTGCTGTGCGTGAAGCACAATGGTGACTGTTGTGCTGCCCGTGGGACTTATTTTGAGTCATATTTTGATGATCCGAACCGTTGAAAATTTTGAAAATATTGAGAACAATATATCTGTAAAAAATTAAGTTGATCGGATATTAACAATTTCTTTATCAAATAACATTTGTATTTATTTGATCAATTTGATTTTTTACAAGTATATTGTTCTCGATATTTTCTAAATTTTCAACGGTTCAGATTATCAAAATATGACCTAAAATAAGTCTCACAAGCCTTACAATAGTCACCGTTGTGCTTCACGCACGGCAATGACACTGGATCCGTATAATACATGATATTCATCCTTTTAAAGTGCTGTGTTGTTAGTTATAACATTAATTATAATGTTATTTTAATTATATCTCCTATCATATTTAGTCCTTGTTTATTATAACTTATAAAAAGTTAAAAAGTTATTAGCCTATTTAAGTAACATCATCTTATTTAAGTCACATTACCTCTCTATTACATTACTTCAAATCCAACTCATACTCAACCCATATTTCTTAAAAATAAAAAAAATATACTAAATCATCCCAAATCACCCCTAAAATTATAACTTTTTTTAAAAAAAAACTTAGGGGTGGTTTGAAATAATCTAAACAAGTGCACTTTTTGACTTTTTATGAAATATGAGTTAATTTGAAGTGATATAATAAAGAAATTATGTGACTTAAATAAAATGATATGACTTAAATATAATAATAATTTTTTGACTTTTTAATTTTTTTTTAAGATAACCAAAGAAGGCCTTACTTTTAAGTTATAAATCTCATTTCATTTGAGTTGTGCCGACATACTCGTATTATTATCCTTTTGAAGTAATGTTTGAAACATTTGCCCGTTAATGTCCTCGGGTGTCGGGTCAATGCAAACACAAATCCAACGGCTACATGACTGTTTCTCTCTCCTCTCTTCTCTCCGATCGACATTTCTACCTGAAAAAAACCAGAAAATCGGCGAGAGAATCGGATCCTTTTGAAAACCTGAGGATAGAAAATAAACCCAACCAATTATCCAATATCTAAAATCTCGAAAAAAAATGGCAAAAAAAAGATCGTCTCAATTCATCGCCAATTAATAGCCGTCTCTGCAACATCTCATTCTCCAATATAACCTCACTTTCTTTACCCCATTCACCTTCGATTCTTTCAACCTTGGTAAGAAAGAATCCACTCTCTATTCCTGCTGTGTCATCGTCTTTCAAACCCAATTTTTGATGACCTTTTTGGTGGGTTAGAGGAGAGAGGGAAGTTGAGTAATCAATCCTTGTTAAAGCTTCAAAGTTTTTACCTTTTGGGCTTCTTGATCTTCATGACCCCTGAATTTGGCGGTTTTCAGAGAAAGAATGCATCTTTAGGTTTTGAAGCTTTGAATTTCTTCTGGGTTTCTCTTTTCAATTGGTGCATTGTATAGTATTCTTTTTATTTTTGTATTTTATTTTTGGGTATTTATGTATTTGGGCTAGAACTGGACTCTTTTGATCATCAGGAGGACAAATTCAATTTGATTGAGAGGCCTTGTTCAATTTCAGTTGTTTGTTAAGCCTATCAACTTGTAAGTTGGTATAGTTGTATAAAGATTGTAAATTGAATTAGGAATTTTTTTTTTTAAAAAGGAGGTTGAAAAACACAATGTCAGTTGCTGATGTTGCTTTGAGTCCGATTTGTGGGGAGTTGGTACGATCTCCCGGTTATCTTGATAGCCGGTTGGGTCTCTGCTCTGATGAATCGATCATAATTTACCTCACTGTCGTTGGTTCTGTGATTCCCATATGGGTATTGGAGTCTGATTCGATTGCATCAGTGAAGCTTAGGATCCAAACTTGTAAAGGCTTTGTAGTGAAGAAACAGAAGCTAGTTTTTCGAGGCAGAGAATTAGCGAGAAACGATTCCCTCATTAAGGACTATGGTGTCACCGAAGGGAACATTTTGCATTTGGTTCTCCGGCTTTCTCATCTCCTCGTCATCACTGTTAGGACCGCCTGTGGGAAGAAATTTGAGTTTCAGATTGATCGCTATAACAATGTTGGGTATCTCAAGCGACAAATTGCCAAGAAAGTGAATGGTTTTGTTGATCGTGAGGATGTAGTACTTTTTTGCAATGGCGAGAAGCTCGATGACCAGAGGCTAATTGATGATATTTGTAAGACTACAGATGCTGTGATTCACTTGGTAGTTCAGAAATCTCCAAAAGCTGAGGCCAAGCCTGTGGAGAAAGATGTCGAACAATCTGTTGTGCCTTTGGCTAAAGATTTCTTGTTGGAACCGGTTTTTGTTAATCTGAAGATCAAATTGTCTTCAATGTTATGGGAAATGATAAAGTCTACCCTCCATGGATTGGAGAGAGGTAAACAACCTATCAGATCATCTGAGGGAACTGGAGGAGCTTATTTTATGCAAGATGCATTAGGAATAAAGTATCTTTCGGTTTTTAAGCCCTTAGATGAGGAACCAATGGCTGTGAATAACCCACAAGGGTTACCCTTATCATCAAACGGTGAAGGACTAAAGAGGGGAACAAGAGTTGGAGAAGGTGCATTTAGAGAAGTTGCAGCATACATATTGGATCATCCTAAGAGTGGTCCGCGCTCATTGTTGAGTGGTGAGGTTGGATTTGCCGGTGTGCCACCTACTGTTATGGTTCAGTGCTTGCACAAGGGATTTAATCATCCAGAAGGGTATGAATGTGCACCAAAGAATGTTAAGATTGGTTCATTGCAAATGTTTATGAAGAATATAGGATGTTGTGAGGACATGGGTCCTAGGGATTTCCCTGTGGAGGAGGTCCACAAGATTAGTGTGTTTGATATAAGAATGGTGAATACAGATAGGCATGCGGGAAATATTCTGGTGAGCAAAGAGGGTGAAGAAGGGCGTATTGTGCTTATTCCAATTGATCATGGCTATTGCTTGCCTGAGAATGTAAGTGCTACTCTTCTCTTAAATGTTATATTGCTTGCCATATTATCTCTGCATGGAGTGAAGCTGAGTTTATCTTATTTGTTTTCTTAGTGATAATACTGGAAGACTAGTCAAGCGTAACATTTCAATAAATGCAAATACAAGGCACAAGGTTGTAGGAAAAAGAAAATTACAGGACATGTTCTGGGATTTTCGATGACATGAACCAACATAACAGTTAATTTCCATGTCTGGACACAAAATGAAACTGAATTTTTTATACAATAGCTTGATTCATCCAAACTCAACAAAAAATTGTTGTGCTGGTTTATGAGCATTTTAATACTTTTACATAAAGGGTCCTGCTAACGACCGCCTAATGGGCGTTTGTTTAAGAAGCAAACAAATTACAACTTCAATAAACATTTCACATATTTGCATACACTTGTATATTTTTCGTTATATATTTCTCTAAAGCATTGTCACTAAAGTTTTAAATTAATTTTTAGATTTTTAACTAATATAGAGTCAAATTTCTTCCTAATGGCAGTTTGAAGATTGCACATTCGATTGGCTCTATTGGCCACAAGCACACCAACCTTACTCCCTAGATACAGTTGAGTACATAAGATCACTGGATGCTGAACAAGATATTGCACTTTTGAAGTTCTATGGATGGGACCTTTCAATTGAGTGTGCACGTACACTCTGTATCTCCACCATGCTTTTGAAGAAAGGGGTAGAGAGAGGACTCACTCCTTTTGCCATTGGAAACATCATGTGGCGAGCAACCTTGAACAAGGAATCCCTCATTGAGGAGATTGTCCGAGAGGCTCAAGATTCCTTGCTCCCTGGCATGAGTGAAGCTTCATTTCTTGAAACTGTATCCCAAATCATGGATTTCCAGCTCGGCAAGCTTGCAAAATAATTCTCACTGGATCTATAGGTATATGTAATATTTGTATGTATAGATCGAATGCCCAGTCCATTTGGATGGACTGAAGATTTTCCTAGTAATACTTTGATTGTCTTGAGACACTGAACAGAAATTTAAATCATAAATAAAGAAACTATACCCTTATTCAAGTGCCATTCGATTTGAGCAATATCTTGATTTTTTCATGTGTTTTTACATTTTTGGAGTGTCAAAGAAAAAGGGGAGAAGAGAAAGTTTGTGGAAAAACTGGTCCAATTTTTGCAAAGATATATTTTGCCATGGAGTTTGGGGAGATTAGTCTCTTAATTTTTGTTGGGCAAAGATATATTTGAAGAATAATATTAGAGATCATGAAGAAAATATCATGAAATACTTCATGAAGATTTTTTACCTTTTGATTAGTATGTGGTGTTTTTTTGTATATGTGTTCTAACGGTGAAGAATATTTCATGATCATTTTCATGATACCTAGCATTACTCTTGAAATTTTTTTTTTTCATCATCTTTGAATCTCTTGCCTACCAAAAAAGGAAATCCTTGAAACTTTAGTTTTCCTTGCATGAAATTTTCACAGATAATATTCTCCATCTAAACAAACAGAACGATGATTAGGAAAATTATTCAGCTTGTTTGGTTCCAGTTTTCAGAAAACAATTTTCAGAAAATTCTACTTTTTTTTATTTTTTTCGTATTTTAATGTTTTCAATGATTTTTCTTAATATTTTAAGCAATTTTTTTAAAAATTTTTAGACACACCTAATATAAATATACTTAAAAAGTATAATATTTGTGAAAAAAAATCTTTAAAAAATACACTAAATACCAAAAAATATATTAAAAAAATACGAAAATTCAATACATTTTCATATTTTTGTGTATTTATTAATTTTTAAAAATATTTTTCACAAATATTTTACTATTTAGATACATCTAAGTAAGGTACATTTAAAAAAGTAAAAAAAAATTACTTAAAATTTAAAAAATATTCACTAAAAACAAAAAAAAAAAATGCGAAAAACAAAAAAAAAAAAACTCAATTTTTAAAAAACTGAAACCAAATACACTGATTGGTGTTTATTCTATTGTTATATGAGCATTTAGGATTAAAAGATATGATTGGTTCTTATACTGTTCACTAGGACCATGCAGTTTTGGAAATTATTTATAAAATCTTGTAAGCTTTGAAGTTCAAAGATTTACATGCCAATAGTTTATTTGTTGAATCATTATGGTGTGCCTTCACTCTGCTTGCCAAGAAATATCATCTGCAGAGTAAGAGAAAGGAACCATTGATTGAGGGTGTAATGAAGAGTGGGAAAAGAGATCGGTGTGGTAAAATAAGCTCCTCAAATGCCAAACAGCCTATCCATTGGGCTTTCTTGCCATTAATTTTGGGAGACTTACGGGCCGGTCCTATTGACGAGATTTATTTACCTATAAGTCCTGCTCATTTTTTCACCTCTCAATATCTCCAAAATACCCTTCCTACACCTCCTTCAACAACTCAATCATCAAATCACCGCCATGACGTACCACCTCCCATTTCTAGCCATCGATGAGTACTTCCAACTGCCGGTGATAACCTTCGACAACCTCTGACGATCACCTCTAGCAATTTCCAGCGCTCACTACTGTCACTATCTCCTAAGATCTTATGGTGACAAGAGAAGAAGAAGAAGAATGTGAGAGAGAGAGAGAGAAGATGAAGAGCAAAAGGAAAATGAAAGGCCTTAGTAGAAAATTGTTAGCCTTCATGTCATAGATCAACATAACCATGCCTTTACCATCTGCTCTTTGTCCTCTTTCCAGTGATAAATTTATCACTAATAGATTGACCCATCCAACATATATATTCACATCTACAATGACAAATAAGTAATAAATTCATCACTGTTTAAATATAGAAAATAGCAACAATATACAACATATTCAACAAATCAATGATAAATTTATCACTGATAGACACAAAAGATTACAAAAAATTCCCCACTAGTTGTTTGTTAAAAGATTACAAAAATAAATAAATAAATAAATCTTGTCATTATCGTTACAAATCAACACGAGATTCAAATAAATATATTAGTGATACATTTATCACTGATACAATAGATTTGGTTTAAGAGAAATAAAAAGAGAGAGAGATGGAGTGAGGAAGAGGGAGGTGATAAATATAATATGAACAAAAATCAGTGATAAATTTATCATTATATTAATATCAAAATTCCAGCAGCAGCAGTCCACAACATATTAAACAAATCAGTGATAAATTTATCAATGAATTAAGTGATAAATTCATCAAATAAGTTCAACATGTTTTACAAATGTAGATCTTAACCAACACAATGTAGAAAGAGTCTCGATCTCATCGGCGGCCATGCAAAGTACCAGATTGGCACTGAAGATGGTTGATCGGCATTGAAAACAACTAGATTTAAAGCCATTGGTGAAGTTCAACGTTGAAGATGGTGGATTGATGATTGAAAAAGAACAATGGTGATGGCAGATGAAGGATAGAGGATGGAGGAAGAGTGACAGTAAGGCAAAGAGGAAGGAAGATGACAATGTTAGGCGAGCAGTCAAATGGTTGAGAGATGGTGAAGTATAGATCAGCGACAGTGGAGATGGTTAGTGAACAATGGTGGTGGTAGTGGCCCGCGAAGGTGGTGGTGGTGACCGGTGGAAGTGGCAGTGGTTAGTGACGGACGACAATGGTGGTTGCAGGTGGATGGCCATGGCCATAGCTACAATGGTGATATTTTCTAGAGAGAGAGAGAGATGAGAAAGAAAAAGAGTTTTGGAAAAATGATCAAGAGATAAATTAATACAAATTGAAAAAATTAATGAGTAATAAATATTATAAACAATTAAAGATTTAGAAAGTGTTTGAGATGATTTAAATAGGAATTTTAACCAGCTGGTAGCAGGGGCAAAATTGGGATAAAAAAATATTACAGGACTTCTTAATGCATGAGAAAGAAACTTAGGACCAAATGGGTAATAGATTCAATTATTGGGACCGGCTTGTAAAAATCCCTTAATTTTAAAACCCAAAAATTAGACTGGGTGATCCAACCACGGGAACAGAACAAGGTCTCAAACAGGCCAAATTAACCCCTAAATCCGTTCCTAGCATAACAATGTATTTTGTGCAGAATTCTCAGAACTGGCTTAACAGTGTCTTTTATTTTATTGATATTTTAATTATAGAAAAGATCGTACACAGGGTTCTTGCTTAAATAGGTAGATAGATAGCCTGCTACTGTGCACAATGAGAAAGATATCAAACATGTAGATAAAAGGAATAGAAGAAAAGAGTAATTAGACAAGTGCAAGCTTAATTGTCGGAACTTAATACAAGTGCTTTTTCTAATATATACTTATCAATCATGCCAAGTTGCAAGAGGAATGGAATAACATTGAATGACAAAGATTAATAGCCAATTTATAGGAAGCTTTTCCCCAAACACCAAACCCAAATCCCAAATCCAATTTGCCTGGAAAATCTAGTTTCTTGATAGCAATACATTTACCAATTTGTCCAAATTCAAACTAGATGACCCACCTGGACTAGTTGCCTTTTCTGCCAATTTCTTCCACTCCATGGCCTTGTTCTTCATTTTCTTCCCCTTCTCTCCTTCCATTAGCTCCCTTACAAGCTTCTCTACTTCATCTCTTTGCACATTATTTTCAATCTCCATGCCAACCTCCCATTCATTGCAAGTGTATCTACAATTTGTCTGTTGGTCTGCAAAAAATGGCCAACACATCATGGGCACGCCTGCCGACAAGCTCTCAATAGTCGAGTTCCAACCACTGTGTGTTAAGAACCCTCCAACTGATGGATGGTTTAGGACTTCCTCTTGTTGGCACCAACCTTCAATCAAACCTCTTTGTTTAGTTTCTGCATTGAACTCAGGTGGCAAAATTGCTGAATCGCCGATCACCCAATCAGGCCTAATTATCCACAGGAAGTAGTGGTTGCTGTTGGCAAGTCCCCAAGCAAACTCTACCAACTGTTTCTGTGATATGACTGTTACACTGCCAAAATTCACGTAAACAACAGACCTAGGTTCCTTTGAGTCAAGCCAGTGGAGACACTCTGGTTCTTCTTTCCACAGACTGTACCCAAGAGACTCCAAAGGGTCTTCTTTTCTTAATTTTTGGTTCAAAAGTAGTTGAATAGGACCAATGGTGTAAACATGGGGAAACATAGATGACAGAACATCTAAAAGGTTTTCTTCCAAAGCATCGAAAGTATGAACACAAAATGCTGAAGCTTCACATGTTCTCTGTGCTGCTTCCATAAGTAAGTTAAACATTTGCTCATTTGGGTTGGTAGTTTGAAAAAGGGTTGGAAGGTCCTTTAGACGAATATCTTTCATTCCAGGAATCCAGTCTATTTCAGTATCCAAGTATCCATTTGTCAAATAACTTGCATCTGTATATCATAAACAATATTAGCTTTAAAACATGCCTTCATAATTTTTTATTTTCTTCTAATTTTGATATACACAAGCATGCACAAAACACACATATATACCTTTGAGTGGTGTAAGGCCTTTGTCCAAGAGAGCGCGATATTGATAAAATCCCATGAAGCTACAAGCAGCAATAGTCCAGAATACTGCAACTGGGATTCCAAGTTCTTGAGCTACTGTGATGGTGAATGGCAATACACCATCAGAGACAATGCAAGTCACCGGAGGGTTGTTGGAAATGGAAGAGTCATTGAGATTGGCAAGGAGGTTGCGAAATGGTGTTAAGAAGTTCTTTCTAGCGGATCCACAAAGAGAAGGAGCATCTTGGGTGGCATCAGGGTTTGATGGAGGAAGGCCATCTGGAATTGTTTTGAATTGGAAGTTGGGCAAGCCATATAGGGAGTCATGTCCTCTAGCTTTGATTAAGCGCTTTTGGTTGAACTCTGTGTTGACAAAGGTAATATAAAAGCCCTTATGGTGGAGGAGCTTTGCTAGTTTCAAAATTCCTTTGATGTGGCTTTGAGCTGGGAATGGAATGCAAACTGCATGAGGCTTATTATCACTCACTGCCATTGCATACATTCCCTGTTTGTTTCTTTGCTTTGTGTGCGTTTTTGCTTTGTGCGTTTGTGGAGTGGAGAAGGCATTTAAATAAGGGAAAAGCGGGGGAGCTCGAGGGGGGTGCCCCCGAATCCCCCGAAAATGCCATTTTTGGCAAAAAAAAAAAAATGCAAGGCAAGTGAAAAAAAAAAAAAAAAAAACAGTTTACTTAAAATGGAAATTAGGGGGATTCGGGGGAGGGGAATTCGAGCTACCAATCAAAGTTGTTTAAATAACTTCATCTTGCTCATGTCCATATTTTTTAATAAAACATGATGTGCGTTTGGTTTGGTTTTGTGAAAAAAAAATCTTGGGGAAAGAGTTGTACATTTTGGAAATAGTTTTGGAATATGGAAGTTTGGGATGATTTGATATTTTGTTGTAGTTGAGTAGATATGTGTGAGAGAAACAGTGATTGAGATGAGGAGAGGAGAGAGAAAAACTGATTGATTGATGTGTAGGAAATAAAAAATCACTAAACCAAATAAAATTTTAGAAAATTTTCTTTCAAAAGCAAACCAAACAAGGTTTTAAATAACGGTATTAGGAAACAGATCAATTATAGTCTTTATATAACAGTATCAAGTGTATCAAGAATCGGGTGATGCAATTGTTAATTTTTAAACATTTTTAGCCACATAAAAAATTTATAGTAGCCAAACCAATGGTATCATTTGTTACTTGACCTTTCATGAACCAATTATAAATTGATATGTATCCAATACATAAGTTATTTTCATTCCTACCACCATACTGTATGGTCTAGAGCCAATAAAACCTATACAACATATGAGTTGATATTTAAAATCTTAATCATATATTTATTTATTTATTTTTATATATCAGGTAGTGATGCTTTAGCTGAAACCAATCTGACGCAGCGGAATACACGGAGACTAGATATTGTTCTAGTAGACGAAAGGGGCTTTCGAATCCACGAGAAAAATAGAACCTTGAATCCACAAGAAAGAGAAATATTATTGAATGAATGAATAAAAGCTGTATAAAAGTTATCTTTGCCATGAGGCTTACATAGCTATTTATAATAAACTAAACCTAATACTTGTAGGAAAAGTAATTTTAAAATAAAGTAGGAAACTTAAATCAACACAAATTAGAAAACCTAAGAGAATAGGAAACTAAAATTCTAAACTATTTAAAATCCTAGTCAAAATCTACTTTAAGAAACCTAATAATTCTAAAATATTTATACTAAATTACAAGAATCCTAATAATATATCAAAAATATTAAAACTAAAAATATAAAAAAATTCTTAAAATCTTGTCCTGAAAATCTTGTTCTACATCAGACTCCTCTTCTTTGAAAGAACTCGCCCTCGAGTTCATATTAGAGATCTGCCATCTTCCATGCCAAATAAAGAGATATTTTGAATGTTTCAGTTGCTTGCCCCTCTTCCAAAAGTTGTATATAGAAAAGTTTTCTTTTTGAAGGTTCTTCTCTATTTGCTTCAACTGGTTGACAAGATTAATTAGACAAGTATTGAAAATCAAATTAAATTGCTCTACACCAAGAAAATCAACCAAATTTACTTTGTGTAGAACTTGCATGCTCTCTTGAAGTTGCACCATCTCAGATTCAATTGATCCTTCAACTATCAACCTTGGAATATCAAGTGTAGCATCAACCAATTTCTTTGTTCCATACAACGGTTGTATTATCTCTTCTTCTATTTTCTCTTTGTTACTGGGCTCAATCAGATCTTCTTCTTCCTTAATATTTTTATGATTTGTTTGTAAAACTTTCTCCTCAATATTCAAATTACCATGTGTTGACGCATTATCAACACTCAAACAAGACTTTGTATCTTCTTCATTAGTTTTACAACCATTCTCACCACAAATACTATTTTGATGCGAATTCTTTTCTTTTTCAACTACAATTTCATGGCAATGTTTTACCAACTCCATGGACGTATCTTGATTTGTATATGATAATATATCTTCATGATCATGAAAGTAAAATTTTGTTGCCAAAAACTTTTTCATTGTTAACCATGAATGAAATTTGTCTTTACCTTTGCAAACTCGATAATCTTGTAATCCATTCTACCACTTCAATGCAATTTTATCAAGTTTTTAGGATGCAAATATAACCTTCTTTTCATGAGGAATCTTCATGAATTCAAAGAAATTTTCAAGATCAAGTAACCAATCAAGAAAATCTTCTTTTTTAAATTTACTTGAACCGTTAAAATATGAAATTTCTGCAAAAACGTAGGCTAAAAGGTTGGCCTCGGGTGAATCCTTTGGCACAATTGTTGTCAACTGTTGGTTGCCTCTTGTTGACGATTAGTCCCAAATCGGCAAGTAGATTACAAATCTCATTGCGAAGTTCGTGCACCTCGAGCCGATGTTCCTCAATCACATCCCATATGGCTTCCACCCTACGATCAACGTCAATAGAGATTGTGTGTGCTCCATTGTCTTGTGTCATCAAGCTAGGCGAATCCATGCTCTGATACCACTTGACGCAGCGGAATACACGTGGACTAGATATCGTTCTAGTAGAAGAAAGGGGCTCTCGAATCCACGAGAAAAATAGAACCTTGAATCCACAAGAAAGAGAAATATTATTGAATGAATGAATAAAAGCCGTATAAAAGTTATCTTTGCCATGAGGCTTACATAGCTATTTATAATAAACTAAACCTAATACTTGTAGGAAAAGTAATTTTAAAACAAAGTAGGAAACTTAAATCAACACAAATTAGAAAACCTAAGAGAATAGGAAACTAAAATTCTAAACTATTTAAAATCCTAGTCAAATCTAATTTAAGAAACCTAATAATTCTAAAATATTTATACTAAATTACAATAATCCTAATAATATATCAAAAATATTAAAACTAAAAATATAAAAAATTCTTAAAATCTTGTCCTGAAAATCTTGTTCTACATCACAATCCATGTGGTTGCAAAGGCGGTTCATAATCACGAATATCAGATAAATTGAATAGGATACAAACATCAAATTGATCTAATTTTTGTTTGTGAATGATATATAAAAAACGACCCTACAAAATGAATGGTATGAATTATTGAAACGGAACTCGTGATGAATTTCATGAGCTCAGACTTCCATCTAGATACAAGTGCAGATAAGCCCGTTCTCTCTGGATAAATTACATTGGCCTCTCTTGAGGTTTGTAAAAAAATATAATAATTTTCACAATTTTAATATAATTATACTAATGCCTCTTTTAGTAAGTTTAAATAAATCAAAACTAGTTTAGAAAATACAAAAATGAATAATATAAAATATATATTTTCATGTACGTGACATGGTAATATTTTTTTTATCTATATAATTAATAAATTATTGATATAATATAAATTAAAATTTCAAAAGAATTCAATATAATTATGTCAAAATTATAAAATTTATTGTGTTTTTCTCTATGAGTTCCGTGTAATCTAGCTTCTTTGTTTCTAGTGAGGGAAAAAACAAAAATCTGTTGTGAATAGCCTAAATTTTAACCTTTTCTCCTCGAAACAGAGTTGAATAATTGAAGAAGAAATCTCGGGTGAGATTGCAATGGTACATGCCAGCAAGGGGTTGAATAATTGGAAAAGAAATCTATGGTGAGATTGCAATCGTACAGGCAAGCAAGGGATTAAATAATTGAAAGGTTGAATAATTGAACACGAAATCTGTGATGAGATTGCAATGGTACATGCGAGTAAAGTAATTATTCAGTAATTTCAGAATATGGACACGTGGTATTTCATATTATTAAGGGTGGGCCTCGGGTGAATCCTTTGGCACAATTGCTGTCAACTGTTGGTTGCCTCTTGTTGACGATTAGTCCCAAATCGGCAAGTAGATTACAAATCTCATTGCGAAGTTCGTGCACCTCTAGCCGATGTTCCTCAATCACATCCCATATGGCTTCCACCCTACGATCAACGTCAATAGGGATTGTGTGTGCTCCATTGTCTTGTGTCATCAAGCTAGGCGAATCCATGCTCTGATATCACTTGACGCAGCGGAATACACGGGGACTAGATATCGTTCTAGTAGAAGAAAGGGGCTCTCGAATCCATGAGAAAAATAGAACCTTGAATCCACAAGAAAGAGAAATATTATTGAATGAATGAATAAAAGCCGTATAAAAGTTATCTTTGCCATGAGGCTTACATAGCTATTTATAATAAACTAAACCTAATACTTGTAGGAAAAGTAATTTTAAAACAAAGTAGGAAACTTAAATCAACACAAATTAGAAAACCTAAGAGAATAGGAAACTAAAATTCTAAACTATTTAAAATCCTAGTCAAAATCTAATTTAAGAAACCTAATAATTCTAAAATATTTATACTAAATTACAAGAATCCTAATAATATATCAAAAATATTAAAACTAAAAATATAAAAAATTCTTAAAATCTTGTCCTGAAAATCTTGTTCTACATCACAATCCATGTGGTTGCAAAGGCGGTTCATAATCACGAATATCAGATAAATTGAATAGGATACAAACATCAAATTGATCTAATTTTTGTTTGTGAATGATATATAAAAAACAACCCTACAAAATGAATGGTATGAATTATTGAAACGGAACTCGTGATGAATTTCATGAGCTCAGACTTCCATCTAGATACAAGTGCAGATAAGCCCGTTCTCTTTGGATAAATTACATTGGCCTCTCTTGAGGTTTGTAAAAAAATATAATAATTTTCACAATTTTAATATAATTATACTAATGCCTCTTTTAGTAAGTTTAAATAAATCAAAACTAGTTTAGAAAATACAAAAATGAATAATATAAAATATATATTTTCATGTACGTGACATGGTAATATTTTTTTTATCTATATAATTAATAAATTATTGATATAATATAAATTAAAATTTTAAAAGAATTCAATATAATTATGTCAAAATTATAAAATTTATTGTGTTTTTCTCTATGAGTTCCGTGTAATCTACCTTCTTTGTTTCTAGTGAGGGAAAAAAATCTGTTGTGAATAGCCTAAATTTTAACCTTTTCTCCTCGAAACAGAGTTGAATAATTGAAGAAGAAATCTCGGGTGAGATTGCAATGGTACATGCCAGCAAGGGGTTGAATAATTGGAAAAGAAATCTATGGTGAGATTGCAATCGTACAGGCAAGCAAGGGATTAAATAATTGAAAGGTTGAATAATTGAACACGAAATCTGTGATGAGATTGCAATGGTACATGCGAGTAAAGTAATTATTCAGTAATTTCAGAATATAGACACGTGGTATTTCATATTATTAAGGGTGGGGAGATTTTCTCTCCTAAGTGCTAATCTAACAACTAACATTTGTCGATAAAAAAAAAAAAAAAAAAAAAAAAAAAAATTTACAATTGGTAGAGAAAGTTAGTATGTGAGGTATTGTGTTGGGTGATTGGAGAATATGAATGGATATATTAAATAATGATTGATTAGGGAGTACATGCACATAATATTCTAAAAATATTTAATAATTTTCCGCGAGCAAGTGGAGTATAATGACACCAGTGGTATGTGCCCACTTCATTGTTAAATTTAAAACATATAAATTTTAATTTAAATATCAATATCAATATGTATGTGAAGAGTTTTAAGAGGCAAGTCAATTACATTGAATCAATTATATGAAAATATTTTTAATAATTTAAAAATATATATTTGATAAAAAGTCTCAAGACATTAATGAAGATGTTCATAGTACTAGTATGCATGTGTCGATATAAATAAAATAAGTGAATAGAAAGAGAAAAATAAAATAATAAAGAAATAAGGAAGAAAATTAAAAAAAATAAAAAGAAAAGAGAGAGGAATGTGGGCAAGAGAGAGAGAGAGAGAGAGAGAGAGAGAGAGAATGCATGAGTAAACAAAAGGGAATAGCCTTCCTCCAGTCCAATCACGAACTGGAGGGTATTGTTGGACCCGTGGGATCCACCATGGGTTCCGTTTCGATAATCTAAACCGTTCAATGTGTAAAACTCGTTGAGTACTATATGCTTAAAAAACATCACATTGATCGGATATCGATAGTTATGTAATCAAATTAGTTTTGTATGAAAAAAATGGACGGTAAAAAATAAACGATTTACAAAAATCTAATTTGCTCACATAGCTATAGATATTCGATCAATGTGATTTTTTACAAGCGTATAATACTCGACGGGTTCTACACATTGAACTATTCGGATTATCAAAATGGGATCCGCGTTGGGCCCCCATGGACCCAACATTACCCTCTAGTCCGATCATGGACTGGAGGGAAGCCATTCTAAAAAACAAAAAAGGAGGAAAACAAGGTGGTGGGTGAGTGGAAATTAAAGAAATCTTAACCATAGGATAAATTTGGGAATTAATCTCAGCTATTGATATAAAATGTATCTCTAATACATTTTGATACGTTTTCAAAAGGATTCGGATCCCTTTCAGTCCAGATTTTAGACTGGATGGTGATGTTTGAGCCTGTGGGATCCACCACGAGTCTCGTTTTGATGATCCGAACCGTTCATTTTGTCAAGCACTTCGTCTATTTCATCCATCCAAAAAATTAGGTAAATTTGATAATTGTAACTTATTTAATTTATTGCGTTTGTCACTAAAAAAATATATGATTTATTTTTAAAAAATACAATTATTGTCTATTTTTTTAGTATAAAATTGAACAAGTTATAATTATTGGATCGACCTAAATTTTTTGTGGATGAAATATATGAAGTGTCCAACAAAATGAACAGTTATGATCATCAAAACGGGCCCCATAGTGGGTCTCATGGACCCAAACAGTGCCCTCCAGTCCAGGGAGAGGATCCTCATCCTTTTCAAAAACTCTCTTACTTTATTATATAGATGTTCTCTTTAAGATTTGACTTCTCTCATGTTCACATTTTAATATGAGAGAATTTGAGGGGTTTGTGGAGTTCACCATAGGTTTCATTTTAATTATTGACACCATTCATTTTGTAAAACTCTCAATGTATATCATCTGCGAAAAAAAATTAGATTGATCCAATAATCATAATATTTTCATTTTAGCGTGTTTCTCTCTAAAAAAAAATGGATGATTTATTTTAAAAATATATTTATTGTCCATTTTTTAGAGAGAAATGTCACAAAATAAAAATGTTACAATTATCGGATCAAACTAATTTTTTTCACGGATAATATACATTGAAAACTTTATAAAATGAGCGGTTTAAATTGTTAAAACGTGACTCATTATGGATTTTACGAATCCTTTAAATTCTCTCATGTTGAGATATAAAAATGAGAAATCAATTATTCTCTTTATATGTAGCATAGATAAGACTTTTCTTAGGGAGGAACCAATGGGAAAAAAAATGATATTGGGAAGTATTTGGGTGCTGGGTATGCAAATTTGAGTAAATTTTCATAAAAATACATAAGTTAACTTCTAAAATCTCGTAACTTAAACATAAATTAGCATAAATCTAAACAAATTTGAGAAATCACAACTTTGCATAAGTTCTCACAAACATACGGAAGTTACCTTACAAAATCGCGTAAGTTAAATACAAATTTATATAATTTAACCCATAAAAATTTGAAAAATTACATATTAGCGTAAATTCTTACAAACATACATAAGTCACCTCACAAAATCGCATAAGTTAACCTATAAACATATGTCATAAATTTTTACAAAAATATTTAACTTAAGTCACAAAAACATATAAGTAAATGATATACGGTATATCTTGCACGAATTATCCAATCAGACCAGTATTACTTTCACTTGCACTTCCAACAGTCATCCTGTGACCTATCAAAACAAAATGACAACAAAAAGATAATAATTAGAAGAAAAAAAAGAACAAAAATATCTTCTTCGTTTTTTCATCTCAATAAAAATTAGGACAAATTGTGTTAGTAGTTTCTGTATTTTGGTTATTATGTTATTTTTGTCCCGTAAATTTAATTGGTTCGATTTTAATCTTGAATTTATAATTTGTTTCAATTTAGTCCAATTATTTACAACTTTTAACATTTTTTATAAAAAAAAATATACATATAAGTGACACGTGTTATATTTTTTAAAATAAAATTCTAAATTTATTAAATTTAGTGAGTTAACTTCAACCAATTTAATGATTATTTTCCATAAAAAATACTAACGAAATTATCAATTGGATCAAATTGATACAAAATTTAAAATCAAGAGTAAAAATTAGGCCAATTGAAAGTGGAGGGAACAAAATGACAATAAGAATGTAAGAACCACCGGTGTAATTTGCCCTAAAAAAAAAAAAAAAAATTAGATAGTATTTGGTTGACTAAAGTTGTTTTAGGAATTGATTATTTTGATAAATTTTTTTATTTTTTATTTTTTTATAGAAAGATGTACAAAAAATTAGAGAGAATAGTTGCCTTTTTATATTGACTTTGGGACTAAAAAGCCAACTTCCTAAAATAAGCCACAAATGAAATTGAATGGATTGATTATTCTATTAAAATGTTTATTATCACGTTTAGTTTACTAAAAAATGATAGAAAATGCATTTCAAATGAATTTAGGAAAAATTATTTATAAGTCCTATTAGGATGTAAAATCTTGTGTAGTTTCTTATAGAGTTTCAAGTTCTATTTAGATAGAAAAGTGTTCCACAAGGTCCTATGAGTTGTGAGTAAATGGTATTAGTAAATGGTCCGCGCTCATTGTTGAGTGGTGAGGTTGGATTTGCTGGTGTGCCACCTACTGTTATGGTTCAGTGCTTGCACAAGGGATTTAATCATCCAGGAGGGTATGAATGTGCACCAAAGAATGTTAAGATTGGTTCATTGCAAATGTTTATGAAGAATATTGGATGTTGTGAGGACATGGGTCCTGGGGATTTCCCTGTGGAGGAGGTCCACAAGATTAGTGTGTTTGATATAAGAATGGTGAATACAGATAGGCACGCGGGAAATATTCTGGTGAGCAAAGAGGATGAAGAAGGGTGTATCGTGCTTATTCCAATTGATCATGGCTATTGCTTGCCTGAGAATGTAAGTGCTACTCTTCTCTTAACATTTCAATAAATGCAAATATAAGGCACAAGGTTATAGGAAAAGGAAAATTACAGGACATGTTCTGGGATTTTCGATGACATGGACCAACATAACAGTTAATTTCCATGTCTGGACACAAAATGAAATTGAATTTTTTATACAATAGCTTGATTCATCCAACCTCAACAAAAAATTGTTGTGCTGGTTTATGAGCATTTTAATAGTTTTACATAAAGGGTCCTGCTAGCAACCGCCTAATGGGCGTTTGTTTAAGAAGCAAACAAATTACAACTTCAATAAACATTTCACATATTTGCATACACATATTTTTTGTTATATATTTCTCTAAAGCATTGTCACTAAAGTTTGAAATTAATTTTTAGATTTTTAACTAATATAGAGTCAAATTTCTTCCTAATGGCAGTTTGAAGATTGCATATTCGATTGGCTCTATTGGCCACAAGCACACCAACCTTACTCGCCAGATACAGTTGAGTACATAAGATCACTGGATGCTGAACAAGATATTGCACTTTTGAAGTTCTATGGATGGGACCTTTCAATTGAGTGTGCACGTACACTCCGTATCTCCACCATACTTTTGAAGAAAGGGGTAGAGAGAGGACTCACTCCTTTTGCCATTGGAAACATCATGTGCCAAGAAACCTTGAACAAGGAATCCCTCATTGAGGAGATTGTCCGAGAGGCTCAAGATTCCTTGATCCCTGGCATGAGTGAAGCTACATTTCTTGAAACTGTATCCCAAATCTTGGATTTCCAGCTCGACAAGCTTGCAAAATAATTCTCACTGGATCTATAGGTATATGTAATAATGTATGTATAGATCGAATGACCAGTCCATTTGGATGGACTGAAGATTTTCCTAGTAATACTTTGATTGTCTTGAGACACTGAACAGAAATTTATATTATAAATAAAGAAACTATACCCTTATTCAAGTGCTACGTGTTTTTACATTTGTGGAGTGTCAAAGAAAAACAGGAGAAGAGAGTTTGTGGGAAAACCGACCCAATTTTTGCAAATTGATATTTTGCTACAGAGTTTGGGGAGATTAATGTCTCTTAATTTTTGTTGGGCGAAAGATATCTTTGAATCGCTTACCTACCAAAAAAAGAAATCCTTCAAACTTTAGTTTTCCTTGCATGAAATTTTCACAGATAATATTCTCCATCTAAACAAACAGAATGATGGTTAGGGAAATTATTGGTGTTTATTGAGCATTTAGGATTAAATGATTTGATTGGTTCTTATACTGTTTACTAGGACTCTGCAGCTTTGGAAATTATTTATAAAATCTTGTAAGATTTGAAGTTCAAAGATTTACGTGCCAATGGTTTATTTGTTGAATCATTAAGGTGTGCCTTCACTCTGCTTGGGAATAGAACTAGGTCTCAAACAGGCCAAATTAACCCCTAAATCCGTTCCTAGCATATTAATATATTTTGTGCAGAACTCTCGGAACTGGTTTAACAGTGCTTTTTATTTTATTGATGTTTTAATTATAGAAAAGGTCGTACCTGGTTCACAGGGCTCCTACTTAAATAGGTAGATAGATAGCCTGCTATTGTGCACAATGACAAAGATATCAAACATGTAGATAAAAGGAATAAAAGAAAAGAGTAATTAGACAAGTGCAAGCTTAATTATCATAACTTAATACAAGTGTTTTTTGTACTATAAACTTATCAATCATGCCAAGTTGCTAGAGGGATGGAATAACATTGAATGACAAAGATTTGCCCCAAACACCAAACCCAAATCCCAAATCCAATTTTCCTGGAGAATCTAGTTTCTTGATAACAATACATTTACCAATTTGTCCAAATTCAAACTAGATGACCCACCTGGACTAGTTGCCTTTTCTGCCAATTTCTTCCACTCCATGGCCTTGTTCTTCATTTTCTTCCCCTTCTCTCCTCCCATTAGCTCTCTTACAAGCTTCTCTACCTCATCTCTTTTCACATTATTGTCTATCTCCATGCCAACCTCCCATTCATTGCAAGTGTATCTACAATTTGTCTGTTGGTCTGCAAAAAATGGCCAACACATCATGGGCACGCCCACCGACAAGCTCTCAATAGTCGAGTTCCAACCACTGTGTGTTAAGAACCCTCCAACTGATGGATGGTTTAGGACTTCCTCTTGTGGGCACCAACCTTCAATCAAACCTCTTTGTTTAGTTTCTGCAATGAACTCAGGTGGCAAAATTGCTGAATCACCGATCACCAAATCAGGCCTAATTATCCACAGGAAGTAGTGGTTGCTGTTGGCAAGTCCCCAAGCAAACTCTACCAACTGTTTCTGTGACATGACTGTTACACTGCCGAAATTCACGTAAACAACAGAGCTAGGTTCCTTTGAGTCAAGCCAGTGGAGACACTCTGGTTCTTCTTTCCACAGACTGTACCCAAGAGACTCCAAGGGGTCTTCTTTTCTTAATTTTTGGTTCAAAAGTAATTGAATAGGACCAATGGTGTAAACATGGGGAAACATAGATGAGAGAACATCCAAAAGGTTTTCTTCCAATTCATCAAAAGTATGAACACAAAATGCTGAAGCTTCACATGCTCTCTGTGCTGCTTCCATAAGTAAATTAAACATTTGCTCATTTGGGTCGGTAGTTTGAAAAAAGGTTGGAAGGTCCTTTAGACGAATATCTTTCATTCCAGGAATCCAGTCTATTTCAGTATCCAAGTATCCATTTGTCAAATAACTTGCATCTGTATATCATAAACAATATTAGCTTTAAAACATCCCTTCATAATTTTTTATTTCTTATAATTTTGATATACACAAGCATGAACAAAACACACATATATACCTTTGAGTGGTGTAAGGCCTTTGTCCAAGAGAGTACGATATTGATAAAATCCCATGAAGCCACAAGCAGCAAAAGTCCAGAATACAGCAACAGGGATTCCATGTTCTTGAGCTGCAGTGATGGTGAATGGCAATATACCATCGGAGACAATACAAGTCACTGGAGGGTTGTTGGAAATGGAAGAGTCATTGAGATTGGCAAGGAGGTTGCGAAATGGTGTTAAGAAGTTCTTTCTAACGGATCCACAAAGAGAAGGAACATCTTGGGTGGCATCAGGGTTTGATGGAGGAAGGCCATCTGGAATTGTTTTGAATTGGAAGTTGGGCAAGCCATATAGGAAATCGTGTCCTCTAGCTTTGATTAAGCGCTTTTGGTTGAACTCTGTGTTGACGAAGGTAATATAAAAGCCCTTATGGTGGAGGAGCTTTGCTAGTTTCAAAATTCCTTTGATGTGGCTTTGAGCTGGGAATGGAATGCAAACTGCATGAGGCTTATTATCACTCACTGCCATTGCACACATTTCCCTGTTTGTTTCTTTGCTTTGTGTGCGTTTTTGCTTTGTGCGTTTGTGGAGTGGAGAAGGCATTTAAATAAACTTTATCTTGCTCATGTCCATATTTTTTAATAAAACATTATATGTTTTAAATAATTAATTGTTGATAAGGTTTTAAATAGCAGTATTAGGAAACAGATCAATAATAATCTTGATATAACAGTATCACATATCAAGAATCAAGTGACGTAATCGTTAATTTTTAAACATTATTAGTCACCTAAAATATTTATAGTAGCCAAACCAATAGTATCATTTGTTACTTGACCTTTCATGAACCAATTATATATTGATATGTATCACGAATAGGCCAATACATAAGTTATTTTCATTCCTACCACCGTACCAAGGTGTAACAATGTCTAGAACCAATAGAACCTATACAACATATGAGTTGATACTTAAAATCTTAATAATTTATTTTTTTATTTATTTTTATATATCGAGTAGGGATGCTTTGGCTAAAACCAATCCATGTAGTTGCAAAGGCGGTTAAATTGAATAGGATACAAATATCAAATTGATCTAATTTTTGTTTGTGAATGATATATAAAAAAGATTATGAAATGAATAGTATGAATTATTGAAACGGAACTCGTGATGAACTTCACAAGCTCAAATAACATCCTTTCATCTAGATCGTTAAGTGGAGAGAAGCCCATTCTTTTTTGGATAAATTACACTAGCCTCTCTTGAGGTTTGTAAAAAAATATAATAATTTTCACAATTTTAATATAATTATACAAATCTCTTTTAGTAAGTTTAAATAGATCAAAACTAGAAAGTACAAAAATATAAAATTGAATAATATAAAATATATATGGGTAAATTACACAAATAGTCTATGTAGTTTACACGATGTGCCAATTTGGTCCATGTTGTTTTAATATGCTCGATTTTGCCTCTTAATTTAATGAATTGTGTCATTTAGTCCAATAAATAATCATTGTTAAATTTGGTGGACGGAAAATCAACCTATGTGTCAATTTGGTCCCTATAGTTTACACAATGTGTCAATTTGGTCCCTGTCAAAATCGAGCAAATTGAAACAGCAGGGAGCAAATTGACACATTGTGTAAACTATAAGGACCAAATTGACACATTGTGTAGACTTTCCGTCCACTAAACTTAATAACCGTTATTTATTGGATTAAAATGACACAATCTATTAAATTAAGGGACAAAGTCGAGCAAATTGAAATAACAAGGACCAAATTGATACATTGTGTAAATTACAGGAACTATTTGCATAATTTATCCAATATAAATTTTCATGTACAAGGCATGATAATATTAATTTTTTTATCTATATAATTAATAAATTATTGATATAAAGGAGACTAAATATTATAAATTAAAATTTTAAAAGAATTCATATAATTATATCAAAATTATAAAATTTATTGTATTTTTCTCTATGAGTTCCGTGTAATCTACCTTCTTTGTTTTTAGTGAGGAAAAAAAAAACAAAAATCTGTTCTGAATAGCCTTTTCTCCCGAAACAAAGTTGAATAATTGAAGGAGAAATCTGTGGTGAGATTGCAATGGTACTAGTGGTGTGTGCCCACTTCATTATTAAATTTGAAAAGTATAAATTTTAATTTAAATATGAATATGCATGTGAAGACTTTTAAGAGTTAAGTCAATTTCATCCTATTTACATTGAATTAGTCATATGAAAATATTTTTAATAATTTAAAAATACATATTTGATAAAAAGTCTCATGACACTAATAAAGATGTTTATAGTACTAGTGTATGCTGGTGTCGATATAAATAAAGCAAGTGAACAGGAAGGGAAAAATAAAAAGAATAAAGAAATAGGGAGAAAAATTTTTAAAATAAATAAAAAAGAATGAGAAGGGAAGGTGGGCAAGAGAGAGAGAGAGAGAGAGAATGCACGAGTAAACAAAAAGGGGAAAAAGAAGGTGGTAGGTGAGTGGAAATTAAAGAAATTTTGACCATAAGATGAATTTAAGAATTAATCTCAGTTATTGATACAAAATGTATCTTTAATATATTTTGACACATTTTCAAAAGGATTAGAATCCCCTCTAGTCTAGATTTTAAACTAGATAGTGCTGTTTGGGCTCATAGGGCCCACAACGGATTTTTTTCCGATAATTTGAACCGTTTATTTTGTCGAGCACTTCATCTATTCCATCCACAAAAAAAATTAAGTCAATCTGATAACTGTACCTTATTTAATTTATTATGTTTGTCACTAAAAATATATATAATTTATTTTTAAAAATACAATTATTGTCTATTTTTTTAGTAAAAAATTGAGCAAGCTACAATTATCGGATCGGCGTAATTTTTTTTGTGGATGAAATACACGAAGTACTTAACAAAATGAACGGTTTGGATCATCACAACGAGGCCCATGGTGGGCCTCACGGGCCCAAACAACGATCCTCCTCCTTTTCAAAAACCCTCTTACTTTATTATATAGATGTTCTCTTTAAGGTTTGACTTCTCTCATGTTCACATTTTAACATGAGAGAACTTGAGAAGTCTGTGGAGTTCACCATGGGTCTCGTTTCAATTATTGATACTGTTTATTTTGTAGGATTCTCAACGTATATCATCTGTGAAAAAAATTAGATCAATCCGATAATCGCAATATTTTCATTTTAGCGTGTTTCTCTCTAAAAAAAATGGATGATTTATTTTTAAAATATATTTATTGTCTATTTTTTAGAGAGAAATGTCACAAAATAAAAATGTTACTATTATCGGATCAAACTAATTTTTTTCACGGATAATATATATTGAAAACTTTATAAAATGAACTGTTTAGATTATTAAAATGAGACTCGTTATGGATTTTTCGAATCCTTTAAATTCTCTAATGTTGAGATATAAAATTGAGAAATCAATTATTCTCTTTATATGTGGCATAGATGAGACTTTTCTTAGAGAGGAATCAATGGAAAAAAAAAATGATATTGGGAAGTATTTGGGTGTGGGGTATGCAAATTTGAGTAAATTCTCATAAAAATACGTAAGTTATATTCTAAAATTCCGTAACCTAAACATAAATTCGCATAAGTTAATCTAAACAAATTTGAGAAATCATAACTTTGCATAAGTTCTCACAAATATACGGAAGTTACCTCACAAAATCGTGTAAGTTAAACACAAATTTACATAGGTTAACCCATAAAAATTTGAGAAAACACAAATTTACATAAGTTAACCCATAAAAATTTGAGAAATTACATATTAGCATAAATTCTCACAAATATATGTAAGTCATCTCACAAAATCGCATAAGTTAACCTATAAAAATATGTCATAAGTTTTGTAACGCCCAAAAAATAAATACCTTAAACCCATCTCATAAGCAGAAATATAATTGATATGACATGCTTTCATTAATCAGAGTTTGATATACATTCATGAGATGATAACTCGAAATGAAAGTTACACAGATAGTCATATGTCTTGATGGCTTAAATCTTTCCAAGCCACTGCTTGGGTATAACAAAAGTAGATTCTCAATCCAATACAAGTCTAAGCCCAAGGCTTGTTCAAAAGACAAACAAAGCAAAATAAACAAGATGAGCCTTTAGCACCACGGTCCTCCCAAGTTAAGCCCTTGGCGAAGGCATATCACCAACACCTGAAAATGATTTTTCCATATAGGGTGAGCCAAAACTCAG
Source organism: Camellia granthamiana (assembly GCA_036172215.1). Lineage (NCBI taxonomy): Eukaryota > Viridiplantae > Streptophyta > Magnoliopsida > Ericales > Theaceae > Camellia > Camellia granthamiana. The sequence goes on along the minus strand of CM069916.1, from coordinate 63,770,206 downwards.
TAGAAATAATCCAATACAACATATAAAACTTAACAAAGATATAAAGGTCATATGCATATACAATGCTATTGATAAACCTTTTCATAATTCTTTTGCAAACCATGCAGCACCAACTGTATAATTCAAATCAAGAAATTAGTTCCATTCCATTCAGACAACCAAATTGAGAACACAACTTAAAGGTCTCTAACCAGTGCAACCATCATACAACCACTTTTGTTTGTCGTTTTATGGATATTTCGTCTGCGGGAAACGGCACCCATGTATATGTGCAGTTTTTAGGACTTTTTCCCTAGACACACAGGCCAACTTAATTCAATGGAGTACATCTCATTTCTTCTTACAAACATAGAGTACATCTCCTTTCTTCTTACAAACATAGAGTACATCTCCTTTCTTCTCTCAAACATCATACATTTACAATGTATTAAAGATATAGTCATATTCAATGACAACGGATGAGAGATTAATTTCAATTTGTCTAATCCTTATACAATTTCTACAACAATCATAATTATCTTCCACTGATAGCCCAAAACAGATATTTCTAAACAGATATACAATCTCAAAGACAGATAAACTATCCAAATTTCCATAGGTAAGAGATAATACATATCCAACTCCACCATTTGTATAAACATCCATCGAATCACACATTTTCAATACCAATTTCAATTATTTATATAAAACAAATGTTTGAGACATTTTAGAGCAAATTCCTCTTTCTTCCAAAATCCAATCCAAGTATCAAAATCAACCATTTTACTACAACACAATCTCATATTCACTTCTATACCCATTTTCAATACATCTATTTGTAAACGTCTTTTTTGATTTTAAACCAAAATCCTCCAAATTCACAATAGTGTTTATACAAAACAAATAACTAAATTAAGAGTCATACAAGAGTATAGAAAATCCCCACCTCAAAGCTAGAAGACGAGCAAAATAAGGAAGGAACTCGGATGAAGCTGAAACTCAACTCTATTCTAATGAAAACGTAGCCCTTGAGATGCTCTACCTTTTTAACAAAGGCACATGGGTAGAAAAACCACTAAATCTAGGTGAAAATATATGTATATATATATATATATATAGAGAGAGAGAGAGAGAGGGTTTTAGAGAGAGAAACTCTAGATTTAGGGTTTTTGGAATGTTTAGAGAGAGAATGAAATGAAAAAATGATGTAAAATGCTACTTTTACGGACTGAAAGACACACAGTCCGCTCAAGCGCCTAGACACAATAAGTTGTTCTGCTCGAGCACAAGAAGTGATGCTCAAGTGCAGAATACACGCTTCCAATAGTTTGCAGACAACAAACCAATGCTCGAGGGCAAGAAAGACCGCTCAAGCGTAGAATACACTCTTCTAGTAATTTTGCAGACTTGCAAAAGTACTGAGTTGCAAAAGTATTGAAAGTTCACAAAGCCCGCTCGAGTGCAAGAAGTGACACTCGAGTAAAGGAGTAAAATTCTGGACAACAAAAGTTTGAAAACCAAGCAATCAACCTATTCCAAATGCAACCATTACAATCCAATAGCCAGATTCAAGGATGTATAAAGGAAGTAAGACATAAACAACAATACGAAACCACGAAACCCTAGTCCATAATACAAAATGGGTCGGGTCTAAATCAGAATCGCTATAAGTTTTCACAAAAATATATAACTTAAAGTCACAAAAATACTTAAGTAAATGACATACAATGTACGTATTTGGGAAGTTACCATTTTAGTTTTTGACTATTTTAGTAGGTTAAAATTTTTGTGTTTGGAAAGATAGTTGGATTTTTTTATAATTGGATATGATGTTTATAAGAGAAAAAAGTAAAATAATTATGGATTTGATGTGACATTTTATCTTATTAATTATCTTAGTCTATTTTATTTTTATTTTTATTTTTTTATGGATTTTAATAAATAAATAAACTGAAGTCTTTATTGCCAAACACCCCCGAAATATCTTGCACGAATTATCCAATCAGACCATTATTACTTTCACTTCCAACGGTCACCCCGTAACCTATCAAAACAAAATGACAGCAAAGAGATAACATTTAGAAGAAAAAACAGAAAACAAAAATATCTTCTTCTTTTTTCATCTCAATAAAAATTAGGACAAATTGTGTTAGTATTCTGTATTTTGATCATTATATTATTTTAGTCTTATAATTATTGGTTCAATTTTAATGTTAAATTTATTATTTTGTTTCAATTTAATCTAATTATTTATAACTTTTAGCATTTTTTATGAAAAATATATATATAAGTGACGCATGTCATATTTTTTAAAATAAAATTCTAAATTTATTAAACTCAATGAGTTAATCTCAACCAATTCAATAATTATTTTCCATCAAAAACGCTAACAAAATTATTAATTGAATCAAATTAACACAAAATTTAAAATCAAGGATAAAAAATTGGGCTAATTAAAAGTGGAGGGAACAAAATGACAATAATAAGAACAAAATGTAAGAACCACATATATAATTTGCCCTAAAAATTAAAAAAATAATGAAAAAAATAGATAGTATTTGGTTGACTAAAGCTGTTTTAGAAATTGATTATTTTGATAAGTTTTTTTATTTTTTTATAAAAAGATGTACAAAAAATTAGAAAGAATAGTTGCCTTTTTATATTGACTTTTGGATTAAAAAGCCAACTTCCTAAAATAAGGGGAAATGACTGGTAGCTCGAGAGGGTGGCTCGATTTTTGGCTCGACAGCCCAAAATGACGTCGTTTTGGGCTGTCCATTTTTTTTTTTTTTTTTTTTTCTTTCTTTTTCTTCCTTTTCTTTCTTTCTTTCTTTTCTTCTTCTTCTTCTTCGTTTTTGTTCAACACAGGCGAGAGAAACAGAGGGGAAGAGGAGGAGAGAGGGAGAAAGAGAGAGGAGAGGAGAGAAGGAAGAAGAGGGAGAGAGGATCGTCGATGCTCGCCACCGCCACCGCCACCGCCACCGCCGTCGCCTCGCTGCCGCCGATCGTCGCAGCACCAGCGATCGCCGGCTCTGCCTCGCCTCCGCCCCCCGCCCCCCGTTTCCAGCCCCAAATGTTGGGCCCCCTCCTGTCCAGTCCCTCCTCCTCCTCCTCCTCCTCCTCCTTCTCCTCCCTCCCATGCTTCTGGTTCTGCTTCACCTTCGAATTCGAGCCATTTCGAGCCGTTCGAATTCGAGCTACCTATCACTGTCGTAAAATAAGCCTCAAATGAAATTGAATTGATTCATTATTCTATTAAAATGTTTATTATCATGTGGTAGTATACTAAAAAATATATTTCAAATGAAATTATCATTTATCATTATAAAGGAAATAAGGATTGAGCAAAAAAAATTTGAAAAACCTCAAATTGGTCTAATCCAGACCAATGTACGGTTTGATTTAGTTTTCTCAATACACGGTCTGGATTTTCGAAATAGGAAAATTGTACTTTACAATTCGATTTGTAATTTTATAGTTTTGGATTTGATTTGAAACCAAATTGGACTGTTTAGATAGACACATCTAATTTTTTACCTACTATAAAAACACAAATATTTTATTAGTTAAATACATATATACTGTAACTTTTACTCTTGCAAATTTATTATTATATAGTGATAGAATTAGTTTTAAATAATTCTTAAATTTTGAATAATAGTTTATAATCATGTTGTAAATGATGATAATATTTCCAAAAATCGTGATTCCAAATCAAATTGAGTTGCGGTTTACTAGTTCAATTTGGTTTGATTTTAAGATTTTCATGATTTAATTTAATTCCAAATTTTATAGAGTCGTAAGTAATAGTTTAGTCGTGATTTACTTCCGAACCAAACTAATCTCAACTATACTTATCCTTGTTCAATGAACTCAACACAACCTCATAGTAACGGACGGGCGATTCTAACCTTAAAGAGGTGAACTTATACGTAATCAAAAAATTTGTAACAGATGTGTAAAATTTTATATCAACTTTATCAACAAAAAAATATAAAAATATCACAAAAGTATATCATTAGATGTTACTATTAAATATATATAATTAAAAAAGTATAAGCAAAATACAATACAATATTTATCAAATATCTTGTTAAAATATCATTAAGTTGAAATCAAAAATTGCTTAAAACTTTTGAAATTCAATATGTTTAATGACATTAATTTCATAATTTTGAAGTTAGATTTAAATGTAATTCTATTGCTCTGTAAAGTCATTATGGTAAAATTTATTTATAAATTTATAAATATCTTCAATTTTGATAAATCTATATCCATCTCTAGTATCTAAAACAGAACTATTAACAAGTGACTTCATCACATCCTTCTTGAATCAATTAATAAATTCTTACAAGGAGTTTTATAAAGGGAGCAGCTTGCCTCCGGTCTGAGATTGGACTGGATAGTGTTGTTGGGCCCGTGGGGCCCACCACGGGTCCCGTTTTGATAATTTGAACCGTTCAATATGTAGAACTCGTTGAGTACTAAGCAAAAAAATTTCTTTTTTAAATTATCTTAATCTAGATACATTTAAAAACTAAAATATTTGTGAAACAATATTTTAAAAATTTACTAAATACAAAAATTCAATATATATATATATATATATTTTGTATTTATTAAGTTTTTTTTCATATATTTTTCACTTTTTTTTTTTACTTTTCAGGTATATCTAGATTATATAAATCTAAAAAAATTATTAAATAAAAAAGTTTGCTAAAATATGAAGGAAAAAAAATTAAAGACAACAAGGAACGGAAAATTAAAAAAAAAAACTCAAATTGCTTTTAAAGATTCAAAACTAAACAAAGTGAATGTTGTTTAGTTTTTTTTTTTTTTCTTTTAAAAAAAAAATTCATTGTAGAATTTATAGAACTTAAATTTGTGGAATGACTTCATAAACAAAAATTTCTAGAGTCTCCTTATAGAAGGCTTGCTAAATGAACCTTTAGTGACACTAGTTATGGATGGAATCTCCAATGACCATCATTTGATTGGGAGGGTTTGTAATCTTGCTGAGTTGATGTTGTCCAACAAGAGATAATTGTGTCCCATTTTGGGATGAAGTCATCACCCCCTCCAATGTTCAAGACCTTGAATTCCTTCTTCGGAAAATATGGAGAGATTAAAAATTTTAAAATCAATATTGAACAAATATATAACAAATTAGAAAGTCGGGCATTCATTACGTTTAAGGAGTGAAAGGCAGCTTGGTAGGCAGTCAAACAGCGATCCCATATGATCAGACATATCCATGTCTCATGTAAGTTGCTCTCCCTTTGGCGCTACTCCAACGCTTTCTATTGAGTGCCCAATTGCGGTCCTCGATCTGTACTGCGTTATCAATATCAATTAATAGAGAATCAGTATGCTAGCTTCACCTCGGTGGAGGAAGAGAAGCCTCTCGAGAAGCTTTTGGAATCGTTAGGGACCGACTACTTAGCTTTATTAGTGAATTAAGGAATGGTGAAAACACCAACTATCATAGAGCCTTCATAAGCATGCTGAGATTGATCTGACCCTTCTCCATCTCTCGCCATTGGCCCATATTTCATGACCAATAGCACGATATGGTGAGATAGAACGGCACACGTTTTATGAAAACAGTATTCAAATCTTATTCAAGCACCGAAACAGTGCGTAGAAGGTGTTGAAACAACAATACTTGCAAATTGGTGATTACCTCACACATTGTGTACACCCTTCAGGAAGTAGTGCCACCCTTTTATGGATGAACGTTTGAACGATGAGCACCCCAAATGTTCATCCAAAGAAGGGCCACATCGCTTCTAGAGGGGCGCATGCAATATGTGAGGTAATCACCGATTTGCAAGTATTGTTGTTTCCGTATCGTCTACGCACTGTTTCGTTGCTTGAATAAGATTTGAATACCGTTTTCATCAAATGTGTGGCGTTCTATCTCACCATATTTTCCAAACACGGACTTCGTGATTGTGCAATTAGTCATGAAATACAGCCCAATGTGGTAAGCAAAGAGATGGCAAAGGGTCGAATCAATCTCAATGTGCTTGTAAAGGCTCTCAATGATAGTTGGCGTTTTTCACAATTCCTTCATTCACTAATAAAGCTAAGTTGTCAGTCCCCAACGCTTGTAAAAGCTTCTCGAGATGCTTCTCTTCCTCGACAGAGTTGAAACTAGTGTACGAATTCTTTGGTAATTGATATTGATAACGCAACACAGACCCAAATCAAGGATTGCAATTGGGCACCCAACACGAAGCGTTGGGATAACGCCAAAGGGAGGAGAACAGCTTACACGAGACGTAGATGTCCTCAATCATATGGGATAACTACTCAACTGCCTCCCAAGTTCCCTTTCACTCCTTAAACATATTGAATGCCCGGTGTTCTGTTTTACCACATATTTGTTCAACATTGATTATGCAATTTTCAATCTCTCCATATTTTTCGAAGAAAGAATTCAAGGTCTCGAACATGAGAGGGGTGATGCCCTTTATCCCAAACTGGGACACAAATATCTCTTTCTGGGCAGCATTAACCTCAACCAGATTGCAAACTCTCTAGATCAAATGAAGGTCATCAGAGATTCCTTCAATAACAAGGGCCACCAAAGATTCTTTCAGTAAGCGTTTTACAAAGAGACAAGCCGATATCAAATCAACTACCACTACTACAGGCGAAGGAGGAGGAACCCATAGAGAGCCTTATAGAAGCCTATTATAGAGTAAAGCACACCAATCCCATCACCGCTGAGGTCCTGACTTCTTTGGAAAATATAGGGAGATTGAGGATTCTAGAATCAATATCAACCAATTTTGTCACAAAATCGAGTGTTGCGATTACATAGTCTTTAAGCACCAGAATGTGACTTGGGAGGCGATCAAGCAACGGTACCAAACGATCAGGGACAACCATATTTCATGTACGCTGCAATATTGATATCATACTATCGGGGACAACAGTAGTCAAGGATGCCCATTGCAATATCTATGCCTCTGTCTCCGTCGAGGGGGAAGATAAGCCTCTCGAGAAGCTTTTGGAAGTATTAGGGAATGAAAACTTGTGGACCTAGTAAAGTAAACAATCTTGAAAATCCAAAATATCATATAGAGCGTTTACAAGCATGCTAACATGGATACCACCCTTCGTCATATCTCCGCTTACCGCATTGGCCTCCATTTCAGGCCAATGACACGATCCTGACCACAGTGCTTGAGAAATAGAGCAAGTTAGAAGGCAAAAAGTTTGATATGAATGGTGCTTCAATCCTATTCAAGCACTGAAACAGTGCCAAGGGGTGCTGAAACAGCAAGAAGTGAAAAACAGTGAATTTTTTTGATACTAATGTTTGGGCCTAATCCTAAAGTAGGCAGTCTGAAGTTAGCAAAGTTTGAGTGAGAAGAGCGAAGCGAAAGAGGTGAAAAGGCTAGGGTTGGCAATCTTCAACTTGATCTTTATTCATAAGAATAGGGTTCATTAAATATTCGAAAGATGAAAAGTGCGTAACATCCGGCTAGAAGAGCAAAGGCTTTGGCTTTGGCTTTGTTCTTGAATTGCTAATCACAACGATTGACTTTGCTAGCAAAACAGGCAAAGGCGAAAGAAATAAGAAAAGAAAGAGGAAAGCCAAAGTAGACGTTTTTGGTGAGTGAGTATACTGCTTTTTCATTCATGATTTTCTCTTTTATGCTGCTGCTTCTTTCTTTTTCCTTATTGATTACTGCGTCGAGCAAGCTTTAAAGAAAGCAAATAGGAGGAGATACGGTCACATTTAAAGCAAATAGGAGGTACTTTTGTAGGAGGTAAGGTCACATAGAAGATTTTATTTTATTACTCCAGACTTTTTTTCTTGAACTCTATTTGCTTTGAAGTCTTTTCAAATATGCTTTGCTTTGGAATACACGTTTTGCTAGGCATCAACCAGATACCATTCCTACCAAGACTAGGATTCGACTTTTAACTCACCACTCTCCTCGCCTTAACACAGGAGCTATGAAGCATGGATACTTCAAAAAGGGAGACGTACAAACCAAATATTACATTCAAACTTTACTCAATACCAAAAGAAACCCAATACACAGGACATTAGAGATGGAGAAATGGCTAATTAAAAGGAAATAAAATGAAGGACAAAGAGGATAGAGTTTTAGGGATTTCAAGCCATACCTCTTCAATGAGAACTCTTTTGAACCAATAATCTACTAGAGAAGACACAGATCATCAAGAACCTGTGAGAATACAATCGTATATACTATATACAGGACCATGCCTAATATATACGCAATCATGCCTAATATATACGATTATATTCTCACGGAACCTTTCGAGAGCAAAAGACGAGAGTGAGACATGATAAAGAGAAAGACAACAAACAGAGAAATCAGAGAGAGAGGAGAAACGATAGAGGGGTGACTCCACCTTGGTGGTGATGGGTCCTGAGACCCCATCAACCTATCAAAACTCCTTAAAAAAAATTATTTGTATTGTTAATATTGTATTTAATATAATTTAATTCAATTAAAAAATTAAGGGACCTTATTAAATAAATGGGGATTCATCCATTAGACATTTATTATTTGAGAACATCACTCTATTTGGTTGATAATAATTTCTAAAAACAGCTTTTGAGTTTTTTTTTTTTCCATTTGTGTCCGCTTCTTTAGCAAACTTTTTAAATATTTTAAGCAAAAAAATTTCTTTTTAAAATCATCTTAATCTAGATACATTTAAAAAGTAAAATATTTGTGAAACAATATTTTAAAATTTTACTACATACAAAAATTCAATATATTTTTATTTTTTTGTATTTATTGAGTTTTTTTAATATATTTTTCACAATTTTTTGTTACTTTTCAGGTATATCTAGATTATATGAATCTAATATGAAAAAAATTTCTAAAGACAACAAAGCACGAAAAAAAAAAAAAAAAAAAAAAAAACTCAAATTGCTTTTAAAAATTCAAAACTAAATAGAGTGAATGTTGTTTAGTTTTTTAAAAATAAAAATAAAATAAAATAAAATTCCTTGTAGAATTTATAGAACTTAAATTTGTGGAATGACTTTATCAACAAAATTTTTTGGATTCTCCTTATAGACAGCTTACTAAATGAAACTTTAATGACACTCGTTCTGGATGGAATCTCCAATGATCCTCATTTCATTGAGAGGGTTTGTAATCTAGCTAAGTTGATCTTGTCCAACAAGAGATATTTGTGTCCCATTTTGGGATGAAGGCATCACCCCCTCTCATGTTCAAGACCTTGAATTCCTTCTTCGGGAAATATGGAGAGATTAAAAATTGCAAAATCAATGTTGAACAAATATTTGGCAAATTAGAAAGTCAACCATTCATTACGTTTAAGGAGTGAAAGGAAACTTAGGAGGTGGTCAAACAGTGATCCCATATGATCAGAGATATCCATGTCTCATGTAAGCTGCTCGCCCTTTGGCACTACCCCAACGCTTCCTGTTGAGTTCCCAATTGCAGTCCTCGATCTGTATTGCGTTATCAATATCAATTACTAGAGAATCAGTACACTAGCTTCACCTTGGTGGAGGAAGAGAAGCCTCTCGAGAAGCTTTTGGAATCGTTAGGAACAGACAACTTAGCTTTATTAGTGAATGAAGGAATGGTGAAAACACCAACTATCATAGAGCCTCTACAAGCACGGTGAGATTGATCTAACCCTTCTCCATCTCTCGGCATTGGCCCATATTTCATGACCAATAGCACAATCATGAAGTCAGTCTTTGAAAAATATGGTGAGATAGAACGGCACACGTTTGATGAAAACGGTGTTCAAATCTTATTCAAGCACTGAAATAAGGGTAGAAGGTATTGAAACAACAATACCTGCAAATCGGTGATTACCTCACACATTGTTTGCACCCTTCAAGGAGTAGTGTCACCCTTCTCTGGATGAACGTTTGAACAATGAGCACCAAAACATTCATCCAAAGAAGAGCCACATTGCTCCCTGAGGGACGCATGCAATATGTGAGGTACTTACCAATTTGCAAGTATTGTTGTTTTAGTACTGTCTACGCACTGTTTCGTTGCTTGAATAAGATTTGAACACCATTTTCATCAAACGTGTGGTGTTCTATCCCACCATATTTTCCAAACACTGACATCACGGATCGTGCTATTAGTCATGAAATACGGGCCAATGTGGTTAGCCGAGAGATGGCGAAGGGTCGAATCAATCTCAACATGCTTGTAGATGCTCTCTATGATAGTTGGTGTTTTCACAATTCCTTCATTTACTAATAAAGCTAAGTTGTCAGTCCCCAACGCTTCCGAAAGCTTCTCAAGATGCTCGTCTTCCTCAACCGAGTTGAAACAAGTGTACTGATTCTCTGGTAATTGATATTGATAACGCAACACAGACCCAGATCAAGGATTACAATTGGGCACCCAACATGAAGCGTTGGGGTAGTGCCAAAGGGAGGAGAATAACTTACACGAGACATGGATGTCCTCAATCATATGGGATAGCTACTTGACCGCCTACCAAGTTACCTTTCGCTCCTTAAACATAGTGAATGCCCGGCTTTCTATTTTGCCACATATTTGTTCAAGATTGATTCTACAATTTTCAATCTCTCCATATTTTCCAAAGAAAGAATTCAAGGTCTCGAACGTGAGAGGGGTGATGTCCGTTATCCCAAACTGGGACACAAATATCTCTCATTGGGCAAGATCAATCTTAACCAGATTGCAAACTCTCTCAATCAAATGAAGGTCATCAGAGATTCCTTCAATAACAAGGGCCACCAAAGATTCTTTCAGTAAGCATTTTACAAGGAGACAAGCCGATATCAAATCAACCACCACTACTACAGGTGAAGGAGGAGGAATCCATAAAGAGCCTTATAGAAGCCTATTATAGAGTGAAGCACACCAATCCCATCACTGCTGAGGTCCTGGCTTCTTTGGGAAATATAAGGAAATTGAGGATTCTAGAATCAATATCAACCAATTTTGTCACAAAATCGAGTGCTGCGCTTACACAATCTTCAAGCACCAGAATGCGACTTGGGAGGCGATCAAGCAGCGATACCAAACGATCGGTGACAACCATATTTCATGGATACTGCAATATTGATATCATACTATCGGGGACAACAGTAGTCAAGGATGTCCATTGCAATATCTATGCCCCTGTCTCCACCGATGAGGATGATAAGCCTCTCAAGAAACTTTTGGAAGTATTAGGGAATGACAAATTGTGGACTGTAACAACCCTCGTACTGATTACCGACAAACCACTGAATTAGCTACTGGTTACTGTTAAACTGAACTGATAATGACTGATAATTGGATTAACTGAAGTACTGAATGAACTGATTGAAATTGAAACTGAAATTGAATGAGTTTATCTATTGAGTTGCATGTTACATTTATTTGATTGATTGATTATCTGTTTGAATTTATATGTTTAAACTGCTAATTGAAGGCCTTATCGGCGGCCGAATTAGGAACCGTTTGGAGTCTTGGAATCAGTAGAATATTTGTGATTTTATGGTATATTTATTTGAAAATTGATTAGGAATGATTAAATTAGATTAAATTAAGCCAATTAAAGAGTTTGTCGTAATTACCATTTTGCCATTGTGAGTGGGGCCTTTGTTTATTCATCTTTGAGCCTTTTACACTTGACCAAGGCATTTCATCAGCCCATTTTGCTTCACTCTAGCCGACCATAGTAGAGAGAGGGAGAGAGTTGAGTTCATCTTGGTGATTTGCTAGAAGAACTTGAAGATTTGAGGCATAGATTGCTAGATTGAGCTTTCAACCTTGTAATTGAGACTTAGGTAAGTGACTTCATCTCCATCTTGTTGTCTTTGAGCCTCATTTTGCATGGTTCATGCCCAATTAGAGAGCTAGGCCATGAATTTGCTCATACATGTTGAATTGGACCTTAATTCATGCATGCATGGCCATCTTGGTGCATTTTGAAGTTGAATTCATGGTAGATTGTGCATGCATGTCCATGTTTTTATCATAGTCCATGTTTTCATTTTAGTTTCCAACTATTGAGCTCTTTAGAGCAAAGATTGAAGCTTGAATTTGGTTTAAAACTCATGCATTGCATGTTTACATATTGTTCTTGAAATTGGGTTTGAATTTGGACTTAATTGACTCACCTTTGGGGCTTGAATTCTCAAATTGGCTTTTGAAACTTGTTATACATTGTTTTGGGATGTGTTTTCCAGAATTTGGGCCCAAGAGGTCGAGTATTGAGTTGGGAATGCTTGGTTTGAGCTTGGAAGGCAAATCTGGAAATTCCAGATTTGGCTTCTTCGCTCGAGCGAAGGATTCCTCGCTCGAGCGAGCACCTTTGTTCAGGGCTCCGCTCGAGCGAGCATCGAGCGTGGTATCGCGCGTAAAAAATGAGCATCCAGTATTTTTACTGTTTCTGCAGACCGCTCGAGCGAAGGATTCCTCGCTCGAGCGAAGCCTTTGATTTTGCAACCTCGCTCGAGCGAAGGAAGGCTCGCTCGAGCGAGCCCCCTGTTTTCAGCAACTTTTGAAAAGTGCCTTCCAACTGTATTTTTGCATCCTCATCTCATCCTAGGCATTCTTAGGCCTAGTTTAAGGCATCTTAATGAGGATCTAGACATAGAACCACACCGAGGAAATCTAGGGATTTAATTATCATCCTTCCGACTGTGAAACTTAGTGTGTGTTCTATTTGTTAATTGTTTAGGGTTGGCTCTCGGGGACGCGCTCTAGCTGCTATTAGCCCAATCTCTGTGAGTAACAGATTGTGTAAAGATATGTTCAAAATAGTTATCTTTTGAATACTGAACAGAACTGTTTACTGAACTGATATTGTTATTGAATGAATGTATGTCCTGTATTATGAACTGTACTGTGGCATCCTTAGCACTTATTGCTTACTGTTATTGTTACAGAGCTCTGTCGGTTTCCTTGTGGAACCATACTGTTTATTGATTGATGGCCATCACTACTGTTGGGTCTGTTGAGGCCCGGTCCTTTTGGACCTACTGTTTATAGGCTAATGGATGTACCACATATGATTGATTGACTGATATACTGAAAGATCGAAATACTGTTTAATGAATTGTTTTCATTACTGTAAGGACATTACATTCATAACCTCTTTATACATTATGTTATTCACTGGGCTTTAGCTCACTATTTATATATATATATGTAGGTTCTCAGCAGCCAGACCGGAGCTAGGAGTGTGGGTTAGTCCCCAGTTTTGTCAAGCCAGCCTATGTGCCTCACTGCGAGGTTCCGAGACGCCATGCTGTGGCTTGGGGTGTTTTTGTGTCCCCTATCGGTCTCCCTACTGTTTTGTACTGTTGTCTAGACTGTTTACTGTTCTACTGCACTGTTATCGAGGGATTAAGTCCCCGCACTGAATGGTTGTATATGATTGTATAGACTGAACTGTTCTGAACGGTATGAATGCATGAAAAAAATGTTTTTGGCATACAGATTTTCACAGCTCAATGGACACTAGTTACTTACTGTATTGGCTTCCGCCAGGCCCTGTACTCTGTATAACTGTATTACTGTTCAGCAGGCCTTCGGTAATCTCGGATTACTGGCCAGTTACGGTACTAAACCCATAGGGCCGGGTTTGGGTCATGACATGGACCTAGTAAAGGAAACAATCTTGAAGATCCCAAATATCATACAGAGCGTTTACAAGCATGCTAACATTGATCCCACCCTTCGTTATATCTCCGTTTACTGTATTGGCCCATTTTTCATGTCAATGCCACGATCCTGACCTCAGTGTTTGAGAAATACGGTGAGTTAGAAGGCGGAAAGTTTGATACGAATGGTGCTTCAATCCTATTCAAGCATCGAAACAGTGCCTGGAGGTGCTGAAACAGCAAGAAGTGAAAAGCAGTGACTTTCTTTCTTACTAAAAACTGGGCCTAATCCTAAAGTAGGCAGTCTGAAGTTAGCAAATTTGAGTGAGAAGAGCGAAGCGAAAGAGGTGAAAGGGCTAGGGTTGGCAATCTTCAACTTGATCTTTATTCATAAGAATAGGGTTCATTAAATATTAGAAAGATGAAAAGTGTGTAACATCCGGCTAGAAGAGCGAAGGCTTTGGCTTTATTCTTGAAATACTAATCACAACAATTGACTTTGCTAGCAAAACAGGCAAAGGCGAAAGAAGTCAGAAAAGAAAGAGGAAAGCCAAAGTAGACGTTTTTGGTGAGTGAGTATCCTGTTTTTTCATTAATGATTTTCTCTTTTATGCTTTTTTTTTTTTTTTTTTCCTTATTGATTATTGCGTCGAGCAAGCTTTAAAGAAAGCAAATAGGAGGAGATAAGGTCACATTTAAAGCATATAGGAGGTACTTTTGCAAGAGGTAAGATCACATAAAAGATTTTATTTTATTACTCTGAACTTTTCTTCTTGAACTCCATTTGCTTTGAAGCCTTTTCAAATAAGCTTTGCTTTGGAATACACGTTTTGCTAGGCATGGACTAGATGCCATTCCTGCTAAGACTAGGATTCGACTTTTAACTCACTGTTCTCCTCGCCTTAACACAGGAGCTTTGAAGCATGAATACTTCAAAAAGGGAGACATACAAACCAAATATTACATTCAAACTTTACTCAATACCAAAAGAAACCCAATACACAGGACATTAGAGATGGAGAAACGACTAATTAAGAGGAAATAAAATGAAGAACAAAGTGGATACAGTTTTAGGGATTTCAAGCCATACCTCTTCAATGAGAACTCTTTCAAACCAATAATCTACTAGTGAAGACACAGATCATCAAGAACCTGTGAGAATATAATCCTATATACTATATACATGACCATACCTAATATATACACAATCATGCCTAATATATACGATTATATTCTCACAGAACCTTACGAGAGCAAAAGACAAGAGTGAGACATGATAAAGAGAAAGACAACAAACAGAGAAATCAAAGAGAGAGAGAGAGAGAGAGAGAGAGAGAGAGAGAGGAGAAATGATGAGAGGTGACTCCACCTTGGTGGTGATGGGTTCCAAGACCCCATCAAGCTATCAAAACTCCTTAAAAAAAAATTATTTGTGTTGTTAATATTGTATTTAATATAATTTAATTCAATTAAAAAATTAAGGGACCTCATTAAATAAATAGGGATTCATCCATTAGACACTTATTATTTGAGAAGTTTACATCACTCTATTTGGTTAATAATAATTTTTAAAAACAGCTTTTGAGTTTTTTTTTTTTCCCTTTTGTGTCCGCGTCTTTAGCGAACTTTTTAATATTTTAAGCCAAAAATTTTATTTTTTAAATCATCTTAATCTAGATACATTTAAAAATTAAAATATTTGTGAAACAATATTTTAAATATTTAATAAATACAAAAATTCAATATATTTTTATTTTTTTTGTATTTATTGAGTTTTTTTTAATATATTTT
Organism: Camellia granthamiana; assembly: GCA_036172215.1. NCBI lineage: Eukaryota > Viridiplantae > Streptophyta > Magnoliopsida > Ericales > Theaceae > Camellia > Camellia granthamiana. Next base: position 63,754,815 of record CM069916.1, on the reverse strand, counting down.
TCACAATTTTTTTACTTTTCAGGTATATCTAGATTATATGAATCTAAAAAAAAGTTTTAAAAAAATAGTTTGCTAAAATATGAAAAAAATTTCTAAAGACAACAAAGTACGAAAAATAAAAAACTCAAATTGCTTTTAAAAATTCAAAACTAAACAGAGTGAATGTTATTTAGTTTTTTAAAAATAAAAAATAAAAATAATTCCTTGTAGAATATATAGAACTTAAATTTGTGGAATGACTTTATCAACAACTAGAGTCTCTTTATAGAAGGCTTACTAAATGAACCTTTAGTAACACTCGTTATGGATGAAATCTCCAATGACCCTCATTTGATTGAGAGGATTTGTAATCTAGTTGAGTTGATCTTGTCCAATAAGAGATATTTGTGTCCCATTTTGGAATGAAGGCATCACCCCCTCTCACGTTCGAGGCCTTGAATTCCTTCCTCGGGAAATATGGAGAGATTAAAAATTGCAAAATCAATGTTGAACAAATATGTGGCAAATTAGAAAGTCAACCATTCATTACATTTAAGGAGCGAAAGGCAACTTGGGAGGCGGTCAAACAGCGATCCCATATGATCGTAGATATACATGTCTCATGTAAACTGCTCTTCCTTTGGCGCTACCTTAACGCTTCCTGTAAAGTGCCTAATTGCGGTCCTCGATCTGTATTGCGTTATCAATATCAATTACTAGAGAATCAGTACGCTAGCTTCACCTCGGTAGAGGAAGAGAAGCCTCTCGAGAAGCTTTGGAATTGTTAGGGACTAACAACTTAGCTTTAATAGTGAATGAAGGAATGGTAAAAACACTAACTATCATAGAGCCTTTACAAGCACACTGAGATTTATCTAACCCTTCTCCATCTCTCGGCATTGGCCCGTATTTCATGACTAATAGCACAATCATGAAGTCAGTCTTTGAAAAATATAGTGAGATAGAACGGCACACATTTGATGAAAACGGTGTTCAAATCTTATTCAAGCACCGAAATAGTGCGTAGAAGGTGCTGAAACAACAATACCTACAAATCGGTGATTACCTCACACATTGTGTGTACCTTCAGGGAGTAGTGCCACCCTTCTCTAGATGAACGTTTGAACAATGAGCACCCCAAACGTTCATCCAAAGAAGGGCCACATTGCTCCCTAAGGGGCGTATGCAATATGTGAGGTAATCACCGATTTGCAAGTATTGTTGTTTTAGTACTGTCTACACATTGTTTCGTTGCTTGAATAAGATTTGAACACTATTTTCATCAAACGTGTTGTCTCACCATATTTTCAAAACACTGACTTCACGATCATGCTATTAGTCATGAGATATGGGCCAATGTGGTAAGCCGAGAGATGGCAAAGGGCCGAATCAATCTCAATGTGCTTGTAAAGGCTCTCTATGATAGTTGGCATTTTCACAATTCCTTCATTCACTAATAAAGCTAAGCTGTCAGTCCCCAACGCTTCCAAAAGCTTCTCGAGATGCTCCTCTTTCTCAACCAAGTTGAAACTAGTGTACTGATTCTCTGGTAATTGATATTGATAATGCAATACAGACCCAGATCAAGGATTACAAATGGGCACCCAACAGGAAGCATTGGGGTAGCGCCAAAGAGAGGAGAACAGCTTACACGAGACAAGGATGTCCTCAATCATATGGGACAACTACTTGACCGCCTCCCAAGTTACTTTTCGTTCCTTAAACATAGTGAATGCCCGACGTTCTATTTTGCCACATATTTGTTCAAGATTGATTCTACAATTTTCAATCTCTCCATATTTTCCAAAGAAAGAATTCAAGGTCTCGAACGTGAGAGGGGTGATGTCCGTTATCCCAAACTGGGACACATATCTCTCATTAGGCAAGATCAACCTCAACTAGATTGCAAACTCTCTCAATCAAATGAAGGTCATCAGAGATTCCTTCAATAACAAGGGCCACCAAAGATTCTTTCAATAAGCATTTTACAAGGAGACAAGCCGATATCAAATCAACCACCACTACTACAGGCGGAGGAGAAGGAACCCATAGAGAGCCTTATAGAAGCCTATTATAGAGTGAAGCACACCAATCCCATCACCGTTGAGGTCCTGGTTTCTTTAGGAAATATAGGGAGATTGAGGATTCCAGAATCAATATCAACCAACTTACACAGTCTTCAAGCACTAGAATGCGACTTGGGAAGCAATCAAGCAGCGATACCAAACGATTGGTGACAACCATATTTCATGGATGCTGCAATATTGATATCATACTATCGGGGACAACAGTAGTCAAGGATGTCCATTGCAATATCTATGCCCCCTTTTCCACCGAGGAGGATGATAAGCCTCTCGAGAAACTTTTGGAAGTATTACGGAATGACAAATTGTGGACCTAGTAAAGGAAACAATCTTGAAGATCCCAAATATCATACAGAGCGTTTACAAGCATGCTAACATTGATCCCACCCTTCGTCATATCTCCATTTACTGCATTGGCCCCTATTTCATGTCAATGCCACAATCCTGACCTCAGTGTTTGAGAAATACGGTGAGTTAGAAGGTGGAAAGTTTGATACGAACGGTGCTTCAATCCTATTCAAGTACCGAAATAGTGCCTGGAGGTGCTGAAACAGCAAGAAGTGAAAAGCAGTGATTTTCTTTCTTACTAAAGCCTGGGCCTAATCCTAAAGTAGGCAGTCTGAAGTTAGCAAAGTTTGAGTGAGAAGAGCGAAGCGAAAGAGGTGAAAGGGCTAGGGTTGGCAATCTTCAACTTGATCTTTATTCATAAGAATAGGGTTCATTAAATATTAGACAGATGAAAAGTGCGTAACATCCGGCTAGAAGAGCGAAGGCTTTAGCTTTGTTCTTGAAATACTAATCACAACGATTAACTTTGCTAGCAAAACAGGCAAAGGCGAAAGAAGTCAGAAAAGAAAGAGGAAAGCCAAAGTAGACGTTTTTGGTGAGTGAGTATCCTGCTTTCTCATTTATGATTTTCTCTTTTATGCTTCTTTTTTTTTTTTTCTGTATTGATTACTGCGTTGAGCAAGCTTTAAAGAAAGCAAATAGGAGGTACTTTTGTAGGAGGTAAGGTCATATTCAAAGCAAATAGGAGGTACTTTTGCAGGAGGCAAGGTCACATAGAAGATTTTATTTTGTTACTCCGGACTTTCTTTCTTGAACTCTATTTGCTTTGAAACCTTTTCAAATAGGCTTTGCTTTGGAACGCATGTTTTGCTAGGCATGGACCAGGTACCATTCCTGCTAAGACTAGGATTCGGCTTCTAACTTCCAACTCTCCTCACCCTGACATAGGAGCTATAAAGCATGGATACTTCAAAAAGGGAGTCGTATCCGTATCGGATATTTATCGGATACCGATACGTATCGGATACTTCTTAATTAATTTTTTATTAATTTTGGAATATCGGCTACTTAATTTTGAAGTATCAAATACTCGAAATCAAATATCGGCTACTTCTAATACTTTGTTTAGTATTTGACAAGAGGAATATAGTGAGAGTTAAAGTAATAGAATTTGTCAAATTGATGTATCCTTATTATCTCTCTCGCTCTCTCACTCTCTCACGTTTCTTCTCTCTGCTCTCGTTCTTTTTTTGGTGTTGTTATGTAAGGATGATGTTTAATTTACATTTGCTTTTGCTTTTGCTTTTGCTTTTAGTTTTGGATATTTTATGAATGTTTGAAGACTCTTAGCTTAATAGGAATCACTCTCTTTATTTATTAATTTGCTTTAGGTTTTATTTTCATGCATATTACATTATTAAAATTATAAAAAATAATTTTTTTTTACGAACGTATCCCCACCGTACCCGTATTCTACTTTTTCAAATTTTAACATATCCGTATCCCCATATTGCCGTATCCCGTATCCATACTTCCTAACACACAAGTTTTACCTAAACTCTCCTTCTCCTAAAACTAAGGAGAAAAACAATAAGAAAAAACAAATGAGCATTGTTGCATCTTCATCTTCCGTCTGCTAGTACAATAGGAGAAACATAACAACTAGTATAGGAACTCAAAGCTAGCTCCTATGATAGAATAGAATAGAAAGGGTATTGCATAGGTAAACCAGGGAGCAGGTTTGATGAAGAAAAATCAACCACAATGGGGGATGTTGTAGATGGGTGGTGCACGTTACCTAGGCCATTTGTTTAGGTAAGATAACAAATAAATAAATAAAAGTTCTATTTACTTGTTCAATAGTTGTCTTTCTATGATAGATATTTAGATTTCCTAGTCTTTTCATAAATGTGTAGACGTATAGAATTGTTTTGGTTTACTAATTTTCTTTACAGTTGACTTGAAGGTGTATATGGGTAGGATAGGGCATTCTTTTTGGATAATATTATAATAATACTTAAACCCCTCAATGGAAATTCTATGATACACACTCTTCAAAAAGTGTGTACCATATACACCATGTTAAAATTATGATCCAATTGTAGAGGGCTTTTAAAGTGCTAGAGTAATCCTCTCCATTATATTATGGGTTCATTCGAGAAGTGGGTTGACTTTTTAGCTTTTTGGTTATTTTAGCCTGAGGCTAAAAACTTCGTTTGGGAAGGGCTTTTTAGCTTTTTTGACTTTTTGTGAGAGAAAAAATATAATGATTATGGGTTCGATGTGATATTTTGTCTTATTGGGCTAAAAAGTCTATTTTATTTTTTTGTGGCTAAAATAGCCCCAAACCCACCCAACCCATTCTTCCCAAACGAAGCCTATGTGTTGCTCCACTAAAAAATTTGCATCTCTCTTTATGAAATTGGCGCTCTTCTTTATGTTTTTAAATATAAGAAGAGAAGGAGGATTTGCAAAATTTAATCTATGTATCAAACTCAACAATTTATTTTAGTAGTTTATTCATGTTCTTCAAATTTAAATCTCATTTTGGTTGTTTGTAAAGCTAAGAAAAGTAAGTAAAGTTGAATATTGAGCTTTATGTGATCTATCTTAACTTATGTTTGTTTGGCAGTGAATTATCCAAAAGTTAACTATGTCCAATCATAGAATGTCCAGTATAGGATTCGTTTGGGAAGTGGGTTAGCTTTTTGCCTTTTTGACTTTTTTAAACTAGGGTTAAAAAGTCTCGTTTGGGAAGGGTTTTTGGCTTTTTTGGCTCTTTGTGAGAGAAAGAATGTAATAATTATGGGTTGAATGTGATGTTGTCTTATTGGGCTAAAAAACTTATTTTGTCTTTTTGTAACTAAAATACCCCTAACCCTTCTTCCCAAACGAAGCCATAGATATTTTTCTATATATTTGTTAATGTCCTCATAAAATATTATTGATATTCTATTGCGAAGTCTAAAAAAAAGCAAACAAATAAAATAGCACACTCACCAATGCCTTGCTATCAAGGTTTTGAAAAACGGTTACGGTTGCCATAATGGTTGCGGGGTGTGCTATTTTAAAATCACATTTTGAAAACTTATCGATACGCATATTTTTTTTTTTTTAGGATCACATTTATGGGGGTTTAAAATAAATTTTGATCAATTTTTGTTACTTTTTAAGTATGATTCAATATATTTCATATTTTCAAATCACTATAAAATGAGTTTTTTACATTTTATTTCAATAGTTAATGATTTTAAGAATAATTGATTTTAAATGTTTACAAATTGTTTTTTACCAATACCTGAACTAACTGAATAAAAAATATTCACAATTATTAAATGAAAGGATTATAAAATAAAATTTGTACCATAAATTTTATAAAAAAAAAGTAAAGAAAAAAAATTCATATAAAATTTTTTGTTTGGGTTTAGATCACTTGAGTATTTGTTTGTTTGTTTGTTTTTTTTTTTTTTTGGTAAGCTTTTGTTTTGTTTTTTTTTTTTTTAATTATTTTTAAACAGGAAGCTATTTAGAATATTGTAAAAAAGTGTAATGGTATCTAACGGAGCATTACGGCCGTTACACAGCTAAAACCTTGCCTACTATCAATTAAAAGCAACCAAATAAATTAGCACACTTATCAGTGCCCTGCTATCACTTAAAAGCAAGCAAATACAAACAAACAAATTAATTGGCACACCTGCCAGTGCCTTGCTATCAATTAAAAGTAAGAAAATACATTATCACACCCACCAATACCACTGTTAGGGGGAGGGAGTTATACCTTTACTTGTACATAAGTACGATGAAATTAAGGACATGCAACAAAAGCAAACAGAACATGAACAGAGGAGTTAGTAAATAAGACAATACTTAAGAAAATTTAAGATTATGGAGAGAAAGGGAAGAGTATATATACGACAAATATCATTTTGCACATATCATTTCACACTAACAAACCGCATAACTAATAAAGGAGATGAAACTTGTAATACATTTGTTCAAAGTATCAATATTCATTACGTGAAAACTAAAATGAACATACCAAATCCAACCCTTCGACCAATTAAAAATAAATAAATAAAAAGAGATACTAAAAACAACTAGGACAACAATTACAACCAAATATTAGAGGCCATGTTATGGATAATTCTGCAAAACCACTTCGTTTTATTTCACCAATTAATTTCCCTCCATTTTACCCTTCCTCCCCCCCTTTTCTTTTCCCCTGATTTTCCCTAGCTATTGTTGCACCTCTGGTATCTCTCTTTGGCTTAGCTCACTACATGGAGCATTGCTGGAATGCCAATTGACATCATTCTCCCTTCTCAAGCCTTCTCACTGGCCTCTCAATCTCTCTTACCTTCGACCGTTCAGTATCCCCGGGCATTGAACCACCACCACTTCTCTTCCATCATCTTTTTTGTTTTTCAGGTATACATATGGTTGAGTAATATCTTTCAAATTTATTTATTATTTTGGTATAAGTCTAAACATCATTTTTGAAAGGGTAATTTGTGTAAACCATAATTGGACCGAGCTAGATGAAATGGATTCCACACGTTGGGCTATTCATTGGGCCATGGTAACCTCAGTAAGTGGCCCACTGTGCGTTGAGCCTATTACAAACCGGTCAGAGGTGATTGCTGGACCTTGAACTACGTTACCTGGCATGTCCACAGCAGAACCGTGGTGTTATATTTCTAGCAGGCCATGTTATGTGCAGCTCGGTACAACACGGTGTGTGTTGGCGCGGTTCAGGGCAGGGTATCTCGGTTTGGCGTCAACAGCCGAACGAAGGGTGTGGCCATCTCACTCTGTTCGGCTGTGAGTGAAGTGTTATCAAGAAAGACATTCTTCACTGGGAGTGTGATTCCTAGGAGGACTCTTATAGGGAGAGTTGGAGTCCTACTAGGATGGTGCTAGGTGAAATCTATAAAAGCTCATGGCAGGACCTATGTACAAGTATCAGAATTCTCACCCTAGAATACACATAGTTTTTGTGTCTATTGTTTATTTGCTGACTTAGGTATCGGAGAGGTTTCCAGCACACACCTGCCAGCTAGCTCACGTTTGTGTTTTCAGGAAATAAAACGACTACTTTTGGAGGAGTGAAAACTTGATCAACAAGATTATATAAGAAGATTATTTCGTGCTCGTACAACTGGCGCCATCTGTGGGAATACACACAAAGAACAAACCTTTTGATCGAGTTTCCTCTTTAGTTGAGATCTATGGCACACAATGAAGACTTACCACATTCCGTTATTGATAGACAAACCCCGGAGGGAGGTGGGAGGTGCGAAGGTTTACCTTTTATCCCACCTATGGCAAAATTAGATCCCCAGCGATGGAACACACGGAGAGACACACGAGAGAGACGGGGCTCAAGCCCTCATTGCTTTCAAAGCCCTGACAAGCAGAGGCGAAAGATGGATCCTCAGGTTCTGGAGGATCGCGTAAGGGAGCAAGATGAATTAATACAAAGAATGGCGGCAGACATGGAGTCGATGAAGCGCCGGATAAAAGGTAAAGGGGTGGCAACAGAAGAGGGGCACAAAGGCAACACATGCTCTTACCACTCAGAAGATCGCGACAAGCAAGTCACACCGTCACAAGTTGAAAATAGAAGCCTCAGGATAGGCGATACACAATCAAGGACTTCCAGGACTCGTTACTCCAGGTCTGAGAGAACAAGGACTAAAAGGTCTTATACGGAGGGAAGCAGTTATTGGCCTCGCATTAGTACCAAACGACATCTAGGCACACGGAGTTGCCTAGGTCAGCAGACTTGTGGACAGTGCTAGAAGAAAGGGCTCGAAGGAGAGAAGACACTCAGGCTCGCGACCCCCGTAGAGCCTCCGCACTACAACGGTTGGCTCCTAGAACATATGGGAGTGTCGAGGTTGGAATGCCAGAGCCGCGTCTTGCCTATGAGCTAGCAGACAAAGCGTTAGCAAGGTTGTAGAGTTCGCCGTTCGTTTCAGCAATAAAGAACGCACCATTACCCTCAAGCTTCCACCAGCCCAAATTCACTACTTATGAGGGGAAGTTGGACCCCTACATGCACTTGAGCCACTTTTGCCAAGTTATGGCCGTGTATCGGCGAAATGAGGCTCTAATGTGTATCCTAAATCCTTCCAGCCTTGGTGACCTAGGTTTAACATGGTTTGAAAGGTTGCCAGAAGGTAGCATAGCTTCATGGGCACAACTAGCAGAGGCATTTATGGCCAGATTCAGAACGAATACCAAGACGCCAGTGGAGATTAACCAGCTCCTCTCCATAGACATGGGCGAGAAGAAGGCATTGAGGTCTTACAATAACCTGTCATGACCCAAACCCGCCCTTATGGGTTTAGCACCGTAACCGGCCAGCAATCTGAGATTACCGAAGGCCTGCTTAACAGTAACACAGTATAACAGAGTACAGGGGCATGGCGGAAGCCAATACAGTAAATAAACAATGTCCAATGAGCTGTGACGGTCTGTATACAAAAAGATTTCCATACACATATAAATGCAGTCAGTGACAAAGCAGTATATACAATAGTTACATTCAGTCAGGACAGGGACTTAACCCCTAATTAACAGTACAGTACAGTGCTATACAGTAATACAAAACGGTACAGAGACAGACGGGGAAATTTAAAACACCCCTAAGCCATAGCTTGGCAGGCTCGGAACCTCGCAGTGAGGCACAGTGGTTGGCTTGACAAAATTGGAGTTTACCCCGACGCTTCTAGCTGCGGTCTGGTGCCTGTACACCTATATATATATATATATAAGCAGTGAGCTAAAGCCCAGTGAATAACATAATGCGTAAAGAGGTTTAGAATGAATGCCCTTACAGTAATGAAAACAGTTCATTAAATCAGTATTTCAGTCTTTCAGTCCTTCAGTCAATCAGTCATATGTGGTACATCCATTAACATGACAGTACAGTAAGCAGTAGGTCTTAAAGACCGAACAGTAATGATAGCCATCAATCAGTAAACAGTAGTGGTTCCACGAGGGAACCGACAGAGATCTCTGTAACAGTAACAGTAAACAGTAGGTGCTAAGGATGCCACAGTACAGTTCAGAATATAGGACATACATTCATTCAGTAAACAATATTAGTTCAGTAAACAGTTCAGTTCAGTAGTCAGAAGATAATCATTTTGAACATGTCTTTACACAATTGTTACTCACAAAGTTCTGGGCTACAGTAGGCTAGAGCGTCTCCTCGGAATGCCAACCCTATACAGTTAACAGATTGAACACACACTAAGTTTCACAGTTGGAAAAAGATAACAACTTAATCCCTAAATTTGCCTTGGTGTGTTCTACATCTATATCCTCTTTAAGATGCCTTAAATATGCCCTAGGAATGCCTGGGATGGAAAGAGGATGCAAAGATGCACTTTTAAACACTTAACAAAATTTTCAGAAAACAGGGGTCTCGCTCGAGCGTGGCTTTTTACGCTCGAGCGGACATGCAGACAAAGGGTCTCCGCTCGAGCGTGACTTCCGTCGCTCGAGCGGACTGTTTGCTACAGTAAAAATACTGGATGCTCAAAATTTACGCTCGATGGGCGCTCGACCCTCGCTCGAGCGTAAGACACAAGTCCTCGCTCGAGCGTAAGTTTCCTCGCTTGAGCGGACTGTGAACTCATGCAAAGTACTGGATGCTCGCATTTCACGCTCGAGCGTAACTTTTCTCGCTCGAGCGGAAGGTACGATCACTGAGTGTACGCTCGAGCGTGGACTTCCTCGCTTAAGCGTAGGTCCAAAATCTGGAAATTCCAGATTTGAGTCCCAAGCTCAAAATCAAGTTTAAATGCAAAATTTTCGATCCTCTTGGGCTGAAAACCTGGAAAACACTTGCAAACACTTAAAACAACATGATTCAAAGCTCAATTTGAGAAATCAAAGCCCAAGGGTGTCTAATTCAAACTCAATTTCAAACCAATTCTCATGAATATGAAGAACATGTAACATGCATGAATTTAAACCATTTTAGAGCTTCAATGCTTGCTCAAATGAGCTCGAATCTTTCAAAACCAAGATAAAAACATGGTCTATAACATAAACATGAACATGCATGCAAGGTGTCCATGAAATCAAACCTCACAATGCAACAATGTAGACATGCATGCAACAATTAAGCTTTAATTCAACATTTTGGGCCAATTCATGCCTTAACTCTTTAAACTACCATGATCCATGCTGGAAGGAACTTAAACACAACAATGAGAAGGTGAATTCTTTACCTAAGTCTTGAATTACAAGGTGAGGAAGCTTAATTGCAACCTAAGCTTCAATTCTTCAATTCTACTAAGTTTCCAAGCCAATTAGAGATGAAAACACTTTTTCTCCTCACTCTCTCTCTAGTTCGGTTGGCTCAGCAAGAGGGCTGATGAAATGTTGTATAATGCAAGACCAAGTCTTGGACAAGGCATGGTGTAGTGGTCCACTAGATGGCATGATTGTAAATAAAGCAACTATTGCAATTTAACTCATTTTAATCTAATTTAATCATACCAAATCACATTTCAGATAAATATACCATAAAATCACATAAATTATAGCGATCACAAAACACTAATCGATTTCGGGTTCGGCCGCCGATGAAGCCTTCAATTAACAGTTTAAACATAAAAGTACAAACAGATAATTAAACGACAAACAGATAAATATGCAATTTTACTAACATATACTCAGTCAATCAGTTCCAGATTTCAGTCAGTCAGTTCAGTATTTCGATCAATTCAATTATCAGTCATAATCAGTCTTAGTTTAGCAGTAATCGGTAATCAATCAGTCATTAATCGGTAAATAGTATGGGGGTTGTTACATAACCGGTATTGGGAGACAATCAAATTGGAGATTGCCCCACGAACCTAGCTATCACACTGTACAAACGAGGTTTGCCGGCTAGCAATAAATTGGGGGATTCAATAACTATGACGCCACCTCTCACAATGGAGGCCCTAATGGAAATAGTGCATCAGTACATCTGGGTAAAAGAAGATGTTGCTTGCGCCAAGGCAAAGACTGGCACAACAGCGATGTCAGACAAAAAACCTGTGGTAAAAGTTAACACGGTCGGGCGAGAAGAACAACCGAGCAAAAATGGGTGAGGCAGATAGGCCAATAGAAAGGACCCCCAAGCGGGGAAGTTAAGAGTCTGCACTGCCATCACCACGGTATTCAATAAACCTATCTACCGGATTCTTATCGAGATACGCGATGAACCCTTCATTCAATGGCCAGCCAAGTTGGGAGAAGCGTAGAGGGGCTATGATGATAGGTACCGTTGCACCTTCCATAATGAAAAGGGGCACTGAACTGAAAAATGTACACCATTGCGGCAACATCTGGAGGAGTTAGTAGCCGCAGGCCACCTGGACCAATATATTAAGGGGGGAACACAGCCGGCCCCCTAAGACCGCAATAGGCCGGATGGGATGTCAGTCGACAGTCCGCCCCAAGGCATAATCAATGTAATGCATGGGATCATCGAACCTGAATGGGTATGTGAACTCAGAGGGATGATCAAAAAGGCTGAGCACTTGAGAGAGGTACTAAGTGCACAATCTGCTATGAAAAGGGACAAGACGGAGGCAAGGAACATCATCTCCTTTTCTGACAAAGACTTAGCAAGGTTACAAATCCCTTAAAACGACGCACTGGTGGTTACTCTGCACGTTAAGAATTTTGACATCAAGCGAATCCTAATTGACCAAAGGAGCTCACGCGAGATAATGTACTACGACACTTTCAAGCAACTAAAATTGGAGGACAAAGACTTGGCACCCACAACATCTCCCTTAGTCGGCTTCAATTCAATGCCAGAATGGTCGGTGGGCAAGATAATTCTGCTAGTCAAGGTAGGAACGATGACAAAATAGGTGGAATTTTGGGTACTGAAAGTCCCTTCCACTTAAAACATAATCTTGGGAAGAACATGGTTACACACCATGCGAGTGGTGGCATCGACCTACCATCAGGTGTTACGGTTCCCCAACGAAACTGGAATGATTGAAGAAGTCTTAGGGGACCAAATCATGCCCAAACAGTGCTTCGTTACAGTAAACGGCAGCCAGGCTACAAAAGGGTTTGTACAAATGGTAGAAGAGCCAGAGAGCAACGAGCTATTCGTAGACGTCGGCAAAACAACCGAACAGAAGGCAGTGGAAGACTTGGTAGAGGTAAGGAAAGATGAAAAAAACCTAGAGAAGTTTTTTTTGCTCGGCTCGTCTCTGTCCAGCACTAAGAGAATAGAGATCATGGAATTTTTGACCTCTAACATTGAACTGTTCACCTGGACACCATATGACATGCCTAGCATTGACCCCAATTTCATCTGCCATCAAATCAATGTCCACCCAACCGCCAGAGCAATTATACAGCAAACTCACCAATCGGCACTCCACCATGCAGAGATAGTAACGGATGTGTGGGAAACATGCTGGAAGTAGGGGCAATCAGAGAAGCACACTATCCCAGATGGATTTCCAACACTATAGTGGTACCAAAAAAGAAGGCAAATGGCACGTTTACGTGGACTACAAAACAGTTAACAAAGCTTGCCTGAAAGACAGTTTTCCCCTACCACGAATAGACTAACTGGTGGACCTAACAGTAGGGCATAACCAACTTAGCTTTCTTAATGCGTATTGCGGTTACCATCAGATTGCTATGTATGAACCGGATCAGGAGGTCACGTTGTTTACAACGCCCAGAGGATTATATTGCTACAAGGTCATGTCCTTTGGCCTAAAAAATGCAGGTGTAACATTCTAACGGATGATCACCAAAATATTTGAACCATTGTTAGCAAAAACAATAGAGGCCTACATAGATGATACGGTGGTCAAAAGTAAGAATGAGGGGGACCATCTCAAGGACCTAGATGAGATGTTTCAAATTTTGAAGTCCCACAAGTTACGACTGAACGCATCCAAGTTCGCATTCGGCGTAAGGTCAGGAAAATTCCTGGGCTTTCTAGTAACCAACCGGGGTATAGAAGCTGATCCCTCTCGGATCAAAGCCATCCAAGATCTTGAGAGGCCCAACACAGTCAAGGAGGTGCAGCATCTCACTGACCTAGCAGCCGCACTAAACCGATTCATAAGTCGGTCGTCAGACAGGTGTCGACTGTTCTTCCAGGCACTGAAGGCGAAGTTTGAGTGGGATGATGAGTGCGACCGTGCCTTAGAAAGCTTGAAAGACTACATGACCTCTCCTCCACTATTAGTAACCCCAGTACCAAGAGAGGAGCTCTTTTTATACTTAGCAGTTTCCCAGCATGCAGTTAGAGCAGTGTTGGTAAAAGCTAAGGAAATACAACACCTACCTATATTTTATGTTAGCAAGACATTGCTAGGTGTTGAAACAAGGTACTTGCCGTTGGAAAAGCTGGCCTTAGCTTTGATGATGGCTTCAAGAAAGTTGTCACACTATTTCCATGCCCACACCGTGATTGTCTTAATGGTCTTCTCCTTAAAAGCCTTATTTGAGAAGGCAGATTTTTTCTGGACGAATTTTGAAATGGGCAGTAGAGTTAGGGCAGTTTGACATTAAGTTTTAACCAAGGATCGCGATAAAGGCCCAAGCTTTGGCAGACTTTGTGGCCGAGTTCGCACAGGAAGTCATCAGGTTTACCCGATAGACTTGACTGAGGCAACCAAAAGAAGGGGGGAAAGCGCTGCAGGGGCAATGCAGCCCTCAAAACAGGACGCTTAACTGCATAGCAAGCCATTCAGCCTTGAAGAAAGGGAAGAACGAATAGACCACAGCACTCCCAGCAAGGACTTACCCACAAGTAAAGTCTTACGATAGTAAAATGGTGAGGATCAAATCCCAACGGCAGACAATAACCTGGAAGAAGGCATCATCAACGCCCCTGATCCCAAGACGTCATCAGATCCCTCCACTTCCTGGAAGCTGTTCGTTGGAGAGATGTGGAAACTCTTCATGGACAGAGCATCCAACAGGTACGGTGCAGGACTTGGCATTGTCCTCATCTCACCGGATGGCCTAACAATTGAACAGGCAGTCACCTTTGGCTTTCCAGCATCCAACAACGAGGCGGAGTATGAAGCATTATTAGTGGATTTGAAGTCAGCATTTCGCATGAAGGCCATCGAGTTGATGGTATATAGTGACTCCCAACTGGTAGTCAACCAGATTTCGAGCGACTACGAAGCAAAGGATGATAGAATGGCCAAGTACCAAGAGTTAGTCAAAAGGGAGATCATGAAATTTGAAGTGGTTCGGATAGAGCAAATTGGTCGAGAGGAAAATAGTAAAGCAGATGAGCTGGCGATGTCAATGGCGGATACGTCTATCCCATACCCATTAATAATTGACTTCTTACCCAGACCAAGTATCGAAAAGCCGGAAGCAGCCGAAGCATGTTATGCCGATCTAGGCCCTTCCTAGATGGATCCCATCATAGTGTTTTTAAAAGATGGCATCTTACCGAAAGAAAAGAAATACGCCAACAAAATTAGAGCAAAGTCATAGCGATTTTGGCTCTCCCCATCACTAGCATTATACAAAAAATCCTTCATAGGACCTTACTTGAAGTGTGTCCATCCCAGCAAGGTCGAGGCATTTTTGTTCGAAATACATGAAGGCATTTGCGGAAGCCACCAAGGAGGAAGATCGCTGGCCTACTGAGCAATTTCACAAGGGTATTAGTGGCCATACATGCAAGCAGATTCAGAAAAATATGTCAAGAAGTGTGAGAAATGTCAGAAGTTCACACATCAAATACATCAACCGGCTAGAGAGCTCCTACCTTTGACCAGCCCATGGTCCTTTGCAATGTAGGGCCTGGATATAGTGGGACCACTCCCAACCACACCGAGCAATAGAAAGTTCTTTCTCGCCACAATGGACTATTTCACAAAGTGGGTGGAGGCAGAAGCACTCGCATCCATAAAAGAAAAATACGTCAAGAAGTTCTTCTAGCAGAACATCATAACTCGGTTCGGCATACCCAAGGCACTAATATCTGACAACGGCACTCGGTTTGATGGAAAAATCCTAGAACTCGACCTAGCAAAAGAAATAAGAGAAAGGGCATTGGTGCACATTGCCTCATATCAACAAGAGTTATCCAGGAAATACAACAAAACAGTGCACCCAAGGCAATTCAAGATTAGAGATTGGGAACTGCACGAAGTAATTGGTAACACTTTGGTACCTGGAGATGGCAAGTTAGGCCCTAACTGGGAAGGACCATACAAAGTGATTGGTTTAGCAGGAAAAGGAGCATATCACTTAGAAAATATTGCCAGCAAAGCTATTCTCAGGTCATGGAACACAGCCAATCTCAAAGTATTTTATTTTTAGCTTTTTCTTAAAACACTTGTAATTTTTTGTTTTTCAATAAAACAAGTAGACTTTTTTCCGATAAAATTCTTTCCTCTGTTTGTAAAAGTTGATAGCCCGACTGGGGGCAAGCAAGAAGGTTGGCAAGTTTGACCAACACTTAGTGCGTTCTTCAACCGAGATAAGGATCTAGGCTCAAGAAGGTTGGCAGGTTTGGCCAGCACTTTTCTTTGTTCAGCCGAGATAAGGATCTAGGCTCAAGAGGGTTGGCAGGTTTGACCAACACTTTTCTTTCTTTAGCCGAGATAAGGATCTAGGCTCAAGACGATTGGCAGGTTTGACCAACACTTTTCTTTCTTTAGCCGAGATAAGGATCTAGGCTCAAGAAGGTTGGCAGGTTTGGCCAACATTTTTCTTTTCTCAGCCGAGATAAGGATCTAAAATCAAAAACGGTTGGCAGGTTTGACCAACACTTTTCTTTCTTCAACGGAGATAAGGATTTAGGCTCAAGACGGTTGGTAGGTTTGATCAACACTTTTCTTTCTTCAGCCGAGATAAGGATCTAGGCTCAAGAAGGTTGGCAAGTTTGACCAACACTTAGTGCGTTCTTCAGCCGATATAGGATCTAGGCTCAGGTAAGTCGACAGGTGTGATCACCATCTTTTTAGCAGAGATAAGGATTCGAGGCAAATATCTCGGTTACAAAGGTTTTGCAGTATCCCAAAGTTGTCATTTAGCCGAGATATGTATCTCGGCCGAAAAAGGTGGGCAGGATAAGGAAAGGCTGAGCTAACTAGGCCAGCTAGGCATGTAAGAAAGATGATACACTAAAGCAGAGAAATATTGTGACTGAACAAAAAGATGGTAAAAAAGCAAACCAAAGATACTTCCATTCATTAGAAAAGTAAATGCAAGCGGAGGGGCTTATAGCCCGGTTACATTTTCATTAAGGAAAAACAAAAAAGAAAAAGAAATCAGGTAAAGAGGTCATCCAGCTCGGCATCCAAATCAACCCGGACTTCTCCAATTTTTCCTTCTCGCGTTTGATCAGTCTCGGTCGCCTCATCGAGATTTAGCACGGCTTGGTTAGGTACTTCCGACCGGGCTAGCAACGAAGGTTGGCAACCGAGGTCAATGTTGGCGGAGGGAACATCGGCTGGGTCTAGGACCTTTTCCTTCTCCTCGGGTTCCACTTGAAGGAATTTTTTCTGGACGGCATGTGTGAAGTCCATCATATAGACTGAAATGAAGTGTGTAGGAGGATTCAGGAACACCTCGAAGTCATGCGACTGACCGAGTTTTTCGGCTGCAGCCTTCTAGCCGCACTTGAAGAATATGTCTTTTGCAGCTTTGCACTACTGGACATAGGTTTCTTCACCCTCTTTGAAACCACGCTCCTCCACATCCTCCATTTTCTTCTGCAGTTCCTTTATTTCGGCGTTGTTCTTCTTCTCCAACTTAGCAAGTTCGTGCAAATACCTATCTTTTTTCTGTGCTAAGGCCTTTTGCTTATCAGCCTCAGCCGCACTAACTTGCTCGGTGAGTTTTTCATTTGCGGCATTCAGCTCGGCCAGAGAAGCCTTCAAGACTTTTAGCTTGGTTTCTTTTGTCTTAACCTCGGCAACAGCCGCCTTGGCCATTCTTCGTAATTCGATCACACACTAGTGGGCAGTGTGATTTTTCTGGATGGTCTGCACAGTGTCCGCAAAGACAAGTTTAAACCGCACAAAGAGATTGTGAAAAATAGCAGTTTTATTGAGAAGTCCAAAGCTTACCAGGACCATCAACTTTGTGGCGGACTGAATCGCCTTCAGCTCAGTTAGGTTCTAGTGCGTTTCCATATTGGCTAGAAGGCACAAAATTTTGGATAAACCAAAAGCCAGTAGGTGATCTTTCTCGGCGGTAACGGAGTCGGCCGTGGTAACTGCACGGCCTTTGAAAGTTATAGTCGTCGCCTACGCCGAAGAAGAGCTAGCACGGCTGGTGGCGCCTCCCCCTTGCCTCAGTTGGCTTACGGGTGGCTCGGTCTCTGGTGGTTCAGCGTCTTCTTCGTCCATCAGTCGCTGCGGTTGAGAGGCCAAGGTGCGCGACCTCTTGCTAGACCGAGATGAGGTAGCCCGAGAGGAGGGCAATGCAATGACAGTTTCAATGGTCTGACCAGTTGTAGTTTGCTCAGTCTGAACCTCAGCGTTTGAGTTGGATTCCTGTTTGGTGATCAAAGCCCGGACGGCTCTCCTCTTGGCCATCTCTTGCTCTTCGGTAAGTGGGATAAGGTTAATCCGAGGCAAGTTGGGGTCCAGTGCGGGTGATGATTCAAGAAGGAAGTCAGTGACCTTTGTTTTTCTCTTTCTATTATATCGATAGGTCGGCTCGAAGTTTAAAAGCTTGGTCCAATCTCTGTGGCAGCATCAAAGCGCGGCTCGAAGTGCAGCCTGATTTGTGTAGGTGTAGTTGGATTTAAGCTGGTTCAAATCTGCACAGAAGACAATCACAAGGGTTAGCACAGTGGTGGTTAAAATAACAAAGAAAATTAAACCGATTTGATTTTACCAGCTGTTCCTTTATTCCAGTTTATGTTATAACCTGGTATTTGGGCTTCTTGGTCTTCAAAATTGCCCGACACCCAGAGAAAGTCGTCGTCGTTCAAGTCTTGACAATTTTTCTTGACAATTTGGGCTTCTCTGGTGTTCTCTTGACAATTTTCGCTCGACCTCTCCTGACTCTAAGGTAATAAACCCAACCATCATCATTCTAGCCAAGCGAGTACTGATGGAACAGCTCGGGCAAACTGAGGTTGAGACCTAGGTGGTGATTTAGCTCGGCAATCCCGTTAATAATCCTATAGGTGTTGGTTGATAATTAAGTAGGGCATAGCCTAGTCTGCCTAAGGAATTCGCAGATCAAGGGTTGGACGGGGAACTGAAGTCCCCCCCTCTACAATGGACACCACGGTGAAAGAGACAAAGCCTGATTTTCCCTATGGTGTGGTGTCCAGCTAGGCTAAGGAAAGGTGGACGTCGTCTGGAATGTGGTAGTCTCTTCAAAATTCGACCATGGCTCCAGGGGAGTCCACCAGAAATCGGTATTTACCTATTAAAACTTAAAAAATTGCTAAGTTAAAATTGTACACGGCGGCCTAGCTCGGCGCTAATATGACCTTGGTTGGCTCGATTGAGCAAAAACCACCCGGGGGCGAAGTGCGAGGGTATGCCTGGCCAACCTAGTCAAAGCCTGCAAAGTGGAAATAAAGAGTGTTATGCCCAACTAATGGACCAGGCTAAGTAAATAGTCAATGCAAAATAAGCCTAGCTCGACTACAGGTAGGTAGCAAGCTATTCCTAGTCTTGCATAAGAGTCAAACCACCTCAAGGATTTAGCTCGGTTGTTGGTCAAAGCATTTTTAGTTCGGTCATGTTCAAGCCTAAAGGTCGCAAACAGATTCTTAGTTTGGCCGTATTACGATTTTTGATCGAAAACACTATTCTTGGCTGGTTTAAAGTCCAGTCAATGTGTTTCCAAGTGTGAGCGTGAAAGTTTTGAAGAAAGTAGGTTACTAAGTTCAACTTTAAAATGTGTATAGCATACATTTTAGGTGTTGAAATGTTATTTCCAGACATAAACGAGAACATGTTAGTACCAGAATAACAAGGGCATGGAAAACTTACGATTTTTGGGTAGAATCCAAATCCAATCTGAGAAACGGGGCAACAGCAGCAATGGAGAATAAGAACTGGTGATGTGTGGACCAAGGCTTGGGTATAAAAATTGAAGGCTTCAAGCTCTGGTTATGAGATTCTGCAGCAAAGAAGACGAACAGTGAAGAAGACTCTTCACTAGACATAAGACATATTTATTGAAGATAGAGAGGTGGGACGTTTCAAATATTATTGGGATCTGTGCTTGACGACTGTGACAGAGATACGGAGCGACAAGGGTGTGCCACGTGTCTCAGGCCTGGGTAGTGTCAGACGTGTTGTACAACTGAGAAGACTACTGAAAACCATGTAAATTGGAGGACCGAGCTCAAATTTTAGCTCGGGCAGATTGGGCATTTTTAGCTCGGTTGAAGATAAGTAATCCCAAACATACTTCGCAGATGGAATTAAGGGACAATTAAGAGAGTAATTTGTGTAAACCATAATTGGGCCGAGCTAGATGAAATAGATTGCGCACGTTGGGTTGTTCATTGGGCCTTTGTAACCTCAGTAAGTGGCCCACTGTGCGTTAAGCCTATTACAGACCGGTCGAAGGTGATTGCTGGACCTTGAACTACGTCACCTAGCATGTCCACAACAGAACCGTGGTGTTATATTTCTAATAGGCCGTGTGTAGACACCTCATTTTTAACCGTCCTCAAGACTTAAACGTCATCGTTTGTGCACTCGATGATTGTCATCGTTTGTGCACTCGATGATTGTCTTTGTTTGTGTTTGTTTTGAGCGCCCGAAGTCGTTGGCAGAACGCCTTGTCTTTGAGCCTCTAAACCTATCGGTTTTGTGCATGTTTTTGGACCAAGAGCTTGTTGTCTCTTGCCTGGAAGGGAGGGTGACCTGTCAACCAGGCCTAGACCTTGGCGGCCAAAAGTTGTGCCTGTCGGCCACTAGTGGTGGCTGACGGCCACCAGTGGTGGCCGATGGCCATTGGTCTCCTTTTTTCAGATATTTGTTTGCCAGCTGTTGCTCACTGGTGGCCATCAGCCATTGGTCTCCTTTTTCCAGATATTTGTTTGCCAACTGTGCCAGTTGTTGCTCACTAAACTACATCTTCATGCACGTGTATGGAGAATGAATACAAGCTCAAACCTTGATTTTTTATATATAGGGGGTGTCATCTCCCATTTTTGAGGGTTAGACATTTTAGAACAAAATTCTCTCTCTCTCTCTTCTTATTTTGTGCTTTGTAGTTAGCTTTGTCTAC
Source organism: Camellia granthamiana (assembly GCA_036172215.1). Classification (NCBI taxonomy): domain Eukaryota; kingdom Viridiplantae; phylum Streptophyta; class Magnoliopsida; order Ericales; family Theaceae; genus Camellia; species Camellia granthamiana. The sequence goes on along the minus strand of CM069916.1, from coordinate 63,734,224 downwards.
ACTTCTACACATAGACCCTTGATCAAACACTCTCACCTTTGAGCTGAGGTCTCTTGAAGCTTTGTTTGAGCCTTGGAAGGGGATTGGAGCTTGAGTTTGTGGCTGAATTGCTCTTTGTTTCAAAGGTATTGAACTTACCTTGTTTAAGCTTATTGTGCATGCTTGCTTTGCCATCTTTTTCAACTGTTTTAAGGCTGTTTTTGAGGTATAAAAAACTATATTTTTGAGGCACAAAAATGGTAGTTTGAGTCTTTGTGAGTTAGGGGGTTGTCCCCTATTTTTGTTCCTTAGCTTGTGAAGCTTTTTGTGCCATCTTTTCTCATATCTAAATCAAACTTTTTGGTAGGGGTAGGCACGGGTCGATTGCGGTCACGAAACCTCCAATCCACCATCCGTCCGCCAGATTGGCAGATTGGAGAAAATCAATCTGCATCCGTCTGCCAATCTGGCGGATGTGGATTGAACGAATTGGCAGATAAATGCGAATCGGTTTGGCGGTTTAAGATTTTATAAATTTTCAACATAATACTCTTCCTAAAAAATAAGTATTATAGTTAAAGACTTAAAAAAGGATTACAATTACTGTATGTATGCCTCTGTATTGTTACATCTATATCTGTTTTTAAAAACAAAAACCAACTAGCATATATCATCTTTTTTATTTATTATTTTTAGAATTAGATTTAAAAATAAAAAATATAGATAAATAATACATTTATTTTTTTCAATTCAAAAAATATATTCAAGTTGAAAACTTTTTTTCAACAGAATATTTAAACTTTTTTTTCAATTGAAAACACAAATAGAATATCTAAATAAATTGAAAACACAAAGTTTTAGAAATAATTAGGGGTGCTCTCGCAGTTTGGCTGTTCGGTTGCGGCCAATGGAATCTCAAATCCACCATCCGTCCAAAACTAGGCGGATTGAAAAAAATCAATCCCCAACCGTCCGCTCGTCATCACGCATCTGCCCAAAATGCAGCAGATCGGTTTAGTTCTGTTGGTTTAGGCGGATCGGTATATCCTCTGCTCACGCCTACTTTTTGGGCCTTTTAACCACTAAAAATCAGAGTTATTTCAGTGACAAAAACTTTGTTTTGAAATCCAAAGTTGGAGGGTTAGCCTCCCCTCCTTGTGTCTTGTTTGCATGCCTAGATTGCTTAACATGTGAACATATTTTTCTAGCATTTTGTAACTTGATCTCAGCATGTTTTTGCTACTATTTTGACTTGTTTTAGCTCTGTTTGGGGCTGGTTAAGTCCCTTGAGCTTTGATTTGTATGGTTATAATGCAATTTCCTTAATTAGTTTGATGTTTTAATGTTTTTATCATCATTCTTTTGAGTTGAAAGCATGTTTTAGTGCTTTTTGCATCCTAATTTCAGCACATATAATATCTGCAACCTCCCTCATTTCATCACGTTTTCATTTTCTTTGAGGGTTGGTTAACCTTCGGGTTGTGTTTAAGCTTGAGATGGAGGCTTGTGCTTAATGGTTTTAATCCTCTTTTGAGTGTTTCTACTAACCAAAGGCATGACCTCTCTCTTGCCTTAAACCATCCCTTGGTTGACACCTTTTCCATTAGAGGACACTCACCTTGGACTTAATCAATTAAAGAATGAGTTGGTAAGTTAAAATGAGTAAACAAAAATGAACAAGTAAAAGAAGCAAGATAAAGCATCTTTCGTGTTGCATTGCATGTGTTCGGATCAGACATTAATTCGAACACGAGGCAAATGGGACATTTCATACTCAAAAGTGATGAAATGTGCCATTTTCCTTGGTCACCATTACCCTTGATCATGCGTGATAGGGTAGTGGTTTTGTTGAGTCTTGTTTTGTACTCATTAAGCTTGTACAAGCTTGGTTCCTAAGCCATCATGCATGGAACATGCTTGGTTGGTGGTTTGAGGGCCAAGAATTACACTCCTTTGAACTTGTGTGATGATAAGGAGAGTAACAGTACACACACACCTTAAGAATACACAACTTTGCCTTTGTTTGCTCTCTGTTGCAGCAAAAAAAGAAGTTTGGGGAAGGGGTGGCCGATCGGCCACCAGCAGTGGTCGACGACCACCAGTAGTAGCTGACAGCCACCATTGGTAATCGACCGGCCATCAATGAAAAGGTTGCTCAGTGTGTTCCTAAATGGAAGCAGAGGTGATCTGGGAGTTAGCACAATTTTTAGTAGTCAACAAATGTGCAAACAGAGGCTACAATGGCAAAGAAGTGGATTTTCGGGAAGAAACCAACCAAGCATGCATGCGTCCCTCGCCCTCGAGGCCTTTTAATTTCTTTAGATAGCTTAGAATAGCTAGTTAATTCAAGTGTTGTACTTAATTAGTTAGTGTAACTAGTTATTCAATTCTGATTTGTAATATTTAATTAGCTTAGAGTAAGTTAGTTAATTTGTTTCAATTGTTGTAATTAATTAGCTTAGCATAAGTTAGTTAATTCATTTCAATTGTTGTAATTAGTTAGCTTAATTAGCGTAGCTAGTTAGCTTAGCTTATTTATTCGGACCCTCCTTCGAGAGGGCATAATGTTGTAATAAATGTGCGTGCGTGTGTGCATGTCTTCCAACCCCACGTCTTTCTCCCTTTTATTTAATCGCTTTTGATAGTTAGATTAGGGACATTTTCAATTAGCATACCTTATGCTTGCATGTTTGCATCCATTCATTTGTCTCGCATGCATCGAGACTCGACGCATCATTCAAACTGCATTGCAATTTCAATACTTATTTGAATACGTGTTTAAAAGCATGTTATCAAATTGAATCGAATCAAATGCCATATTAGTAGCCGAGCCTATTAATTTCATATTGCATGTGTTGCATTAGGCATCTTGCACAGTTAGGATCATGCATTTTTCTAACTAGTTTTTGTTTTGGCTTGGAGTACTTGGTAAGTTTTATGCTTTAACATACTTGCATGAGTGTGATTGTCATATTGCCATGATTAGCATGTTTGCCATGAGGCTATGTGCTTAAATGCTAAACTGCATGAATGCCTATGGATGAAGGCTTTGTTGTTTGAATTGGAATGATTCAACAAACGTGAGTTTTAAGCCCACTTTGTTGTGGCAAAATTATGTTTTAAAGCCCACTTGAGGTGGCAAATCCGCATCTTTTAAGCCCACTTGAGGGTGGCAAATTCAAACCATTTTCGAAAACAAACATGAGTTGAATGGTTCCAAGTCTTGCGGCTAGTCTATACTTGCTTGTGTGCGTCACATAGTAAGGCTAGTTTAATAACCGGAATAAGAACACATAAGGTTTATAAAACATCATATCATGATTAGTAGAGGTCGATCTTTGATCGGGCGAGCGGGGGTGCTCAATCCATGACCTTCCCCCCTCGTACCCAAGTTCCCGCGCCGAGGCAACTTTGGTGATGACGGACATATGGCCTTTGGCACGAGTCAGGGTTTCCTAAATTTCCCCAAAAATAAAATATTTAGGTGGCGACTCTGTAATCTGGCAAAGTAGTCCAATCTTGGCATTATTTGATTTAAAATCGATTTTTCCAAAAAGATTTGCCGGATTGGACTCTTTGGTGTTTATCAATTTCACATTGCACTTGTGAGACTAGATTCAGAACCTCGGGAGTCCAAACTATGAGGCCTTCTTTTCAAACCCTTTCCGAAAGGCGAGGGTGCGGAAAAAGGCGTGCCCACACTGTGCTATGCGTAGCTCGATACAACACAGTGTGTGTTGGCGTGGTTCAAGGCAAGGTATCTCGGTTTGGCGTTAGCAGCCAAACGAAGGATGTGGCCATCTCACCCAGTTCGGCTGTGAGTGAAGTGTTATTAGGATAGACATTCTTCACTGGGAGTGTGATTCCTAGAAGGACTCTTATAGGGAGAGTTAGAGTCCTACTAGGATGGTGCCAGGTGAAATCTATAAAACCTCATGGCAGGACCTATGTACAGGTATCACAATTCTCACCCTAGAATACACATAATTTTTGTGTCTATTGTCTATTTACTGACTTAAGCATCGAAGAGGTTTCCGGCATACACCTACCGGCTAACTCACGTTTGTGTTTGCAGAGAATAAAACGACTACGTTTGGAGGAGTGCAAACTTGATCACGTTTGTGCTTGTACAATTTTGTTTCTCTTCCCCATTGAACCTTTGCAAATCCTACATCGCTAGAAACCCTCCAACTGCAACTCCATCTCTATGCACCTCCTACCTCAGCCAAACCCCCCTCCTAAAAAAAAATAATAAATAAATAAAACTACAACTTATTCCCTCACCTGCAACCCTCTCCCTTTTTCCGTCTGCAACTATAGATGAAAGTGGGCATATTTTTTGGGTGATTTTATGTATGTATTTTAAATAAATTAATTCAAAGATTATGTTTGTTCCTTCAAGCCTAGACCATTAAGCAAATTCATTAGTAACAAAATTATCAAAACTTCATGAGATTTGAGGTATATACACATATAATGCTGTTGGTATCCCTCATTGTTGGTTCTTTATTTTGTTTGATTGTTTCTCTGTTCTTGATCTTTGGTTGTTGGCTCTTGCTTGGGTTGATTTCTTTTTCTTTCTTTTTTTTTGTCTTTTTCAGGTCGTTGTTTGGTGGGTGTATCTAAGCCTGTGTTTTGTGTGGCTTTGTGTGGTGGCCTTTTTATCTCTAATGTGCTCTCTACACATGGCATCAAAGATGGAAAAATGACTAATTAAGAGGAAATAAAATGAAGTACCAAGAGGATAGGGCTTTAGGGAGTTCAAGCCATACCTCTTCAGTAGGAACTGTTTCAAACCAATAAGCTATTGGAGAAGACAAAGATCTTCATGAACCCTTCGAGAGCAAGAGACGCGAGTGAGAGATGATAAAGAGTAAGAAAACGGACAGAGAAATCCGAGAGAGAGGAAGAAACGACAGATTCGGAGCTAAGAGGACAAAATTTTAGGATTTTTAGAGCCATACACATACCTTTTCAATCCTTGCACCGCCTGCGACTCCAATCTCCACAAACGAAAGCAGAGAAGTGAGAGAGAGGGAGGGGGAAACGAGAGAGACAGGCTCTGGCTCTGGGTCTATGGGCCGAGGACTCGTTGATGAACAAACAAAGGAGTGTCAGGTGTAGGTGTGATCAGAGAAGCAAGTTTAGGTCGCAATAGGTCAATAGGGCTAAGAGTAGGTCAGTAAAGCTTTATTAAATTTGTCCATTAGGGCACAGTTCTTAAACAAAAGAATGGTGAGAAATAGGAAGTGATTCAAATTCAATAAAAAAGAATAGAATTGGAAGTCATGAACGATCATAGTAGGGATCCTCACTCTTATATCTATTATATAGATAATCAAAATTTCGATAACTATAAAAATAAAGTTCACTCCAACAAAACAATCTTCCTTAATCTCAAAAATCTTATTTTCAATATCAAAATATATGGAATAACGGTCCTCATTCCTATCCCTAACTAAAAAAATGTCAAAGTGATTCATATCAAATACAAATTTTCTTCAAATTTAGTCAAATTTAATGAAAGTTCAACTAAATAATGGAGATAGCCCACAGTTCCAATCATTCTGAATTTTTGTTTTAAAATCATTTTGCTAGTAAAAATATGGCCGTTAAAATATATGATCATTAAAAAAATATGATGATTAAAATTTGGTTGCTAAAAAAATATAATCATTATATTTGAAGAATAACAAAAATAAAAGAAATAATATTTTAAATAAATATAGTTAAACTAAATATTGTTGTTGAAATGTGTTCTAATGGTTAGCTATTTTTTATTTTTTATTTTTTAAATTTTGAATTTTAACTAACTATTTTACCTAGTGTCATGGCTTTTGTTTTTCCAAGCCAACTGTGCAGCCTTAGATGCTTGACACGTGCCTGGTTTGCACCCAAATAAGCCTTCTTGGAAGAGAGCTAGTAGAGATTCAAACCTACTTGAAGATTTCTAGAGAGAGAAACTATTCTAGAGAGATAAAGCTCTTGGAGAATGCTTGCTTTTGTATTACTTTGGATGGTTTGGGCAAATGAGGCTCCCCCCTTTTATAGGCTACAAAAAATATTCTACAACTATAATGATGGAGAGTGTTCTGGACACTTCCTCCAACTCCATCCCATAGACTATTCTAGAATCATTATAGAATATACATGTCTAGAAGAATGTACAAATATCTACAACTATGTACAATTCTCTACAAAACTCCAGGGAGTTCTAGAAGCTTTCAGCAATCTCCACAATCTCCTAGGGGCTTTCTAGTGAGGGATATCATCACAATTCTAGTGAGGGATAGCATCAAAATTTGTCAGTCTATGATAGTAGGCATTACTGGAGATGCTCTAAGCTCATTAGTTCAAAAATTAGGAAAGTTAGCAGGTGAGCGTTTTTTTTTTTTTTTTTTTTTTTTTTTTTTTTTTTTCTCTAATGGGTTTGAGTGTTCAAAAGAGGGACAAGGGTGGGTACTGATGGCATCAAATTTAACCAGAGTCTATTTAGATAATTCGAACAATTCATTTTATAAAATTTATCAAGCATATCATCTATATAAAAAAAAAAAATGAGTTTAATCAGAATTGCGCAACTCCATGATTAGGTCCTAATTATTTTTTAAAAAATATCAAAAACATCCTGGCTAACTATTTATTTTATTTAAACTTAAATGTGATCTTATTAGAGGGTTATAAATGTCCAATTAACCTGCTATTTTTCATGGATGACTTACTTGATGAACCATATACAATATAAACAACTCCAATCATCAAAATAAGTACGGGATACAATAACGACAAAAAAAAAAAAATTTAATTAATGTATTTGGGCCCCAATTAAGTTTGAATAATTATAATAAAACCCATAAAGTTTCCCTGTCTATTTAGTTTAAAACTTTGTTGCATGATTAGTTTGCTCTTTCGATCACCTCAATTTACCCTAAGATTTGAGAGATGGACTCCTCAAGTTGGTTTGAAGATGTTCATATGTCAATGCAGTAATAACTAGGAGACATTCTGGAAGATTAGAAATTTTGGTGCATAGTTTCTCTCATTAATTTTGGTGTATAGTTTCTCTCATTATGCGTGCACATAGGCCCAATCCAATTTGGAATTATGAACTCTTCACGCCTAGTAATTATAAATTTTGTATTACTTATGTATATTTTATTTATTTTAGTTATTCATTCAAATTTTGTGAAATTCTAGTACAAAAAATATCTTACTTTTGTATCCAAACTATACATTATTGAACTAGGGTTTGGGAGGGAAGCCCAAAACCCTTAAATGTGGTATTTTGAATATAATTTGGTGTCCACAAGGAGGTCAAACCAGCCAGCCATACTCCTCCCCCTTTTTGTCCTTCGTTTCCTCCTTAGATGGGCATAAAACTGACACTTTCTTTAAGTACCCTACACCATTCACCAAAATAGAATGTCTCGCAATAATTGTTGTGCTAAACCTAACATAAGGCACGGATGCTAGCTAGACGGCTTTGTCTCGTGCTAGTTTTGCATTGAATTTGAAGCCTGGGTTGGTGGTGTAGTTCTTTTTTTCTTTTTTCTTATTCTATAATTAACTAATGTTCTGTATTTTGGTGAAGTTCTCAAACTCTTTCATCCATATATCTTAATGCTTATAACTTTATTCTCAAAAAATAATAATAATAATAATAATAATAATAATAATAAGTAGGTTATATATGTATAATGTTATTTTGTTTGAAATGTGTGGCTTAGATTAAATCTCATTTTCAAGACTTGATTAGAATCATTGGATCAAAGTTAATGGTTAATTAATGGGTTCCCCTCCCCCTCCCCCTCCCCCTCCCCCTCCCCCCCTACCCTCCTCCCTCCTCTCCCCCCGAGATAGCGTTAGTATGTTAGTATAGTTAAATTACAACTGAAAGGCCGCTATTGTTCTATCAACTCAAACCCTTACTCCCCAATCACTGCACCCTAAGATGTAGCTGTTAGACTATTGAGTCACACCCCAATGTCTAATTAATGGGAGGGGGGGGGGGGTTCAAGGCATCATCTTTTTGATATTTTGAGATAAGTTAGACCCCATGTGATTTTGAATTAAATTGTCACCATTAATTGTCACCATTAGTTCTTCCAGCTAAACTAGCAGAAGGTGTACCACACACACAATATTTGGGTTTGATTTTTTTTTAAAATAAAGTAAAATTAATATAGCAAAAGACAATTTTACTCTCATTTTCTTCAAACTTAAAATTAGATTAATATGTTAATCAAAATATAATTAAAAATTGATTTGAAGTATAATTAAATAAAATATAAAATAAATAATAATTAAGAATTGACCTAAAATATAATTAAATTAAAAATTTAGAAAATACAATAAATAATTAAATATTTATAATTAATTGTGATCTAAAATATTATTAAATTAAAATAAAAATAAAAATAAAAATTTAAAAATTATAATAAATAATTAAGAATTTATAATTAATTGTGATTCAATTAAATTAATGTTAGACATTATAAATTATGTGTATGAAAAAGGAGAGAAATAAAATAATAAAAAAATGTATAGAATTTGAAGGCGTTATAGTCATTTCACATTTAAAATTAATGATATTAACGATTACATTTTATTTCAAAATTATATGAGACTTTCTAATTATATTTGAATTATAAGAAGATAAAATGCTTTGTCCTCAAACAACAATGGGTAAAATAAACTTTGCCCCAATTATTTGAAATAAGTGGATTAGTTCAGACCAAACAGAAAAGGAAAAAAGTACATAAACTTCATAGGACTTTCAGTCTTGTAACAAGGGTCCTTTTGTATTTGGAGCAAAGCCTGCATTTCTGTCTTATGACTTACACGGGAAAAAAATTGATTATTAAGAAATTAGAAGATAATATTTTTAATTTTTACTTTTCAACTTCGGAAATTAATTATTTTAATTAATTTTTTGAACTTTTATGAAAGGACATAAAAAATTAAAAAGAATAATATGACACTTAAAATGACTTTTTGACTATCATACACAATCATTGGTTGGAAGTTTTTTCTTTTTATTTTTTTAAGATTATAAGATAATGCCCATAGGCCAACAATGGCATCACAGCAAAAGTTCAACACAAATCAAAGGTGAAAGGGACAGGGGACTTCCTCTATCCAATATTTGTCATTTTGAGGGTGTTTGGAATGATATAAATAAATATATTTTTTATTCTTTATAAAAATATGTGCAAAAAAGTAGAAAGGTAATGTGATCTAAAAAAGATAAAAGATAAAAGATAATATATATATATATATATGCGCTAATATAAAGGATGCCAAATAGTGCCAATTGAAAAATTGTAAATGAACTCTTCACGATAACTAGGCTGAGTTAAAAAAATATAAAATAAAATAAAAAATACAAATTGATTTCAATCTAGATTAAATTGTATAGTTTGATTTGATTTTCTTAATATACTGTTCGGTCATGATTCTTGTAATTTCATAGTTATGGAACTAAATTGGACCATTTAAATATGTATATATAAAATTGGTTACATATTATAAATACTTAAATATCTTTATTAATATATATATATATATATATAAGTTGTAACATTTTACTCTTGCAAAATCAAACATCAAACCATGTTATAGTTTTGTTTCAACATACTAAAATTGTAGAACTTATCAAATTTAACTAGAAATTTGGTAGTGACATAGTGGACACGAGTTACCTTTCCAAGCCACTAAAAAACTATGTGATACAAATGCAAGCAAGGCATGCGAGTAGCTTCTGACCTAGTCGAAAAATCTTCCAAACAAATCGAACACTGATCCATAAAACTTGAAACTTGATCCATTTTCACCGTATCAAATCCTTGAACAAATTGCACAGTCACGTACAATCCAAACTCATCATCATCATCATCATCATCACCACCACCATCGTTTTCATCGCCTTCCCGTGTTGATGCCTCTGCCATAGTTATGTTTATAGTCAATTTTCGATGTGTACTTGGCACTGCATGAATGTGGTCCATGATGCTTTCTATCAATTGCTCATCAACGGAAGTCGAAGCAATGAGAAAATAGTTGAGAGAGAAGACATGGGGACGATGTTAGTAGGTCACGGTTCACTAGGAAGGAAGTGACCTTTGTCTCGATTGATGCAGTAGGAGAAGCGTATGCCTCGTTGAATGAAAGGATTAAATCATCAGAGTTCAATGATTCATCGGCGTCTGGTATCGAATCAATTTGCTGCCATGTATGGTGTGCTTGTTAGAAACAAGAGCTTAAACAATAAGTATTTGAGAGAGTTCAACCTTATTCCATAAAATGAAGCAAATAGCTATATATAATAGCTTTACAAAGAGTAACCACAAAGCAGAAAAAATAGCCCACGTTTTTAACCAACCTAATTACGTGGTAACAAACAAAATACCAAGTCAAGATAGCATATACTTCCTAAACAATAGTGATTTATTGAAACAAACAGTAACTAACCACAAACAATTCTAATTGCAGCCAGCAATTCCTCCCTTAAACTGAATGCAACTTGTAGTCAATTTATACATGGTTCTAGACAAACACCCAGCATACTTCGTAGCTCCAAGAATGCATCCAACTTGAGAGGTTTTTGTCATCACATTTGCAGCTTGATCATAACTGTTGCAATGCACCATCTCCTCAGCTCCTGCCTTTGCAAGTTCAAGAAGAAAATGAAAGCAGACGTCTATATGGTTGCTACGTCCATGCATTATTGGATTGTTCGCAAGTTTAATGGCCGAGCTACTATCACAGTGAACAATTGTAGGCATATTTTGCTTTTTACCAAGCATCTCCATAATTCTTCGCAACCATACTACCTGACATGTACAAGAAGAAGCAGCAACGAATTCTGCCTTTGTGGTGGATAGAGTTACAATCGGCTGCTTCTTTGATGACCACGATATTGCCCTTGAACTTAACAAGAAAATGTAGCCTGAAGTACTTTTCATGTCATCTTGATCTCCTGCATAATCACTGTCCGTGTATACCAATAATTCTCCATTTCCTCCCTTTTTGTAGAACACCCCAAAATTGACCGTTCCTTTTAGATACCTTAAGGCTCTCTTTGCTGCCTGCATATGAAGCTCAGTAGGACAACTCATATGCCTACTAATAAGACTTACCATAAACATCAAGTCCGATCGAGTAGCAGTCAAGTACATGAGACTTCCTACAACCTGTTTGTACAAAGTGTTGTCCACTTTTACTCCATCTTCATCTCTTATCAGTTTACAACCTGGAAAAATAGGATTAAGAACTAGATTGCTTTTATTCATTCCAAATCTCTCCAGAACTTCCAAAGCATATTTCCTTTGGCTAATAAATATCCCATCAGACCTTTCCATAATTTCTATACCAAGAAAGTATCTCATCTTCCCAAGACCAGTCATGTCAAACTCAAGCATCATTGAATTCTTAAATTCAGCAAATATATATTCATCATTTCCAGTAAAAATGAGATCATCAACATATAGGCTCACAATTAGAATTTTACCTTCCTTTGTTGTCTTTGTGAACAAGGTGTGTTCATAATGACATCTTTCAAAACCTTCCTTCATGAAGTAAGCCTCTATACGACTATACCAAGCTTGTGGAGCTTGCTGAAGTCCATATAAAGCCTTTTTAAGCCTATAAATCTACTGTTTCTTACCCTAGTGCACATAACCTGGAGGCTGCTCAACAAACACTTCCTCATTTAACTCCCCATGTAAAAATGTTGATTACGCATCTAGTTGGTAAATTGTCCATTATTTTTGAACTACAAGTGCTATTACTAGACGAGTCGTATCCAACGGTGCCACAAGTGCAAACATCTCTGTAAAATCTATCCTATGTTGCTGAGAATAGCCTTTTGCTATGAGCCTTGCCTTGTACTTGTCTACTTCTCCATTTTCATTAAGTTTTGTCTTATAAACCCACTTCATTCCAATTTTCTTACCTCCCGTAGGTAGCTCCTCCAATTCCCACGTATCATTCTTTTCTATTGCCTTGATTTCTGAATCCATTGTTTTTCTCTATTTCTCATTTTTCACTGCTTCTTCAAATTTGACTGGATCAGCCGCTGCAAACATAACAAAATGAGCCAAGCCATCATTCTCTTTAGAGAAACCTTCCCCTGTTTCATAATCTTCCATCCAAACTGGTGGTCTTCTATTTCTTCCTCCATTTAGTTCCCCTCCTGTGTCATTGTTCAAGTTAGCAAAAACTTCTTCTTCATTTTTAGTAACATCTTCCTCTTCATTTTTAGCAGCACCTTCTTCTTTATTTTCAGCGGCACTTTTTTCTTCATTTTCAGCAACTATGACTGCTCCTTTTTCATTGTCTCCCCATTCCAGATCAGCAATGATTACCTCCTTATGTTTCTTGTCCCAATCCTAACTTGTATCCTCTTCAAACACAACATCCCGGCTTACCAATATTTTTTGAGAGACTAGTTCGTACAATCTGTACACTTTTGACTCCTCACTGACTCCAAGCAAGACGCAACTCAAACTTTTATCATCTAACTTTTTCAATTTGCTATCAGGTACATTCACATGAGAGACGCACCCAAAAAGGTTAAAATACTCCACTCATGGTTTAACTCCACTCCAGGCTTCTTCTGGAGTTCGATTCTTGATAACAAAAGTTGGGCTTCTATTCAACACATGCACAGTCCAGTTAACTGCTTCCGGCCATAATGTTTTGGGAATTTTCTTCTCCGAGAGCATGCTTCGAACCATGTTCATGACGGTTTTATTCCTCCTCTCCATAACTCCATTCTGTTGCAGAGTATACGATGCCGTCAATTGTCTACGTATTCCATTTTCATTACAAAAGTTGTTAATCTCTTGTGATGTAAACTCACCACCTCGATCTATTCGGAGACCTCTTATACTTGAACCTGTTTCTTTTTCTACACGGTTTTTATAACTTTTGAAGGTAACAAAAACATCTGATTTTTCTACCAAAAAATAAATCCATGTCTTGCGACTGTAATCATCAATAAAACTAACCAGGTACCTTTTCTTGCTGTTGGATATTGGAGTGATCGGACCACAAATGTCAACATGAATAAGTTGGAGTATCTGAGAGGCCCTCCATGTGCTCACTTTTGGAAATGAATTCCTGTGTTGCTTGCCTACTAGATAATCTTTACATAATTTGGAAGGAGTCTTGAGTTGAGGCAAGCCTTTCACCATTTGCTTTTGTTGGAGAGTTCTCAATCCTTAAAAATTCAAATGGCCATACCTACAATGCCAAAGATGCGTTTGATCCTCGGTGACTATATTGAAGCACGCAGGCTGTCCTGTCTGAGAGACAGCAAGTAAAGCGAACATCCTATTAGAGAACATTCCAGACTCCATAATCAGGCCTCTTTCAAGATGAAAGATTTTGCACTTCCCATGTTGAAATACAATAGTAAGTCCCTTTTGTTGAAATTGTCTGATGCTCAGTAAGTTGTTCTTTAGCTCTGGTACATAAAACACTCCAGTAATGATTTGAACAATCCCATTCACTTGCAGCCATATATTTCCTTTTCCATATACTGCCATGCTTGAATTGTTTCCAAGCTTGATTGATTCTCTGAAGCTTGCATCCAAATCCGAGAAACAATCCTTCTTCCTGAATAATGATTACTGCAACCCAAGTCAAGATACCACAAATCTTCCTTGTTTTTTTTCTCATCGTCCACATAGGCCATCAACAATACCTCTTCGTCAACTTCAGCAAAATTTGCTCCTTTTTCTTTACTTGGGCATTCATATTGAAAATACCCTAGTTTATGGCAATGATAACATTCCACGGTGGACTTGTCAAAGCCCCTGCCTCTCCCGCGACCTCTGCCTTTGAAATTGCCACGTCTACGACCTCTTCCTCCAGAATTCTCATCACACGTAACCTTCAAGGCCTGCTCTTCTGTGACATGGTCATTTATACGTTGTTCATGTACAAGTAGGCTGCTCTACAACTCGTTAATGGTCATGGAGTCTAGATCATTTGACTTCTCAATGTAGCAAACAACATAATCACACTTAGAGGTCAATGACCTCAAAATCTTTTCAATAACCAACACATCTGCCATCTTTTCACCATGTATTCTCATTTTGTTAGCTATGGTAAGAGTCCTGGCAAAATACTCATTCACAGATTCTCCTACCTTCATATGAAGAACCTCAAACTCTTTTCGAAAAGCTTGTAACTGTGCTCGCTTGACTCGTGTTGTGCCTTGATACTTCTGTTTCAATGAGTCCTAGATATTCTTTGTTATATCCTTGTTCAGAATTGTCTCCAGGATTGACCGATCGATTGTTTGTAACAGATAGTTCTTGGCTTTCAAGTCCTTCAACTTTTGATCTTCAATAACTTTCTTCTAACCTTCTGTGAAATCTTCTTCTGTTGCTGTTGAAGGAATCCCATTCTCCACCAAACCCCAATATTCCTTTGATCGTAAGAAATTTTCCATGAGCATAGACCAATGATCATAGTGCCCGTCAAACTTAGGAATCGCTGGCTGCACAAAGGTATTTTCTGACGTCATATTCACACCTAGAAGACTACTGCTTCTCTACATCTCAAAAATCAGGCTCCCTGGAAAGAAGCTCTGATATCAATTGTTAGAAACAAGAGCTTAAACAATAACAAGTATTTGAGAGAGTTCAACCTTATTCCATAAAATGAAGCAGATAGCTATATATAATAGCTTTACAAAGAGTAACCACAAAGTAGAAAAAACAGCCCACGTTTTTAACCAACCTAATTACGTGGTAACAAACTAAATACCAAGTCAAGATAGCATATACTCCCTAAACAATAGGGATTTATTGAAACAAACAGTAACTGACCACAAACAATTCTAATTGCAGCCCAACAATGCTTGAAGACCATTCTCACTAGCCATCTTGAAGAAGAAGTTGAAGATAATTGTGAGTTTAAAGACTAAATGAATGTTGTGTTGATAGTTATTTTTGGTGTGAACGAATTTGCTAATTTTGTGAATATGTTGTGTGTATATATATGTAGCTAGTAATCATAATATAGACTTTTTTTTGTTTATTCATAATATAGACTTGGATAACAAGAAAAAGAGTATTTGGAATCTTTTCCAAATCCTCGTAGTAATAGGATTTAGCATTGCTTAACCTTTTTGTTTACGCATTGGTCCTTTTTCAATAACTTAATTTGCTTCTCTGCTACCTTACCTCCATAGATAGAATTGAAAAACAAATGTTAGTTATTAATCACATGTCAATTAGTTGTAGGCCACATTTTCTCTCCAATCCAAATCAGACTGAAGGGTGCTGTTGGGTCTTGGTGGGCTCACCACGTAACCCACATCGATGATCTGAACCGTTCAATGTTTAGAGCTCGTTGAGTATTTCATCCTCATAAAAAACAATGTTGATCTGATATCGATAGCCACTTGATCAGATCACATTTGTGTCAACGGTAAGCATGATTTTTAAAATAAGCATGATTTACAAATGTAATTTGATCAAATTGCTATCAATATCCGATCAACATGATTTGTTGTAGAGATGAAATACTTGACGAGTTCTATACATTAAATGGTTCAGATTATCAATTAAGGCTCCGTGGTGGGCATATGGAAGCCCAACAGCACTCTCCAGTTGGGATACTCAACTAGAGAGAAGCCTCTCCCTTAGTTGTAAGGTATAATTTTTTTAAAATATCAAGAAAAATAAGTGTTTTATTATATGATTTTAATTATTTGAATTCTGAAATAATTTTTGTTATTATAAAATTAGACTTTAATGATTTGTATAATTATCCTAAATTATACCATACGTAAACGAAAATGGTCCCATTCGCCGTTGGTAAGGTTGAAATAAGGAGTTGGTGGTTGGTGGTTGTCAGTGAATCCTAATCAATAGTGATCTTCGATCGCCAATGACTATATATCAAAAAAAAAAAAAAAAGGACAAAAAAGAACGAATGCGCAAACAAAAAAACGAAGAAGAAAAATACTTAGTGTTGGCTTTTTTGGCTTTTGAGGGTTAATAGTGTAAATTTAAGCGTACCAGCAAGGATCAATTAATCCTTACAGAAGTTATAATTGCCAATTAATTATCAAGCGATTGTGTTGAAGTTCTTTCAGCCTTAATGAAAAGGACTTTTACTGGTGGCTTGTTTTAGGAGAAAACTATGAATAGTAACACATAAATATAATTCAGAACTCGAATTTCATTAAGCAAATGAAAACTTACAATGAAGTTATAAAGACCTAGCCTCGATGAAGTTCACAGGAACAAACTACTAAAAACTACTCCTAGGAATTAAAGTGCAGTATAGGAATTGAAGTGCTGGAACTGTAAAGAACTAGAAATGTAAAAAATTGAAAAGAAAATATGAAGTAAATGACTGATTTCTGGATCTGAGTCTGGGTCTCTTCTATTTAGCCCTCTCTGCTATTTATACTCTTTAGTGATAACCGTTGAAGTGGCCTTCTAACCGTCGAAATACGTTTCCACGATCTCTGGTCATGGCTTCACTCAACTAGCTCCCACTACGCCTCTTTTGCAATTAGGCTTTCCTTCTGAATTTGAATTTAAATTGTAGGTAACCATTAGGCTACGTCATCTCCCACCTCTTGACTATTTAGATGCCACGCAGATCCGATACTAACAATATGAACTGCCACGTGTCTGTCTTTGATTGGAGACTTGTTTTAATTTCCCAAATCGCCCTTTAGGTGCCACGTGTCCCTCTGCGATTGGCTTTTACAAATTATACAGCCAACATTTCCTCCCACACTAATATACCCAATACTTGGTGATATTAATGGACTAGTACAATCTACCTACGTCCTAGGACATGCATAGACTCTGTATATTCTGGAACTATAACTGCTTTTTGAATAATGAAGCAGTGAACTTCATTAAATCCTTGTACTTTGCACTTCCATTCTTTGAGTTGACGAAAATACTAGTACATCCCCAATGGCCAATCACACCTTGTCTTACATTGATTGAGCATACGAAGTCTTTGGAAGATGATTGCAGACCTCAAAAGAACCTTAATTCATTTATTGGCTACACTTATCCGCCTCCATTTATACAAGTCATGGAAGCTTTTGCAAGTTACCAACCTTTGGACCAAGAATCTGCCAACTACAAACCTTTAGACCAAGCATTTGCAAAAATGGATCTTGGAAGCTCCTCCTCTACCCCACAACTCTCCATATGGGACGAAGCCGCTTCTTCTTCCTCCAAGTCCACTGGCTAAGGAAGTTGGTCAACACTTGCTAAACCCCAATTAAGAGAGCGGATTCATCATCAATTTGTTGAATTCAATGATCCTCTTTCTGTTCCTCCTTCTGCTCAAAGTTCAGTGGTTTATTCCTATGTACCCATTGATCACCAACGCAGTCTGGAGGACAACTGCTTGTGGTGTGGTACACGTCTACCTTGCCAACGAAGATAGTGCGAGAAACTCCTCATCCAGACGAAGCACGGGGATATAATCCGTCATTCTTGGCTAAGAAGCCAAAACTTTGCTCTTCTGACTGGCTCAAATGCGTGAATGACCCCTAGTTCCCTTCTTCTTTCGAGATGGATCCCTTTGTACCTCCTCTCCCTCAGAATCCTCATTGGATAGAGGAATTGAAACTTACTCTCTTTGAGAATCAGTTTTTTCCTTCCTACCAACCTTCAGCTCTTCCAACTGTATTTGAGCGATACAAGGCTCAACTTCTGCTTGCTGCCTTCTCTCACTTGCCTTTCAATGTTCTTGGGGACGAGATTCCTCTCAAGAACTTCCAATAGGCCTGTGATGTTATGACTCAGGGTCATGTTCTCAACCCCATTGCCCAGATAGAGCTTCAAGCTTTTTCGAATCAATTTCCGCTCCTTCTTCATTGGTAGAAAATTTCTTTGGCTACTAGTGACTCTTTGGACGAAATCACAGCCAATCAAATTCAGGCTCAATATGAAGTGGAAAACCTTATTGAAAAATATGATGACTTCAAGAATAAGGATTCAGCGTATTGGGATGATTTAAATATGGACGAAATGGAGCAAGGCTTGAAAGAGACAGAGTTAGAGGTGAAAGATGAACAGTTTTTTCACCAAATAAGAGCATACTAGCTGCAAAACCTAGCTTTGATAGGATAGAAAATAGAATAAAGAAAGAACATAAGTTCATTGAACACTGATGGGTTAAATTTAATGAACTTGTTACTTTTTCTATTCCCTATTATTATGAAATCGAATTCGTAGCCAAGTAGGCCTTTCTAATGTAATTACTTACATATTAATAAAACTAGGGGTTTTCTTCCCCTATTTGGCATGATCTGGTTTTATGTTCCAATTACATGCTTGTGACCACTTTATTCACACAATTCAAATAAAATTACAGCTTCAAATTAACTAATTTTTGTTTCGAAGCCTAGTTTGAACATCTCCAAAGTATGGAATACTTGAAGCCTAATTTGAATATCTCCAAAGTATGGAATACAATTGACAATTTTGCCTTAGGTCTTCTCATTCCAATAGCATGGTCAACATAATCTAACAACTTTGAGTTAACCAACCTTTGTATCAAAGTCACTTTTAAGTGCTTCGAAGTATGGAACTACTTTTAAAAGTAACAATGTTACTTTCCAAAAAAGGGTTTATTTTGACAGAAAATCCAAAAAGGAATTTTTCATGTTCAGGTAAGTCTTTTTGGATTTTGATCTTTTACTTGACTTGGTACTGGCTTTGCAACTTTGAAGTCTAAAACATTAAATAAGAATCAAATTCCAACTACAGAATACTTCAAAGTTCACTTCGAAGGATTTTATCTTTTACAAAAAACCTAAGAGTAAGTCCCCAATCACATTGAAGCAGATCAAACCTAAACATTCTTGCATTCTTAGGCATAAAATGTGCTTCGAAGTCAACTACCTGCTCTTGAAGCCCTAGCTGGATGTTTGACATCTGGCTTTGGAGCCAAATCCTGGTTTTGAAGCCAAATATCTATTTTCGAAGCCAATCTGAGTGTTTGAGATACGTTTCCCTCCCAAACAATCGCCCTTGAGAGAAACTTTCCATGTTGTACTCTCAGGACTCCTTTGAATTTTAAGACAAAGGCTTAAACTCATATGGGTTCCAAAATCAGTCAAACATTTATCTCGGGTCTTTTTACCCATTTAGACTGATTGGGCATCTTTCGGACAGAAAGGTTTAAAAAACCCTTTCTCTTTGCACTTTTAACTTACTTGCTCGCCCAAAACAGAAACCCTTCATTTCTATTGCTCTCTCCTCCTCTTTACTCTTTTTCTCAGCTTCTTCCTTCGAAAACTTCTGCTAATGGCTTATTCCTCCTTGAAAGTACCAGTTGTGGAGCATATAAGCCCATCTATAGCTTTGAAGAGGATTATCGCTAAAGAATGTGAGAAGTACAAAGCTAGCGAACAAAGTGCTATCGATGGGCACATTTTCATTCCCCGTCATCACGAGCAATAGGAATATGTGCTTGGGCCCATTTTTAAGGAGGCCCTTACTCAACATCCTGCTTTATACCCGCGTTTGGAGGATTACTGCCTCCTCTATGAAGGTGGTCTTGATTAGGGAAGCTGGAGGATGAACCGACCCCATCGCTGCTGGCCCACAGTAAGGCCAGAATGGGAGGAATGGTACGATTGAGTTATTCCCGCCAAGTCATTAAATCTCCAGGAACTTTGGCTCTTCAATACCCTTCAACTATCCAGGTTCACTATTTCAGAGGATCCATTTTTAATACCTGCTGCTCTTTATTTTTGGAACTCTGCTTTTAATTTCTTCTAATTTAGATGTAGTATGATGGCCTCTACTATCCTTAACATCTGCCATCTTTTAGGGTTATCCCCTATTGGCACTCCCTTTGGTCCAGACTATCTTGACCTTAATGTCTCTTTTTCTATTCCTCCTCTGAACTCATCCTATAGTGACTTTGTCAAATTTGAGAACAAAAGGAAGGTCATGTAACTGATAAAGAACTCTTTTCTTTTTTATTGTATTGGCTTTGTAAATTCCTCTTCTGTACCTCTTCTCTGAGGATTATGCCTGAGTTTGCCCCTTTCGCCAAAGCTTTTGTTTTGCATAGAAAGGTAGCTTTAGCTCCATATATTCTAGGTCATGTCTACAGAACTTGCTCTTAATTTTGTGAAAAACCCATGGATGCCAATCAAGGAGGCCCATTTTGGGTACTCCAACTCTGGCTTTTTACATACTTCACTGACTTGCACTCTAAATGTCTAAGATTTCTATCAACAGACTCTACCTCTTACGACATGAAGTTTGACAGGGTCTCTCTTTACCCTTCCAATTTTGCCTTCTATTTTTCTTTTTTCCATCGACTTCCAGCTTTCCCTTCTAGCCTCTTTTCTGTCCCTTCGAAGCCAACATTGGACCAACCTGGCTGAGGGCCTTTTTGGGTGACAAGTCCTGCTCTAGGCCTTAAAACAAAGATATGTGGGCTTCGATTCTGATTCCGAGGGAGCTTTTCATTGGCACTATAAATCCTAGAGCTTATAAGTGTATTACTGAGCCCTACTGCCCTGCCCAATTTGCTAGGCAATTTGGATTCACTCAGGGGATCCCTATCGCTCTCTGCAGCTAATCTAACTCAAATCTTGTAAGTAGAGAACTAAAGGTTCCAAGGTCCAAACTGAAGGAAGCAACCTCCAAGTTGATCCAAGACTTGATTGATTTTGAATACTTACCTTTCATTCCTCAAGGCAACACATTGAAAAGATACCAGAATTGGTGGACGGCCAATATGGAGGTGCACTTGGCCATCCCTCCTCAAGATTTGTTAGTGGGACTAGAAGTGCCTCAGGCCAAGTCCAAGGGGACTGGGATCATCATTTCCTCTACTGCCCATGCATCCCAGCTCCTACTTTTGCTACCGCAAGGACTGTTCCTGCTGCCCCATCTCCTCCTCTTAGAGTTACTAGAGCTGCTTCGAAGAGAAGTGTGCACTGTTGCCTTCCTCTTTTTTTTTTTTTTTTTCTTTTTTCTTTATGATGCCTTACTTAGTTATTTATAGCCTCTCTTTGGTGCAGGGACTTCAAAGGGAGGCTGCAAGGAAAAAACAGACTGCTGAGCTCTATGCCCTTCACAACTCTTCAATCATTACCACTACAACCTCTGAGGCTGGTAATTTCTCCCTTAACTCCTTTTGATTCCCTCTTAAGACTTAACAAAAAGAATTAACATTTTCTTTCTATTTTCTGTTTATGCAACAACAGTCATTCCTTTTCTGACATTGGCCACTTTGGTCTCAAAAGGAACAAGGAAGGCTTATACTGAAGTGCCAATGATTATAGAGCCTATTCAAATAGTACTTCTGCTTCCCAGCTCTATATCCTCCATGCCTTCTTTTTTAAAGCAAAGCATTGCACCTTCCTTATACCCAGGCTTAACACCATACCTGCCCTATCTATCTTTCCTCTCTTCTCATTTTACTTCTCTCATAATCATTGTTGCTCCTGTATCACTTGAGAGAATTCCAGTGGTTACTTCATCTTTAGTGATAACTGGTACTCGCAAGGAAAATACTAGTGGCTCACCAATTTCCTTTCAACCATCCAGCTCCAGTCTCTCTTTTTTAGACTTGCTGGTAGCCAAGACTATTGACTCTGCGAGGGGAACTTCTACCCATTCGCCTATTCCTATGCTTCCATCTCTTCCTTCAACCAGCAAACCCTCTGTACTGATAATGTCATAGGAGGAGATAGACATCTTCGAAGCTTAGCTAGCCAGCTTGTTTGGCATTTCTTCACTAGCTCGAGTACCAAGCAGTGAGACTGAGCCATTGACCCTTACTGATTCCTTGCTAGAGATTTTGAGAGCTCCTCTACTACTGCTGAAGCCTCTTTACCTCGAGCAGATTTGGGCACTTGCTTGGATTTACTGCAAACATTTTCGAGGATTCCATTTGAAGCTTTGCAGAGACCTATCATCAAGGATGGTTTCCTTAAATGCTGCCAGGCCTTTGAGCAATCTGATCTGGCATTTTCAAGTCACCTATCTCAGGCAGCAGCTACCATAGACTTTTACATCAATATCTGCCAAATGGCTAAGGCTGCAGAAGAAAAATTGCTAAAGGATAAGGAGTTTGTATCCCACATCCATGCTGAAGTGTTTGAATTAAAGGGACACTCTTATGCATCCCAGTTTCGATCCCAGCAGTTGGAGAAGAAAGCTCAACTGGAAGAGGAGCTAGCAGCAGTCAACCTAGCCTTGGATCGAAATACCAAAAAGCTACAAATTACTAACCAAAGGCTGGCTGACAAAAAACAAGACATGGCTACAGCCATTTAGTTGTTCTCATCCCTTAGAAGTAGAGAATCAATTGTAAGGGAACAATTGAAACACTGTATTGATTTTTGGGCCAATTTATGGCTACATGTATTTAATTCTTTATAAAATGAAAAACCTTTCATTATCGATGTGGGTGTATCATGCTCTATCATTCTATTATTTAGCACTTTCTACGCTCATTGTGTCTTCCACACAGTTAGATAATAAGGCTTCAAGTACCTGCCATTAATTTTCTTGGGATGCACATATCCGTTTAGATTTCTTAGATGGTATGCTCCCCCAAGCAAGACTCTATGAATTTGACATGGTCCTTCCCAATTAGGTGACCATTTGCCAAACTTATGACTTTTAATTCCTATTGGAAGTATTGTCTTCCACACCAAATCACCTTCATCAAAGCTAATGTGCCTGACTTTCTTATTATAGTTTTTGGCTGCCTTCTTCTTTTGGAAAATAATACTATGTAATGCCAAAATTTTAGCTTCATCCACACTTTCTAATTCCAAGAACATGCTTTGATGGTACTGCTCAGAAGTTAACTGGTCCTGGCATTTTACCCTCAAGGATTTAATATTAATTTCCACAGGCAACACTTCGTCATGTCCATATACTAAGGCATAAGGAGTGATTCCTGTACCTGACCTTGGAGAAGTTCTATAGGCCCACAACACATCTAACAACAAGTTATGTCAATCCCTAGGATTGTCTTCCATAACTCTTTGTATTCCTTTTTTCAAGGATTTATTAGATGATTCAGCCTGACCATTTGCTTGTGCATAATAAGGGGTGGAATTAACAAGGCTAATTCCAAACTCTGCTGCGAAATATTTTACCATCTTTTCATCAAATACAGTCCCAGTATCTACAATTATTGTCTGTGGGATGTCAAACCTATGGATCAATTCCTTGATAAATCCAATAACTTCAGTCTGATCCACAACCTTATAAGGCTTAGCTTCGACTCATTTAGTGAAGTAATTTGTGGCCACTAGAATGAAACAATGTTGCTTCGCAGAAGGTGGATACATTTTCCCTATCATATCCATTGCCCATCCTCTAAATGGCCATGGCTTCACTACTGCATGCAAATCAGCTATCGGAACATGCCTTATCATGCCATGCTTCTTGCATGCCTGACATCCTTTTGTATACTCTATGCAATCCATTAGGATGGTTGGCCAATAGTAGGAATGCCTTTGAAACAACCATCTTATCTTCACACTAGGCTGATAGGCACCATAAATACCTTCATGTACCTCAGCCATAGTAATCAATGCTTTCTGTGGCCCTAAACATTCCAATGGCAACCTATCTACCCCCATTTTATAAAGAGCAGTGTTATATGCTTTATATTGCACAGGCTGTAGTTCAATGTTCCTGCTGGCCTTCGAAGATAGACCAGTTAAATATTGAATGATTGGATGTCTCCAATCATGCTCTTCTAAGTTATTCTGGTTAACTTCTACCATAATACCCCTTTTAGCCAAAGGTGGTATTAACTTCTCGTATGTTGCTTGACTTATGTCTGTAAACACCCCATTTTTGACCGACCTTAAGACTCAGACGTCGCCGATTGAGCGCTCGGTGATGATTTATATTGTGCTCGTTCTGAGGTCACAGAATCTCGGCTGAGAGCCTTGCCTCCGGACTTCGGGACTCTTTTGTGCTTTGCCTTAGTTTGCGAACCAGGTTCTGTTTTCTCTTCCCGAAGGGAGAGAGAGGTCTCGTAGACCATCTCTCAGTGGCTGTAGGCTACTTTTCGTGGTCGTAGACCACTGTTCCCGTTTGGAGACCAGTTTCCGATTTTCAAAGCCGTCGGCCGTGCGCCTCGGTTCGGGACCGCTTAACTTTCTCCGTTTGCTCCGGTTCTTGGCACACACCTTGTTTCCTCTCTCTAGAGGGACACTGTGGCCCGGGAGACCACCTTCGTGGTCGCACGCCACTTCCAGTGCTTGATAGTCAGTTTTCGGGGTACCCGGCTGCGCGTTTTGACCCCCGAACCCTCGTTTTGCATCAGTGTGGGTTCATTTTTGGCATGGACCCTAGTTTCTTTGTTAGGAAGGTGGTACTATGGTGGGAGACCACCTTTTCTTCTTGGAGACCAGCTTTCTCTTCGCCGCCCGATTTTCTTGTTAGAGAGCTGGTCTCCCTCACTTTTGGGCCACAATTTCTAGTCTCCCATACCACCACTGAGTTGCATTCACCTAGGAGACCACCAATCTTGGTAGGCCGACCACCTTTTTTGCTTGACCCTTTTGACCCCTTGGTCTCCCTCACTTTTAAGCCACAATTTCTGGTCTCCCATACCACCACTAAGCTGCATTCACCTGGGAGACCACCAATATGGGTAGGCCGACCACCTTTGCAGCTTGAACCTTTTGACCCCTGGTCGGCCGACCAGGGGGAGTGGTCGGCCAGCCACCTGAACTGGTCGGCCAGTCTTCTGCTTTTTTGTCTCAATAAGTTGAGCCAGCTGTGCCAGCTGGAAGCCTCAGAATACATCCTCCATACACGTGTATGGAGGATGTTTAAGCTAGCTTTTAAGCTTCTTTGAGAAGCTTTAGATCTTCTCCTCTATAAAGGGAAGGGCCCTCTTCCATTGCTAGGGTTTAGAATTTTGCTTAAAGGCATACATACACTTCCCTCTCTATTTCTCTCCATTTTAGCTCCAAAGGTCCCTTGTTCTTGCACCATTGCACTACACCTCTTAGCCTAACCTCTCCATCATCCATCCAAGCACCTTGGAGCTCATTTTCAGAGGTTGAAGACTTGCTATCTTGGTCCAGAAGTTGCTGGTTCCTTTGGCTGCAAGGGTAACACTCCATTTCCCTCTTTTTGACATTGTTTTGCTTCATAGTTTAGCTCTATTTTCAAGCATATTTAGGCTTTGTCATAAACTAAAAAAAGTCTTGTTTTGATCTTCTAAACATGTTTGTTTAAGACCATTTTTCTCTTGGGGGTCATCTACCCCCTTGAATGCTTCATTTCCTCATGTTTTGAGCTATGCTTTAGAGCATTTGTGTCGGCCTTGGTTTGGCCTTCTAGCCACTGAAAAATCACGGTTTAGTAATTAATGAAGAAGATGTTGAAATACAAAATGATCCAATTAATGTAGACTGGAATATACCAAAATTACCAATTAAAGAAATTTATAAAACTTCTTTTGTACAGAATACTTTTAAATTCACTTTACATGTTAAAACTATGGAACAAGTTTATGCTTTGGAAAAACCTAGGGAAACCTGTCAATTATTTGATGCTCAACTTATTAAAAGATATTTAAAAAATGATTACAATTTTATTCATATAGGATTAATTCAAGTTGGTATTAAACCATTAACTCCACAAGGTAAAAATACTTCTGTATTATTATGTTTAAGAGATGCTCGATTCCTTAACTACAATGATAGTTTAATGGGTATGATGGAAACTGGTCTTCATAAAGGTCCAGTACATTTCAATTGTTTTCCTGATTTTACACTTAGTTTAAAAGATCCAAATATTTTACATGCTTTAACATTAAATATTCAATTACATGGTTCATTTACTAACATGATGACTAAAACTCATAATATTGCTTTAATTTATCGTGTTCATTATAAATGTATGAAAACTAATTTAAATGTTCATGCTCTGCATAAATCACCTAAAGATAAAACTCTATTAATACAAAGTAGTAGTACTGATTCACATATTAATGTTCCACAAATGATTGAATGGAAAAATGTTGAGTTACCTGATGAATGGATTACTGTTAATGAACATTACAAACATAATCCACAACAATCATCCATAACTGATATCCAAGATATCCGTCAATTTAATGATGGTTCTGTTCATATTAAATTTAATCGTAGCCAATCTTCTCGGCATAGTACATCTAGTGTCCCTAGTGAAATTGAAACTGAAGATGAAATATTTACTACCCCATTATTCCGAAAAAATAGTCAAATACATTTTGGTCCACATATTGGTCCTTCAACTCAAAATAAATTAAAAGGAATTGATAATTCCACAACTTCCAAATCAGTAAGCTGTTTATTCAACACATACTCACTTCCCTGAAGAAGAAGTTAATTCAACAAATTCTCCAACTCAAACCGATATGGAAGAATTCACACCGCCTGTTAATCCTCAATTATTAACTATCAAAAAAGAATTTACTCCCAATCTTGAACAATTACTTATTGATTTTAAATCAAAAGCTAATCGCACTCAGCGATATGCTTATTATGCTCAATACACTTCTACTCAAATGTCTCAAATTTCCCAAGAATGGTATAATTTTATGATTCAATATGGTTTTGAATTACCCTTGCTTGAATATGTTGATCAATATTACAAAAAACTAAATACCATTACCAAACGTAAATGGAAAACCTCTGCTACCACTACTGTTACCTCTAGTCATCCTCCGCTCGAAAACATTATCCTTAATCAACAAGGAACTGACATTTCTGCTTCACCTTTTAAATTACCTGGCAATGATAATGAAATTAAAAAGGTCATTGAACAAAATAATTATACAAATCAATGTTTAAACACTATTGGTAAACAATTAGATAAAATAGAAACCAATTTAGAATCTATTCCAGTTCATCTAATACACAAACTCTAGATGCACCTTTATTAAACTTACCGACTAATCGCTCCAAAAGAACTAGTTTAGTTACACATGACCAATCATCTACTGTCAAAGCTATTGAAAAAATTATTAAACAAATTATCTACCAATGATACTTCTTCACCTTCTAAGGATAAAGGTATTACTGTCCTAAATCAACAATTTGATATTGATCCTAATCCTACTTCATCCGACACTGATCATGAAATAAATCAATTAGCCCAACAATTCCAAGTTACAAAAATCCATTATCTGAAAGTTAATCCCCAAACTACTAAGAATTGGTATAACAAACCTACTCCTGTTGATTTACAATTTGAAGAAAATAATATTAATAATCAATTTTCTGTTTCTGCTAAAAAATTATATGAATGGAATATTGATGGTCTAAGTGAAGATCAAATCCTTCAAAAATTAAATCATTTATCTATGGTCTCCAATAGTTATTTATCCAACTATCCCCATTATAATCAACCTGAAATTGTTACTTTGATTACTACTGGTTTTACTGGTATGCTCAAATCTTGGTGGGAAAAATACTTAACTGAAGATCAAAGAGAATCCATAATTCATGCTAATCAAACTGATGATCAAGGATTACCTATTTTTGATGAAAACTTAGGTTGTTGTCATCCTGATGGTATTAACCAATTAATCTATACTATTGTTCGACATTTCATTGGTACCCCCAACTAATATTTATTCTCGCATACATGATCAACTTAGTAATCTTACCTGTCCAACATTAAGTGACTTTAGATGGTATAAAGATGTCTTTACCTCTAGAGTTATGCTAAGAGAAGATTGTACTAAGTCATTTTGGAAAGAAAAATTCATTAATGGGTTACCTAGTTTATTTGCTCACAAAATCCGCGATGTTCTTAGTCAACCTACTGGCGCTATTGAATATGATAATTTAACATATGGTGATATAATAAGCACTATTCAAAAAGAAGGTTTAAAAATGTGTATTGATTTAAAACTTAGTCAAAAAGCTTCTAAAGATAAACATAAAGCTAAATATGAATTAGGCAATTTTTGTGAACAATATGGATTACCTCCAGTTGCACCCTCTCGTAGGAAATCACATAAATATTCAAAACATAGAAATTATAAATCCAAGTATTATAATAAATATAAGAAGCCTTACTCACCTTCTAAATCTAATGACAAATTTTATACTAAACCTAAAAAGAAATATCATCAATCTAAATCACATCCAAAAGGATATTACCTGTTATAATTGTGGTCAAAAAGGTCATTATGCTAATAAATGCAAAGAACAACAAAAACTCAAAGATCGAGTTAACCAACTCCAAATTAATGAAGAATCTAAGATTCAATTATTTGAAATCTTACAATTAAATCAATCTGATAATGATTCCTCTTCTGTTCCTCCATCTACATCCAGTTCCCCTTCTGCTAATGATCAATCTGATTCTGATAATCAACATAATCAAATTACTTTAGGATGTACAGATGTTTGCTGTAAACCTGTTAAACAAATCTCTGTTCTAACCAAACATACTCAGGAAGAATCTGCTCTAATCGATTTAATTAGTAAATTAGATGATCCTCAATTAAAACAACAATATATTGATAAATTAAGAAATTTATTACTCCAAAAAGATACTAAACCAAAATTTAATAAACCTATTATTAGTTTATCTAAAACTTTAGAAAAATTTAAAAATAAAACTAAAGAAGTTACACTTCAAGATTTACAATCTGAAATAAACCAAATTAAACAAACTATCCGAGATCTCCAAAATAAAGACAATAAATTAGAAAATGAAATCATTAATATTAAACTTAAACAAAACTTAAATGATTTTCAACCTAATCCAAAATCACCACAGAAATCTGGTACCCAGTCTGATTCTGAATCTGATCACACAAATCCCGAGAAACTTATTTTTGATAATAGATCCCAAGCTACTAACCTTGAAGATAAAAGATTAAATTTACTTAATAAAATTTTTTATGCAAAAATGGTATTCACGAATTAAAATCATACTTGAAGACTTTGAATTAGATTTGGTTGCATTAATTGATACTGGTGCAGATTTAAATTGTATTCAAGAAGGATACTTCCTACTAAATATTATCACAAATGTCAAGAGAAATTAACCTCTGCTAATGGTAGTAAAATGCATATTAAATATAAATTACCTAAAGTACATGTTTGTCAAAATAATGTTTGTTTTAAAACTACATTTGTTTTAGTTAAAAACATGACTGATAGAATTATTTTAGGTACACCCTTCATTTCCTTATTATATCCATTTACTACTTCCACTGAAGGAATTACTACTCATGTTTTAGGACATCCTGTCACATTTAAATTCTTGTTTCCACCTGAACCATTAGAATTAAATCAATTACAAGATTGTTCTATTACTCATACTATTAATCGATTAACTCGACATATTAATTTTCTTAAAGACGAAATTAATTACAAATGAATTGATCAATAATTAACTGTCTTTGAGCCTCAAAATCAGAGAGGGGTGACCCTCTCACCCTTTGTTCTCTTTACTAGCTTTCTTGGCCTTCCAAAGGAGCCCGTATTTGCATACTTCTTGAGCATGTTTCAGACCATTTTTGGTGGGTTTTAGGACCTGCATAGGCTCTATCCAGAGCCCTTTTTGCCATTTTGGATGTCCATCTTGCATGTGTAGAGTAACCCTCTTCATGGCCTTTCAAAGGAGCCCGTATTTTCATACTTCTTGAGCATGTTTCAGGCCATTTTTGGTGGGTTTTAGGACCTGAATAGGCTCTATCCAGAGCCCTTTTTTCCATTTTGGATATCCATTATGCATGTGTCGAATAACCCTCTTTTGGGCCTTTCAAAGGGGCCTATCATTCTTGCATGCATAGACCATATTTCAGTGGGTTTTGGGGGTTTATTTGGCATGTCATACCTCTAAATTTTGCTGATTTAGTGACCTCTTGAATGCTCCATATACTTGTAGTGTAAACCCTCTTCACTAGCTTATATTGCATGCTATTTTGGTCTATGAATCTAGCACTTTTTGGCCATACCTTAAACTGATTTTGTGCATGTTTTGGACTACCTTAGCTCGGTTTTTATGCCTCATGGTCGAATGATGCTTGCTATACATGGTTGTAGTTCAATACTCTTGCCTAGCTTTGTGTTTTGGGGCCTATTGCATGCTTATGTTGAGGTGTTTCCATGTTTTAGGACCATTGTGCATCATATTTCAGAGCTTACATGTATGCCATATTCCCATGTTTTCCACTTTTTAAATGCATTTGAGAGTCGTGCTAGTTTGCCTCATTTTTGGACCATTGCATGAGCTCCATTTCTATGCATGTTGAGCCATCTTTTTAAGCCATTTTCCCACTGTCTTAGACCTTCCTAGGGTTTGTTTGGGGCTGGTTTTGCCATTTGTGCATTGCTTTGTGTACCTCTAGTGAAGCGCACTTCACTAGTTTCGGTATTCGGGCCATCTAGCATGCATTGTGTGACATATTTGCATGATTCGAGACCATTGTGTATCATGTTTCAGAGCTGGAAAATGTGTGTTTGTATGCCATGTTTCATCCCTTGCCATGCTTTGGTAGAGTGGCATTTGATGCCTTAGGTTCGGTCTCTTGCATCGGGCATTTTTGCATGAGTGTTCCTATCTTTCATTCCATCATGTTTGGCCACTGATTTGGGTGTGGCTGAGGCTCACCCATCTTGGTTTAAGTCCATCTTGCATTGTGTATGCCATTCTAGTCATAGCATTGCGCATGCTATGTAGTTCGTTGCATTGAGCATGCCATTTGATATTCGCATTGTATATGCTAATCATATGTTGTCATATTGTTGCATAAGGTGCCTTGCATCGAGTATGCCATGTAGTTCATAGCATTGTGTATGCTAGTAGCATGTTTGCATGTCATTCTCTGCATGCTTGCATCATTTAGTCGCATTGCATTTAGGTTGCATAGTTCGAGTCGCATTGTGCATGCCATGTATATTGCATTGTGTTTGGAATAGGGTTTAGTCCAAACACGGGAAACGAGGGACGTTTCGTACTCCAAGTGACGAAACGTGCCTCGATTCTCGGTCGCCGACACTCCGGATTACCCATGATGGAGTCTAGGCCTTGTTGTGTTTATGTGTGCATCCATTTCATATTGAGTCGTGCAATTCGACTCCTCGGCCATCATGCATCGGGATGCATGATTGGTGGCACGAGGATCAAGGACTACACTCCCTAGAGCTTATGCAATGACGGGGAGAGTGGTCATGCATACATATATTGAAAATACTTTGCCATGCCCCTTTCTTGCTCTCTGTTGCAGCAAACCAGAAACCAGCAGCCTTTTAGAGCTTTGTACAATATTCCGAGATCAATTGCAAACAGAGGCAAATTGGGGCATTGCGAGGAATTTCCCGACAAGGCGACTCGAGCATGCATGCATCTTTCATCATTCGGAACAGAGCTGAGGCGGTCCATAGATCTGCATACTAGTTTATTTCGTTTCTTAGTTAATTTGTTAATTAATTAGGGTTTTGTAATATTTAAGTAGCTAGAGTAGTTAATTATTTATTCGGTCTATATTATTTATTCGGACCCTCCGAGAAAGGGCCAACTGTTGTAATAAGTGTGCGTGTGTCTGATGCATGTCTTCCAACCCCACGTCTTTCTCTCTTTTATTTACCAACTTATGATGGTTAGTTTTAGGGTACGTTTCAATTAGTATACTTATGCTCGCATGTTTACATCCATTCATCTGCCTTGCATGCACCGGGCTCGGCTCATCATACTAACCGCATTGTATTTCAATTCCGAGTTGAATACGTGTATCAGTTGTTGCATTTCATATGCCATTTTAGAATAGCCGAGCCTGTCTTAGTTGCATTTTTCATGTGTTGCATTAGGTATTTCAGCATAGTTAGGATTCATGCATCTTTTCTAATTAGCTTTTTTCTTTGGCTTGGAGTACTCGGTAAGTGTTTATGCTTTAGCATCCTTGCATGCGTGTGAGTGACTGCCATGATAGCATGCTTACCATGAGGCTAAGTCCTTATGTGATATAACTGCCTGAATGCCTATGGGTGGAGGTTGGTTATCTGAATTGGAACAATTCATTGATTGCGAGTTTTAAGCCCACTAGATAGTGGCAAATCATCATGTTTTCTAAGCCCACTTGAGGGTGGCAAAATCCGCATTTTAGCCTACTTGCGAGTAGCAAACTGCTTTCAAAAACAAATATGAAATGTTTTGTTCCAACTCAGGCGATCCAGTCTATACTTGTATGCTGCGCGCATCACATAGTAATTCTAGGCTAATAACCGGAATAAGAGCACATAATGTTTTCAAAACTCGATATCATGGTTAGTAGAGGTCGATCTTTGATCAGGCGAGCGGGGGTGCTCACAAAGTGACCTTCCCCAATCGTACCCAAGTTCCCGAGCCGAGGCAACTTTGGTGATGACGGACACGTGGCCTTAGGCAAACGAGTCAGGGTTTCCTAAATTCCCCAAAATAAAATATTTAGGTAGTGACTCTGTATCTGGCAAAGCAGGCCATGTTTGGCACTCCTTTCTAAAAATTTGTTTTTCAAAAACGATTTGCCGGATTTGGACTCTTTGATGATTCATCGGTCTTGCATTGCACTCTGCGAGATTAGATACAGGACCGTGACATTGAGTCCTGAACTGTAGTGAGCCCAATTGAACAAAACGGGATTCCCTCCCGGGACGTTCGGGGACGTCTACAATGTCCATTTGGGTATTCCCATTTCTTCTGAAATTCGAAGCCTTTTAGGCCACATCATTGGCCTTGTGGTGCATGAATCTTGGGATATAAGTCACATTGGCTATTTGAAACTAAGAAAGCAAATGTGGTGCAACAACATAATATGGTAACATGTTTGCACTTTGACACTTGAAGATTCTTTTTATTTGGTTGATTACCAAATAGGAATCTCCAAATATATCAACTGCATGAGCTTGTAATCCAATAAGTATCTCAAGTCTCATTATTAAAGTTTCATATTCAACTTGATTATTGGAACAAGTAGTTTCTTCCACTCTGAAATCATGTGTGGTTTCTACCCCCTGTGGTGATTTAATTATAACACCAATTCCAACCAAACCACTAGCTTTTGATCCATTGAACCACATTTGCCATAGCTCAACATTGATCATACCAAGATCCATTATCTCCTGGCTTTCTGTTTGACATCGATGATCTGCCAAGAAGTTAGCCAAAACTTGCCATTTTACTACCTTTTGGGGGACATATTCTAGATGAAATTCTGATAAAGCTAATATCCATTTGCCAATTCTTCCTCTCAACATAGGTCAAGATAACATGTACTTAACCAAGTCTGTGGTTGCAATTACCAAGACAACAGTAAGCAAAAATAATATCTTAATTTCATTATTGCAAAGTATAATGCCATGCACAGCTTTTCTACAGCTGAGTATTTACATTCACAAGAATTTAAAAACCTACTAAGGTAATAAACTGATTGTTACTTGCCTTCTTCATTGTCCTAGGCTAGGAAAACTCCCAATGAATCTTCTCCTTGGCGGCATCAACACTGGAGGCTTGGCCAAGTAGGCTTTTAATTCCTTCGAAAGCAGCTTGATGCTCTACTATCCACACAAACTCTTCTTCATCTTTCAACTTTATCAGAGAAGAAAATACTTTAGTTTTCCCTGCAGTGTCAGAAATAAATCTTCGAAGAAAATTAACCTGACCAAGGAACTTTTGTATTTCTTTCTTACTTGATGGAGGTTTGGCCTCAATGATGGCTTTAGCTTTATTCTGATCAATCTGTATTCCATTCTCGTGCACTACATAACCCAAGAAGTTTCCAGCTGATGCACCAAAAGCACATTTGAGAGGATTAAGCTTTAATTTGAACTTTCTTATTCTTTCGAAAGCTGCTACCAAGTGAACCAAGTGTTCCTCCATAAACTGAGACTTCACAACAATATCATCAATTTAACACTCTAGGTATCCTCTAATCAGATCATGAAAGATAGTATTCATTGCCCTTTGATATGTTGCCCTAGCATTCTTTAGACCAAATGGCATTTTTACCCATTCAAAGGTGCCAATATTCCCAGGACACCTGAATGCTATCTTGTGGACATCCTTTTCTGCAATGCAGATCTGGTTGTAACCAGAATGCCCATCCATCATAGAAAAGATCTTGTGCCCTGCTGAACTGTCTACTAATAGATCCACCATAGGCATGGGGTATTCATCTTTTGGAATTGCCAAATTCAGATTTCTAAAATCGATGCATACCCTCATCTTGCCATTCTTTTTAACCACAGGCACAATGTTAGACAACCATTCAACATACCTGACTGTTCTAATGAAGCCTGCTTTAAGGAGCCTGAGAACTTCCTCCTTCACTTTCTGAACCATTTCAGGGCTCATCCGTCTTGGTTTCTGCTTGTGTGGTTTGAAGTTAGGCTTCATCGGGAGCCTATGTTCCACTAATGACCTATCCAATCCTGGCAGTTCATTATAAGACCATGCAAAAAAATCCTTATATTGCTTTAGGACTATCAACAACTGGTTCCTGTCAATAGAACTTAACCAAGCACTGATATAAGTGGGTTGCTATGCAGAACCTTTCCCTAAATTGACTTTTTCCAAGAGGTCTTTTACTTGAGCACTTATTAATGCTTCTCCTTTGACTTCTTCTGCCTTCGAAACAACTTCTTCGTTTTGTTCTGCTCCCACCTATAGACGTCCCTGAATGTCCTGGGAGAATCCCGTTTTGTTCATTGGGCTCACTACAGTTCGGACTCAAATGTCACGGTTCTGAATCTAATCCTGCAAAGTGCAATGCGAGACCGATAAATCACCAAAGAGTCCAAATCCGGCAAATCATTTTGAAAAACAGATTTTTAGAAAGAAGTGCCAAACATGGACTGCTTTGCCAGATACAGAGTCGCCACCTAAATATTTTGTTTTGGGGGAATTTAGAAAACCCTGACTCGTGCCTAAGGCCACGTGTCCGTCATCACCAAAGTTGTCTCGGCTCGGGAACTTGGGTACGATTGGGGAAGGTCATTTCATGAGCAGCCCCGCTCGCCCGATCGAAGATTGGCCACTACTAAGCATGATATCGAGTTTTTGAAAACACATGTGCTCTTATTCTGGTTTATTAGCCTAGAATTACTATGTGATGCGCACAGCATACAAGTATAGACTGGATTGCCTAAGTTGGAACAAAGCATCGCATATCTATTTGTTTTGAAAATGGATTGAAGTTTGCTACTAGCAAGTAGGCTAAAACACGGGTTTCGACGAATTATTCCAACTCAAGCAACCCAACCTTCACCCACAGGCATTCAGACAGTTATATCACATAAGCACATAGCCTCATGGTAAGCATGCTATCATGGCAGTCACTCACACACATGCAAGGATGCTAAAGCATAAACACTTACCGAGTACTCCGAGCCAAAGAAAGAAGCTAATTAGAAATCGTGCATGAATCCTAACTATGCTAAGAATGCCTAATGCAACACATGCAAAAATGCGACTACAATAAGCTCGGCTATTCTAAGATGGCATATGAGATGCAACAATCGATACATGTATTCAACTTGGAATTGAAATACAATGCAGTTAGCATGATGCGCCGAGCCCGGTGCATGCAATACAGATGAATGAATGCAAGCATGCGAACATATAGATGCTAATTGAAACATGCCCTAAAACTAACCATCATAAGCTGGTAAATAAAAGGGAGAAAGACGTGGGGTTGGAAGACATGCATCACACACACACACACACACTTATTACAAAGTTCGCCCTCTCGCGGAGGGTCCGAATAAATAATACAGAACCAACTAGCTAATCTAAGCTAATTAAACTAGTTATTACACAACCGAAATGAATAATGAATTATAGCTAAATATTACACAACATTAATTAATTAACAAATTAAACTAAGGAAGCAAATAAATTAGCATGCAAGATACATGAAATGGACTACCTCAGCTCTGTTCCGAATGATAAAGGATGCATGCATGCTCGAGTCGCCTTGTCGAGAAATCCATCGTGATGTCTCAACTCGCCTTTGTTTGCAATTGAACTCAGAAACTTGCACAAAGCTCCAAGGAGATGAAACTCCACCCTGGGAATCTAGGGGAAGGCTACCGACCAGCTATAGGCATTGGAGACCACCTACCGACCACCCTTGGTGGTGAAAACTGGAAAAGGTGGTTGGCCTGCCAGAAAACCTGGTCGGCCGGCCAGTTTTTTCTCCTGGTTTCTGTATTTTCTGCAACAAAGGCAAGAAAGAGAGAAGACAGAGTATTTTCAACATATGTGTGTCCGACCACTCTCCCCGTCATTGCATAAGCTCTAGGGAGTGTAGTCCTTGATCTTCGGGCCACCAATCACGCATCTCGATGCATGATGGCCGAGGAACCGAATTGCACAACTTAATATAGAATGAATGCACATGTAAACACCTAAAGTCGACAACTCTATCATGGATAGTCAAGAGTGTCAGTGGCCAAGAATCGAGGCACGTTTCGTCACTTCGAGTACGAAACGTCCCTCGTTTCCCGTGTTTGGACTAAACCCTACTCCAAACACAATGCAACAAACAATGTATGGACAAATGCAACTCTAGCATGCGATCTAAATGCAATGCAACTAAGTGATGCGAAGATGCACGGAATGACATGCAAGCATGCAAATGGCATACACAATGCTATGAACTAATCAATGGCATACTCAATGCACATGGATTATGTGGCGTGCATACACAATGCACTAACATACGCAATGTTATGAACGAGGCATACGCAATGCAATAATCAAACATGCGATAACATGGATTATAGGGCATACACAATGCAAGATGGACTTAAACCAAGATGGATGGGCCTCGGTCACACCCAAATCAGTGGCCATACATGATGAAAATGAGGCAACAAAACACATGCAAACATGCAAGATGCAAGGGCCCAAAGCCTAGGGCATAAGATACAACTGTATGAAAGCATGGAAATGATGAAATATGGCATGCAATGGCATATATTCCAGCTCTGAAATGGCATACAAAATGGTCCCGAATTATGCAAACAACTCATGTTATGCATGTTGAATGGCTCAAATACCGAAACTAGTGAAGTGCATTACACTAGAGGTATGCGAAGCAATGCCCAAATGACCAAACCAACCCCAAACAGTCCCTATACAGACCCAAAATAGTGTCAAAATGGACTAAAATGATGGCTTGCAATGCACAAAAATGAAGCTCATGCAATAGCCCAAAAATAAGGCATACAAGCACAACTCTCAAACGCATTTAAAGAGTGAAAAACATGGGAATATGGCACAAGTATAAGCTCTGAAATAACATGTTCAATGATGCCAAAACATGAAAACAACTCAAGTTGAGCATGCAAGAGGCTTCAAAACTCAAAGCTAGGCAAGGGTATTACACTACAAGCATGCATGACAAGCATCATTCGACCATGGGACCTCAAAATAGAGCTAAGGCAGCCCAAATCATGAATAAAATCAGTTTAGAACATGGCGAAAATATGCTAGAATCAAGGGCCAAAACAACATGCAATGTGAGCTAGTGAACATGGATTACACTACAAGCATATGAAGCATTCAAGAGGCCACTAAACCAGCAAAAGTCAGAGACATGACATGCCAAATAAAGCCTAAAAACCCACTGAAACATGATCAATGCATGCAAGAATGACATGCTCCTTTGATAGGCTATAAGAGGGGTTATTCTACACATGCAAGAGACACACCCAAGGTGACAAAACCAACTCTGGACAGAGCCTAGGCAGGCCCTAAAAGTCACTAAAAAGGGCCTGAAACAAGGCTTGGAGGTGTGTAAATGAAGGCTCCTTTGTAAGGCCAAAAATGCTAGTGAAGAAGACAAAAAGGGAGAGGGTCACCCCTCTCTGATTTTGGCTCTCAAAAACACATGTTAACCACTGAAAATTCACTGGATTTCAGTGGTTAAAAGGCCAAGCAAAGGTCAACACAAAGGCCTTAGGGCATGGCTCAAAACAAGGCAAAATGAAGCATGCAAGGGGGTAGATGACCCCCAACAACAAAATGACCTTAAACAAACATCAAAAGGACCTCAAAAAAAGACTTTTTTTAGTTGACAACAAAGCTCAAATATGCATGCAAATAAGGCTAAGAGATGGATCAAAATAAAGCTTAAAAGACGGAAAAAGTGTGTTACCCTTGAAGCTCACCAAGACAGCAACTTCTGGACCCAAAACCCAACTCCTTAACCTTTGAAAATGGCCTCCAAGAACCTTTGGTTGATGGTGGAAATGTTAGGCTATGAGGTGGTGTGCAATAGGGCCAAGAATCATACACTTTGGAGCTCAAAATGTAGAGATATAGAGAGAGATATGTCTTTTGCCTTAGACCAAAATCTGAACCCTCACAAAGGAGGGGGAGGCCCTCCTTTATAGCCAAAAGGGACCAAAGCTTCTGAAAGAAGCTAAAAACCAAGGTTGAAGATCCTCCCTACACGTGTATAGAGGATCCAGTCTGTGCCTTCCAGCTGGCACAGCTGGCAACAACTCACAGAGACAAAACTGGGGGAGGCAGGCCGACCAGTTCAGGTGGTCGCCAAAAGGGACCAAAGCTTCTCAAAGAAGCTAAAAACCAAGGTTGAAGATCCTCCCTACACGTGTATAGAGGATCCAGTCTGTGCCTTCCAGCTGGCACAGCTGGCAACAACTCACAGAGACAAAACTGGAGGAGGCAGGCCGACCAGTTCAGGTGGTCGGCCGACCACTTCCCCTGGTCGGCCGACTAGTTCAAAAGGTTCAACCCAATGTAAGGTGGTCGGCAGCCCCATTTGATGGTCTCCACATTGAATGCAAGCCAG
This sequence comes from Camellia granthamiana, assembly GCA_036172215.1. NCBI lineage: Eukaryota > Viridiplantae > Streptophyta > Magnoliopsida > Ericales > Theaceae > Camellia > Camellia granthamiana. Next base: position 63,695,431 of record CM069916.1, on the reverse strand, counting down.
TGGTATGGTGGGAGCCTAGTAAATGTGGCTCAAAGACCAAGGAGACCAGCTTCCTAACAAGAAAATCGGCTAGCGGGAGAAAAGTGGTCTCCAAGGAGAAAAGCTGGTCTCCCACCCTTATACCACCTCCCAAACAATGAAAACAAGGTCCATGCCAAAAATGAACCAAGACGAATGCAAAACGAGGGTTCGGGGGTCAAAACGCGCAGCTGGGTACCCCGAAAAAAGGCTGTTAAGCATCGAAAGTGGTGTGCGACCACAAAGGTGGTCTCCCGGGCCACAGTGTCCCTCTAGAGATAGAAAGCAAGGTGTGTGCCAAAAACCGTGCCAAACAGAGAAAGTTAAGCGGTCCCGAACAGAGGCGTACGGCTGACGGCTCTGAAAATCAGAAACTAGTCTCCAAACGGGAACAGTGGCTTGCGACCACGAAAAGTAGCCTACGGCCACTGAGAGATGGTTTACAAGACCTCTTCCTCCCTCCGGAAAGAGAAAGCAAGACCTGGTCCGCAAATCGAGGCAAATCATGAAAGGGTCCCGAGGTCCGGGGGTAAGGCTCTCAGCCAAGAACTCCGAAACCTCGAAACGAGCACAACATGCGCAATCACCGAGCACTCAATCGATGACGTCTGAGTCTTAAGGTCAGTCAAAAATGGGGTGTCTACAGTTGCCCCTCTTTGACAAAACTCGAAAGTCATAAGTGACAGGAGTGAATGTCAAAGCCCAGAGATGACCTATTTTTGACAAGGCCGAAAACTTAGGCAAACAGATGAGATAAACAAAAAGATGTGCCCACAGGCAGGGGCAAAATGCAAAAGGGTCTGCACAAAGCCGAACATAACTTATGATCATGCAAAGCACGTTGTAATGAAGCAAATATACACAATAAATGCAACAGTTTAAGCGAATGTTATGCAAAGCAAGTAAACACGAGCCAAACCACATCTCATGCAGAAAGGATGTAAGAAAATTATAAAATTCTCACTGCGTCTCACGCGGAGAAGGTTAAAGCGACTACCGAGAACACCCGGAGTCTCAAATGAAACGACTCTCGACATATCAAACGCAAAAGGAGAAAGCGAACAAATGGACACCGGAACGCATCTGAGTGTTCGAAACCGAAGAAGTCCTAACGCACCACATGCGAGAGGAGAAAAGGTATGAATGAACACCGGAACTCATCCGAGTGTTCGAAACCGAAGATGTCCTAAGGCACCGCATGCGAGAGAAGAAAAGGTATGAATGAACACCGGAACTCATCCGAGTGTTCGAAACCGAAGATGTCCTAAGGCACTGCATGCGAGAGGAGAAAAGATATGAATGAACACCGAAACTCATCCAAGTGTTCGAAACCGAAGATGTCCTAACGCGCCACATGCGAGAGGAGAAAAGGTATGAATGAACACCAGAACTCATCCGAGTGTTCGAAACCGAAGATGTCCTAACGCACCACATGCGAGAGGAGAAAATGTATGAAAGAACACCGGAACTCATCCGAGTGTTCGAAACTGAAGATGTCCTAACGCACCGCATGCGAGAGAAGAAACGGTATGAATGAACACCGGAACTCATCCGAGTGTTCGAAACCAAAGATGTCCTAACGCACCGCATGCGAGAGGAGAAAAGGTATGAATGAACACCGGAACTCATCCGAGTGTTCGAAACCGAAGATGTCCTAACGCACCCCATGCGAGAGGAGAAAAGGTATGAAAGAACACCGGAACTCATCCGAGTGTTCGAAACCGAAGATGTCCTAACGCACCGCATGCGAGAGGAGAAAAGGTATGAATGAACACCGGAACTCATCCCAGTGTTCGAAACCGAAGATGTCCTAACGCACCGCATGCGAGAGGAGAAAAGGTATGAATGAACACCGGAACTCATCCGAGTGTTCGAAACCGAAGATGTCCTAACGCACCGCATGCGAGAGAAGAAAAGGTATGAATGAACACCGGAACTCATCCGAGTGTTCCAAACCGGAGATGTCCTAGCGCACTGCATATGAGAGGAGAAAAGGTATGAATGAACACCGGAACTCATCCGAGTGTTCAAAATCGAAGATGTCCTAATGCACAGCATACGAGAGGAGAAAAAGTATGAATGAACACCAGAACTCATCCAAGTGTTCGAAACCGAAGATGTCCTAAACACCGCATGCGAGAGGAGAAAAGGTACGTTCAAACTGAACCGGAACTTCTCTTGAATGAACCGTACATACAATATCGTGCATGTAAAAGAAAGGAACTTAATAGGTACAATAAGTTAGCAACATATGTTTAGAGCTATATCAAACGCGGACACGCATGGTGCCGATGGAAAAGTGTATAACGATGCAAGTGAAACGTGCGCGACGACGCATGCAAAGCATGGAGGCATGATAATACCAATGAAACGTGCACAACAATGCGACGAGACGTGCATAGCAATGCAATGCACTAACAAGTGCAGATAAAGTGCGCAAGATAGTGCGAATGATGTAATGCATTAGCAAGTGCAGATAAAGTGCGCAAGATAGCGCGAATGATGCAATGCACTATATAGCAAAACAGTGTAAATGATATATAATGTAACTAAGCAATGCAAATGATATACAATGTACTTGAGATGATCAAACCACAAGCAGTACAAAACCACACAAATATTATAAAGGGATGGAGATGCAAAATCAAACTACTTTTAACATAGAAAAGGCAGTGGGCACAAGCCGAACGACGCCTAACACAATGCCTACATCCTAGTACTGGCCACAACTCAGCATGGATGCCTACACATAACAGAACCGTGTTTCAATGTGAAAGGGGTGCGAGCACATGCAAAACTATGTGTTTCGCAGAGAGACCACAAAGTACAAGTAATTGGGTGGTATGATACAAGTGAGGAATGATCTGCTGAGGAAAGATCGTGATCCTACATGCTGAATGCAACAAACTAAAATATGATGCAATGGATGCGATGGATGAGGTGAATAAGGTGCATGGCCAAACCATATTTTGCCTAGAAAAGGCATGGACACAAACAAACCATGTCTAACACAGAAATAGTGCCGTCACCCTCAAACCACAATTCCTTTGGTGGTGTGGGCACGTGCACATAATCACATAACCATGCTTTAACGCGAAAAGTATGGGCATATGCTAGACTATGCTTAACATGGAAAGGATGTAGGCAATACATGGACAATGCAGCTGAATGCCACAAACTACAATGCAATATATTCTATATGCAATGGATGGAGTGAATAAGGCACGCGGCCAAACCATATTTTGCCTAGAAAAGGCATAGGCACAAAACAAACCACGTCTAACACAGAAATGGTGTCGTCACCCTCAAACCACAATTCCCTTAGTGGAATAGGCACGTACACATAATCACATAACCGTGCTTTAACGCGAAAAGTATGGGCACATGCCAGACTAAGTTTAACATGGAAAGGATGCAGGCAATACAATGGATATGTAGTACAGGTATGCAACATATTCTATATGCAATGCAATAGACATACTAGATGATGTAATAGTTAGGAAGTGAAGGTACCTTACAGGGGCAATTGGCAATGACCTACCTCATGCTGCTGGTGACCTTCCCCTTCTCTTCGATTGAACCGCAGGTACTACTTTTCTCCCTGACTATGGTCGCAACTTTCCCTATTCTCCAACAGGGTGGCAGACTAGGTTGGTTCAGTATCCAGAATTGAGGCGCGTACACATGCTATTTCAATCTATGGGGCTGCCATACAGATTTCAAACCGAGGATATACCCCTGGGTATTTAAACCAGACTTTAGTCTCGGAAATCTCGAACCTTTGCATTCTAAACATGAGCCATTCAAACTCTGGTTTCCACCGTCTCAGTTGGTCTCCTAGGAACTCACCGCAAACATAGGCAGGTGGCTATACCAGATCACCGAAAGTTGTTCGGGCATGACAAACACCAAAGAAATTGCACCTTTAGAGGATTTAAGGTCTTCTAGACCAAAATAAAACAGATAGGATGCAATGGATGTAACAGATAGAGCAATAGATGCAAATGGGGTAACGCACTTCAACTACGCTGGAATCGTGAGAGCAGGAAGAACAAAGAAAACCAATCAGGAGCGCGTTCCACGCAACCGGAGATAAATTCCAAACACGCTGAAATCGTGTGAGGAAAGGGACACTCAAACCACGCTGAAATCGTGAGAAGAGGTCCGAAAACAAAACGCCCAAGCGCGTACACGATGCAACCTGGGATAAATTGCAAACACGCTAAAATCGTGTGAGGAAAGGGACACTCAAACCACGCTGAAATCGTGAGAGGAGGTCCGAAAACAACCGCCCAGGTGTGTACACAACACAACCTGAGATGAATTCCAAACACGCTGAAATCGTGTGAGGAAAGGGACACTCAAACCACGCTGAAATCGTGAGAAGAGGTCGAAAACAAAACGCCCAAGCGCGTACACAACGCAACCTGGGATAAATTCCAAACACGCTGAAATTGTGTGAGGAAATGGACACTCAAACCACGCTAAAATCGTGAGAGGAGGTCCAAAAACAACCGCCTAGGTGTGTACACAACACAACCTGAGATGAATTCCAAACACGCTGAAATCGTGTGAGGAAAGGGACACTCAAACTACGCTGAAATCGTGAGAAGAGGTTCGAAAACAAAACGCTCAAGCGTGTACACGACGCAACCTAGGATAAATTCCAAACACGCTGAAATCGTGTGAGGAAAGGGACAGTCAAACCACGCTGAAATTGTGAGAGGAGGTCCAAAAACAACCGCCCAGGTGCGTACACAACACAACCTAAGATGAATTCCAAACACGCTAAAATCGTGTGAGGAAAGGGACACTCAAACCACGCTGAAATCATGAGAAGAGGTCCGAAAACAAACCGCCCAAGTGTGTACACGACGCAACCTGGGATAAATTCCAAACACGCTAAAATCGTGTGAGGAAAGGGACACTCAAACCACGCTAAAATCGTGAGAAGAGGTCCGAAAACAAACCGCCCAAGTGCGTACACGACGCAACCTGAGAAAGCCCCGGAGGACAACGATCCTAAACGCAGCTCGGCGTAAAAGGATAAATGGTACAAGATAACACAAGATACAAATAAACGCAATAAGTGCTATGATACAGTACATGTTACAAGCAATGTAGAGCATGATGTTTAGGGAATGCAATAAACAGACAAAGCGGCACTTTAGAAAGCACCTCATGGAGTGAGTGGCGGTAAACCGCTTTACTCTGACGGGGATCTCCCCTCCATTGTGTTCTTCGAACACTTACCTTCAACTCGCAGTACAAAGGTCCTAAAATGCTGACAGGGGGTAGCTTCTACATGCAGAAACCACAAATGCCGTTTTTCGTCCTGATCATATTCATAACTTTCCCTAAGAACTCATTGTAAACACAGCCAAGATGCCTCCGGCAGGGAATGGTACTCAGGAAGGGCACATCTGATTGCCATTCTGGCTTTAAAACAATCAACACAATATTCTGTTCACTCTAAACACACAGCTCATACAGCACACTGCTCATTCTGAACACACAGCCCGTAACACTGTACTCTGTTTCTTTTGAACATACAGCTCATAACACAGTATTCTGGTCATTTTGAACACACGGCTCGTAACAGCACACTGCTCACTCTGAACACACAGCTCATAACACAATACTCGGTTTATTCGGTACACAGCTCATTCCGAACATATGGGATGTAGTGACAGAACTTGCAGAAGTTGAAACAAGCTCAGGCGCTCCAAATTTTCCCTCTTTTCTTTTGCTTTGCAGCCCGGAACTTTCATAGCTTCAGATGGGTCCTGGTTCTTGTTGTTCTCATATGACATGGGTTGAACCCTGCGGTTTTATGAAAGAACAAATTCTGTTTTGCACAAATGTGGAGAATGGCACAGCACTCCTGAGCACAAAACGATTCATTTTGAAATTGAGAAATGAGTTCTTAACCGGGTATTGAGCCTACGACTGATCACAGCAAAAACGACTCAACAAAGGAAAACAAAAGGTAAACAACCTAAACACATCGAGAAACACTCGAAACGACTCAAAACAAGAATCGAGACAAACAAAAACAAGAGACACGACACTCAGGCGTGTTCCAATGGCGAGAGACCTCTCAGTTCGTGAGGAGCCAGTTTCTTTGGGTATTGTTTCTCACCTTTTCTCATTTGTGATTCTCATATCACTCGGCCCTCAGGCTCTGTTTTTCTGAAAAAGCCCTGTTTTTCTGAAAAAGCCCTTTACTCACTTTTCCTCTCAGCCCACATCTCTCTATTCTTCAATCTCTCATTTTTTTTTTATCCCTCCCCTGGGTGGTTGATGGATAAACAGGAAGTTGTGGGCTCTTGCCCCTGGTATTCTACCAGATTCTTATTCTTGTTCACAACTGTGAGTTTCTCCCACAGAGGGGTTTGCAATGCGACCAGACGCGCAGCAGATTTGCAACTGACATCGGTTGACGATGCTGTGCTGGGGAGTTTGGACGTGATTAGACCTGGCCTAAATAAGGGAGTGGAATATCTTGCCCCATTCCAGTTCGTGCTTCGCACTTGGCTTGATACCTCGTTGCTTGGAGGATGAGAGAGCTTTCAGCCCTTTGCTATCAGCTTCAGTTGTGCCCTTTCTGGCAAATACGGTGCCCTTTCTGGCAAGCATGTTGATAACGGGGAACAGACAGAAAATCTGACTCCAACTGCGCCCCTAGTTCATCATTTATGACCATTTTTTGTTTTTGCTTTCTACTAAACAATTTTAATCAATATGAGAGTTAGATTAACACACTTATTCAACTTTCTGATTTAAAATCATGCAAGTCAGGTTATGAGCACTGAAAATTTCCCTTTTTTGGGTCCAAGAAATGGCCCAGTTTTAGAAAAATGGAATAATTTTCGAGAGACTTAGTCAACCTCATTAAAATTCTCAAAAACTATTTTTACAAATAGCCACTGCTCGACCAACGCAGGATTTACTCTTGAGATGCACAACCTTAAATCCAAAACAATGGAAAATTGCCCCTTGTCTGAACAGCACTGCATGGCAATTGAAAGTTGCCCCTAGTCTGACATAGCACCGCAGCACTGCACGGCAACGGAAAGTTGCCCCTAGTTCTGAATAGCGCCACAGCACAATGGCAACCAGTCCTCACAGTGACAATTACAACCAAATTCTCGGATACAAAGAAGATAAAGATGACCAGAACCATCGCATGGACACAGTCAAATTTGAAGTGTTTTACGGCTGGACTTCAGAATGAAGTTGCCTACATATCCCAAAGATGGGAATCAAGCCTTACGTAGTTCGGGAGATAAGGTACACTCGGGTATTAACCTCTCCTTTTGCGCTCTAACTTTGCCAAGGCCGCCCTTTTTGGGTTTTCAACCTTGCGAGCTTTGTTCTTCTTTCTTTTCAATTCTTTTCATTTCTTTTCTTTTTCATCTTTTCTTTTCATTTTTTCATTTTTCTTCTTTATTCTTTTTTCATTCTTTGCATTTTTCTTTTTTTTGTTCTTTTTCTTGCTCTAACTTTTGCCTGGGTCGCCCTTCGGGTTTTCGGCCCAGCGAGACTCTTAAGGGTAAAAGTGTAGTTTTGTCCATGTCAAATGGTTTTGAGATCTTGAAGTCATCCGAATCCAGGAGAATGGCTGTTGTTCGCTGACGATGCAGGAGTCCATCCAATGAGGGGTTGAATTTGCCCCTAGTGTTGTGGATAGGAACTTGGTTGTCCTTCAGCAATACTTTCTTCTTTCCCCCTTCTGGGATTTGGCATTCTTGCCAGTCTTCCCTGGTTTGCAGAAAAGACTCATCTTTGACTCTTCAGGCGCATCTGACATTTTTGCCCCTAGTTTAAGGGCTGCTTTTGATCTAGCTTCGCAAGCTTCCTTTGATCACATCTGATATTCTCGCTCCTAGTTCATGGTCTATTTCTAATCCGGCCACGCGGACCTTACATTGTGGTTGACCGTTGAATATTCTGAATTAAGGTTCAAGGTTTGGAAACAAAGGGGTTGAGTATCTCAAGGCTGAGAGCGATCCTAAGCTGCACTCTCAAGAGCGATTCCACACAGGTCTTTGTAGAACCACGCAAAACATTTTTGAAATCTTTTAAGAAAGCGACTAATCGCTCGCGTCGAAAACAATGCAGAACCAATCTGGATCAAGCCAGGATCCTTCTCAGTACTCACATTAACAAAAATGATTTCAATCATTAAGGGCTTAGCATGCCTCTCTTTCTCTCAATTGATCATTTTTTTTGCAAATCCCAAGAAATTCCTTCCTCTTTGTTTTCATCACAATGTTCAAAAAGTTTGAAAAACTCAAGTCAATGTAATGATTTCAAAGCACAGAAAAGACAGCATTTTTT